>WNWK01000713.1:132500-192500 GCA_009830355.1 Cherax destructor
TATATCTACGTTAATAAAGCTTTCAAAGTTATAACATTGTCTCAACATATTCAGTAAAGCACCTAAATCATTGGGAACGCATTCAAGTCCCTTGAATTGTACACCTACAAACGTTGGCAAGGAACTGGTCCCAAATCTGCACACCGAAATTACGTCACGAGAACAAGAGGCTTGTTAGACGATGTAAAATACCCCACTAAAGAACAAAGGCACAATTAGCAAACCAAGGGAACTCGATAATTGTAAAGGGTCTAAGACTCTTCAACACCCTTCATTATGGGGTATTTCCAACAGACCTTCAAGAGGGAACTTAAGCTCGTCAAGTAACTGATCTGCCGGGCTTTGGTGCGTACGTTAAACTGCCTGCGACTGTTACCAAAAACCTGGTTGACTAGGACCTGGTCGCGGGGACGATGACTCCCTCTTCGGAATCGGCTACGGTTAAACTATCCGTAAACCTACCCAACAAAGTATAAAAAAAAGTATCTTAGGTAAATTCGAAAAATGTCACTTATTTCCAAAAATTGTCCAACGTGTATAAACATTGTCTATTGTAGCCCAATATAACCCAAGTCCTAGACATTTGGCGATTAAGAGAGAGAGAAAAGTGACTATCATTTCTGCAAGTGGGGCATTATAATAAGAGGCTACGTCGGGCTATGATATCATCTAGCATGACACCACCAATACCAAAACTGCATGCCTAGTCTATCAGAAATGCACAGCATGTTAGTAGCTTTCCTTTGTGCTTAACAATATTTTATTATATATTTTATTAAATTTTGTAATACTGCAAAAATAAACACTCGCAGATTCAGCACCGGCCAGCCATATACCGCAGTGAATAAAGCGAGACAATTTGATGACAGCGGCTTTATTGGGTTGTCCTGGGTTACTAACCCGAACAAAATCATCCACCCCAACCTCACGTGCAGGGGTGGCGCCAGAGGGTTGGGAGGGAGCTAGGAGACTTGTTTTGAAGCAAAGCTATTATTATTACTATTTTTATTGGGGGACCTTAAGGGGCTGAGGGAATTTTTGAGGCTAAAATCCCCCAAGCGTCCCCCCCCCCCCCGCTCAAATGTCCTTGTTTTGAAAATTGCATAAAATACCGACAAGTTGATGATTAAGACACATGTGCAACAGTTAGGTATTTTTATTGTTGAAATGTTTCGCCTACACAGTAGGCTTCTTCAGTCAAATACAGAGGCAGCAGATGTAGTGAAATAAAGATGATATAATAAGCTCCATAGAGCTGAACTCTTCTCCAGACTGAGGGACTCACCACCTCAAACACTATTTATCTAAGAGTTAATGGACTGATTACATCACCTTTATTTCACTACTACACCTGCTCCCTCTGTATTTGACTGAAGAAGCCTACTGTGTAGGCGAAACGTTTCAGCAATAAAGATACCTAACTGTTGCACATGCGTCTTAATCATCAAATGTCCTTGGACATACAAACTAGCCGCGCCCCACCATAGTGCTGGTATCCCTGAACGCCCCACCATGGTGCTGGTATTTTTTATTCATCATGAACAAAGTAACAAGCAACACAGCAGCAACAGACAAATGCTAATCTTACAAGCTCAACGTTGCATGTAACAAGGTCAAGCTGCAAGCATAAACTACATCAACACATTCTTTGGTAATTATCATGCGCCAAAACATCAACACCGTTTATCAATCAGTACAAATCTTGAATACCAAATGAAGAAAATTATTTACATGTTACATCTATTAATAGTTCAAAAGACGTATACAATTATTATTATTATTATTACTATAGGGAATGGATAAGCCTGTATGGGTTTATCCATGCCCAAGAAAGTGTAGAATAGCTCAAATTCCTTTGATCAATAGCCCTTCACCAGAATCAGGGCGCCTCCTTTGAAGGGAATATATTTGCCAAGATTTGTCGAGGAAATATTATAAGATAGGTGATGTGTGAATATGCAGGGCTATCATGTTTCCCATTTTTTGTTAATGACTATCATTACTCCTTAGTGTGGTGGTTTGTCTTGTGACCGCCGCACACTGCCCTCTACACAACGTATCAAGAAACTATGTTTTATATGAAGGACGAGACAGCTCTTGGTAATAAGTTATTTTTATATAAATGATTTGACCATATTCATACATTTTTTGGGAAAATCGTGAATGACAAAAGGAGATAATACTTAGTTAACATAGATTCGTCTCCCACCAAGGTAGCGGCGACCCTCCCCCCAAAAAAAATATTAACACTCATCCTCATTCATTAAATTGCCGTCTCGCCAGAGGTGCGCAGACATCACAATTCAAATGACCCTACGAATTACAACATTCCCACTTCTCCCATCACCCAGGTCCTAACACCCTCCCTCCCGTCACCCAGGTCCTAACACCCTCCTCGTCACCCAGGTCCTAACACCCTCCCCCCGTCACCCAGGTCCTAACACCCTCCCTCCCGTCACCCAGGTCCTAACACCCTCCTTCTCGTCACCCAGGTTCTAACACCCTCTTTCTCGTCACCCAGGTCTTGAATCTCTTAAATCAGACAAATTTTAACCCTGTGTGTGTGACCCATTTTGTGATGGAATTTAACTGTTAAACATAGCTAACTTTTATTCCCACTATGTAACTATCATATAAAATAGGGTAGAAACACTGCTGATTTATCCAGTTTAAAAAAAATCTTCATTCATGTTTTAACACCTTCCCTCTCACACGCCAATCACTCCATCCAGGTATAACACTTTCCCTCCCTCCGTCCCTCCCACACGCCCGTCACTCCATTCAGCTATAACACACTTTTCTTCCCTCCCACACACCAACCTTCACCCCTCCACCCTATAACCTTCCCTGGTTCTTTCACTCTCTCTCACCTTGTAATCTTGTGTGGTTCTTTCTTTCTGTTGGCGGCGGGGATGGCCTTGGGCGGCAGGCCGTTCTTCCGGGTCATCCTGCCTGCTGTGCTGGTGGCAGCAGGAGCCTGCAGCTGTCAACCTTCTGCACCTTCCTTGACAATCCTCTCAGTTCAAGTCTAAGTGGAGACCATTATCTCTGCTGGCTTCCACTCGTGCAGATTAACATGCTCCCTTCACCCTACATTTATATATGCCCTCAGTACGTGTTCGTTTCAGGTTTAACTGCACACAAACTTCACAATACACTCGTGTTGGCACTCGAAATATTCTTAATGCGCGTGTTCTTCGACTTTTTCGGGTATATAATTGACCTCTTTCACACTAGAGATGCTCAAAATATTATAGTACGTGTCTTCGTTGACATTTTTTGGACAAAGCTGGCTTACTACACTTTCATATTTACTCAAAACTATCGTTATTACGTGTGCTCTGACGTTTTAAGGATCATAAGACAACTATGTTTTCTTGTCAATATTGTAAGTTTTCTCCACCACCAAAACATTTACGCCTGTAATGCTCTGTCCATACACCGTGAAAATATAGTTCTATAACCAAATACGTATTAATAAACATTAGTAATAATGCACATGTTACACCTTTAAAGACATTTGTTTAGCTAGTAATACATTTTGAGACTTACTTATAATCCGACGCTAACAAATACTTTTCGTTTCTGAATGTAAAGTAAAAACAGTCACTTATACTTTGGTTAAATAAATTATATTATTATTATTAACAGATTATGAGGTAAGCCCTAAACCAATATTGTTCATGCAGAAACTGGATATGATATAAAACTATATATATGACTGACTGACGCAAAACTATCTGGTGGCTATAGCCATGCATGCTGAGGTCGCCACAATGAAAGGTAAATTGAACGCTTGAGCGCATTCGTGTGGTCAACCTCTCATCTAAAGAAGCAAATGCTTCTGACGATGTGCTTTATCACACGAAAGCACTCATGCATTCAAATTACTTTCATGTGGCGACTCCAACATTTTCTAGTCACTCATTTTCATGATTTATCGAATATTTTATTTATTTATTTAATATATATATATATATATATATATATATATATATATATATATATATATATATATATAACACACACACACACACATACTAGGCTGGCGCCTAGCAAACCTAAGAACAGCATTCCGACATCTTAATAAAGAATCGTTCAGGACCCTGTACACTGTGTACGTTAGGCCCATACTGGAGTATGCAGCACCAGTTTGGAACCCACATTTATCCAAGCACGTAAAGAAACTAGAGAAAGTGCAAAGGTTTGCAACAAGACTAGTCCCGGAGCTAAGGGGTATGTCCTACGAGGAGAGGTTAAGGGAAATCGACCTGACGACACTGGAGGACAGGAGATAGGGGGGACATGATAAACACATATAAGATACTGAGAGGAATTGACAAGGTTGATAGATACAGAATGTTCCAAAGATGGGACACAGTTGGAAGTTGAAGACTCAGATGAATCACAGGGATGTTAGGAAGTATTTCTTCAGTCACAGTCAGCTTGGGAAGCGATGTAGTGGAGGCAGGTTCCATACACAGCTTTAAGAAGAGGTATGATAAAGCTCATGGCGCAGGGAGTGACCCAGTAGCGGCCAGTGAAGAGGCGGGGCCAGGAGCTATGTCTCGACCCCTGCAACCACAACTAGGTGAGTACATACATACAAGTATCCTTTTTACTATGCTCTCCATTTATCAGCCCCCAAACTGGGAAATTACGACTCTCTCCTGGAAGGCCATGCTAGAAAATGTCCCCAAAACCTTTCCCTGGACGAATCAGTGATAGCAAGCCTCACCTCCAGTCAAATTTCAGAGCTTTAGTGCGGCGACCCCAGAGGGAATGCCCGCTACATCTCCCAGGTTCCCGCCCTACGTCTGAGCTCAAGGAGCTTTCATTCTTCGCACTACTGCATACATATAACTTCCTAAACTACTATACGCGTCAATATGTAAATATATGTTCCACTACAAAATTATTGTCATATGTAAATGATATAAATATGTAAAATAATGGAAACTAATTACTTAAGGTAATCTACCTTGTTTCACTGTTCTGCCCTACAATAACTTATATTTTTTTCTGTGCTAGACAAAAAAATTAACGAGACAGATCTATTACCGTGTTATTATGGTTCATCTACTTCACTGACGTTAGTATAACTGAAGGAATCATACAGCCTCAGGAGAAAGGAAGGTAATGTGGTTTGATACACAGGAAAGTGGCTCTAATTCCTTGGGTAAAGAGCCCTGGATCAGCATCAAGAGTGACATAACTAACACCCTGTTTGTTGTGGATTATCTATTAATAAGGCATGTCATGGTTGGTCCTGTGGGCAGAGTACCCTATAAGGTGAGCATAATCCACCACTGCACGAATATCCATTCCAACATCACTAGCAACAGCATTTAGCAAGGAAGTCTGGCCTCGTTCTGAGTTGCGGTGGCACAACCCCTCGAAACCAGTTCCAGATATGCCCCATCTCCTGTCCTCCCCTCCCCTTACTAAGTTAATAAGTACTAAGTAATCGAGTACTAAGTAATCGAGTACTAAGTAATCAAGTACTAAGTTATCAAGTTAGTACTAAGTTATCAACTACTAAGTCTAGCTCTTCTGGATTAAAACTTTTTAAGCTTCCATAGCTACTGAACCCAGATTTGAATGCATGGCGATATCTCACTGCCCTACTGAAGTCAACTAGCTCAGATTGACATTTTATTACCCTGTATATGAGAGACTCGTGTGTGATATTTGGCAATACGAATTTTGTTCCCACGATGTTTCTATCATACAGAATAGGGCACCAGCACACTGTTGATGTACCTAGTTTTGTTTAACCAAAAACAAAATACATTCCATCCTTTGGGTAGTGCTCTAGAGGATGTTACAATATCCGGATATTAGATAAAGTTGCCCACAGAATACAGCTGTCACTCCCTCTTGTTTACAGACTACCACGTTAATGTGTGCTAGCAATAACCTCTACGAGAATATAGTCTCTCATGCCCCAAAATCCCTTAGATTTCATAAGTAAACACCACGGTTACAATGTTAAACACGAATCACAGTAAGGAGGGGGGTCTAACACATGTCAAAAGGTGCTAAAACTTGCAAGCCACTGTGTTATCCACTGGGCCATACTGGTATACACCATAGGGAGGTTAGCATGGGTACCACTGCGACTGACTGGATACATTGTTCAACAATGAATATTTGTAATATATTTAGTTTTTCATAGTCAAATTTGGCGACGACGTAAACTAATGGGTATTTTTTTGAAGCATTGTAGTTAAAAATTCCTTAGTTACGGATACTGATAAAAATGCCGTAATTATGTGAATGGTAAAAATGTATGCAACTCGCACAAGTGACTCAATAATGATAACGATCATAATAAACTACACAAATTTATATTTCTTTACAAGCCTAACTTGACATTAGATAACCAGCGCCTACATGATAGTCCATAGGCTGTAAATCTTCTAGATGCAAAGATACTTGGAAAATAACCGTCGCAATAATTGTGCTTTCATCTTTTCTGTATAAACTAATAACTCCTTAGCTTCAGTCACCAGTCTCCCTGGCAAGAATTCACTGCGTTAACATCCAAGACGCTTATTTTCACTTTCCACCATCAAATTACACCACTTTCCACACGTACACATTATATTAAGCAAGAGAGCCCCGCGGAAACACCTCCCTCCACACATGCACGTCCAAAACTGCGGTACAAACTTACTACAAACTGTAGTGTGGTGTGTGGATGCCAATTCTGATTAACTTCCCCTTCAAAATAACTGGGACTCGCGGCGCGAATTGCAATGCATGATACAACTTCCCGACTTCATCCAACAGCCTTTGCAACCTGTTGACTGGTATCATGGTTATCTCGGGCGTGTATCGCCTCTTAATATAATGTTATAAAAGGAAGAGTGGCAGCCTTGATAGCAGGGGAAAGGAGGGTGTGGACTCCTCCTCCTCCCAAGCCCCAACCACCAGGTCACACCCTACCTACCATCATGATACCAATTGTTCTTTAAAAACACATACTTCCAGCAATTCCTTTATTCAACGTACACTTTCTCGCATACAGCTTTAAATGCTGCGAACATATCGTCGAATTAATATTACTGCGAACGACAAGAGTAATTTTTACCCAGACGAAAATGAATATACATAGTTTCCATATCTCATCGTTCGACCGCTAACATACCACATGAATTAAAATTCTTTTCCTTAATTATGCTACATTATAAAGCACCCTGACCGTCACCCGTTATAACACACATCATATAAAACGCTCTGTAAAGTCCACTTTAAATATATATATATATATTAAAGCCATAATTAGGCGAGTGTTATAAAATGTATTGAACTACAGCTGTCTCCAACGCAGCGTAGTCATATGATTAAAAAACTGACATGTACTTCATCGTGGGAGAAATGAAACAAGAAAACAGCAACCAAGTTATTAACAAAAACCTTTACGAAATATGGCATATCTGGGCGTCTACTCTAGCATACGTATATAGAATATTAGTTTTGTAAAGATATCGATCAGCTCAAAAGCTGACCCCCCAAAAAAAAATCTAGTTGGCAACACACAACGGAAGCTCAGGAATTTCAATCCACGAATCAAAGAAAATATCTATACAGGGAATAATTTTACGGGATGAAATGTAGACCAGAAAGTTTAAAGTACCTGGTATGGTTATTCTGTTTGGAAAATTTATTATTATTATTATAATTAACATTATTATTGGGAATATAATAAATGGTATTTAATGCCGACAAGTTGATAAGACACGTGCAACGGTTTGGAATCTTTATTCCGAAAAGTTTATCCTACACAGCAGACTTTAGTAGAGACATTTATTAGAAAAAAAAAACGTCGAATACAGAGGCGACAGCAGTGTTGATTGATGTAAAGACGTCGCAATCAGTCCATCACCCTCGAAGACGTAGGTTATGAGATGGGAACTAACCACCTCAAAACTACATCTGTGCTCTTCGCACTGTTTCCAACTCTATCCATGCTAGGTAAACGGGCACAAGAACAACGAATCAGACAATATGGCTACGTTTCGCTTTCCAGGAGAGAAACGTAGCCATGTCTCATTTGATGCCCCTGTGTCCTTTCACCTAACTCAGTCGGTAAACTTATTGACACTTGTATAATCCCTAGTCAACAATGAATGGTAAGGTATGAAACTTCCCTATGAAGATAGAAAGCTCTGAACCCTTATACTATTGAAATGAGTAGTAGACTGAGGCATACGAATGTAATAAGAAAAGAGTACCGCAGCAGGCCTACTGGCCCAAGCTAGGCAGGTCCAACTAGCACTCATGTACCTGTTCAACTTTTAAAGTTAAGCAAGGTGTTCTCGCCTCAAAAACGCTACTTGTGAGTTAATTAACAACTGTTACCAAACCAGTGCTCTCCAGGCCTACTGAAGTGTTCCTCCATTTGATTTTTTTTTTTCAAATTTAAAACCTTTATGCGAGTCCTTTCTTGGTTAAGATATTTTCAGAACGTTATCAATATTCCCTTTAATTATTTCTGTCTTCCGTTTGTACATTTCAAGTCAGATTTAGAAAAAAATGGAGGAAGACGCTGGTTGAGAGTTGATGAGGGGTGCAAACTGAAATGTAGCGTCATTGAAGCGAGCACTTTGGGAAGCTTTAAAAATAGATAAGACAAATATGAGTGAGAATGTGTGGGTGTGAGTGGGACCAGCCTAGCTTAACGACGACAACAATGAAGACAAATGCAACAGCTAAAGAACGTTTCTTTCTGTGTAGAGCAAAACATTGTTCTGCAACTTGTGTCTGCCTTCAGACCTATGCTGTTATATTATTACGTCCTTAAAATTCCAACACAAAGGTAACATCAATTCACAAATAACTCAAACTGGAGATCAAATTAAAGCGACATTTTTATCCGTCCTAAACAATCATTATCAAGCCATAATTAAATACCTATTACTTTTTCAAAATACACAAATACAATTATATGGTATAAACCTTGGTAACTGATACCGACAAAGTGGTATACAAAGACCCGTGAGCAAACACTTGGACAGGTTTATTAGAAAACGTTTCGGTCCTGGGACTTTGAAAACTTCTAACATACCAAGTTGAAAATAACAGTACATATACAGTATGCTGGAAGCCTACAGGAGGTCACTTGACCTCATAGGCGTCAGGTAGCCCATGAGGTCAAATGACCTCATGGGCTACCTGACGCAGGTTCAGAAATTACACCAATGGTTCCTAGCACAGGAACCATTGGTGTAGTTTTCTAAACACATGGCTCAAGCAGCCAATGAGTAGCCTAAGTCCCAATATGCCAATTTTACTAAATAAACACACACACAAATATATATATATATATATATATATATATATATATATATATATATATATATATATATATATATATATATATATATATATATATATGGTGACCTAAACAAAGAGCAAACACTGCAGCAGGCCTACTGGCCAATGGAAAAAATGGTATGGTGATACAGACAAGATGTGAGAAAAGATACTTATGTACAATTTAGGACACAGTACTAGTGATGGACGTTTTATCTAATAAACGAGCCTGGCCCATGGCCGAGCTCTGAGGGTAGTGGGACTCTAATCTCATCAAAGGTATATCTTTCTACTGGCCCATGTTAGGCAGGCTCAACTCTCACCCACCAACACCCACTCATATACCCGCCCAACCAATATTTAAGGCTACTTAAAGTTCTTGCCGGAATACTCTCCAGGTAGACTCCAGGTTACCTCAATGATGCTACCTGACAGTTTGTTCCACTCATCTACAACTCTATTGCCAAGCCAGTCCTTCCTTGTATCTTTTCTAGATCTAAATTTTTCAAACTTTAATCCATTGCTGCGAGGCCTGTCTTGTTAGTTATTTTCAACACTCTTTATATATACCTTTGATGAGTTTCGAGAGTCTTTATACTCCCGGACCCCAGCCATGGGCCAGGCTCGCCTGGTGCTAGCCTGGTCAACAGGGCTGCTGCTGCTGGTGGCCCGCAGCCACACATATCCATCACAGTTTGGTTGATCTGGCACCTGGTGAAGATACTTATCCAGTTTCCTCTTAAAGACTTCTATAATTGTTTCAGCAGTGTTTCTGATACCCTTTGGTAAGATATTGAATGATCTGTGGACACAAATGTTGATACAGTGTTCCCTTATTGTACCCACCGCACCCCTCCTTTTCACTGGGTTTATTTTGCACTTCCATCTCTCTCAAGTACTTTCCAGGTATATATTATAATGTATCATGTTTTCCCTTTATTTATTCCTGTTTCCCATTTGTACACTTCAATCATATCTTCCATAATTCTACGCCTTTCCAAAAAGTGCAAGTTCAATGCTTTCAGCCTGTTCTTGTAGGAAAGGTTTCTAATGGAAACAACTTAGTCATTCTCTGTATATATTCCAGCCTATTCATGTTCATTCTGTATTAAGGAGACCAGAATTGAGGGCTATACTCTATAGGAGGTTTGTCCAAAGATAAATAAAGTTTAAGTATAACCTTAGGACTTCTATTTAAAAAAAAAAAGTTAGCGCCACTGTGTATGTACTTATGACATCCCACCTTTTTTTTTCCTCCTTTGCTTCATTTGTATAATTTTTCTAGCCCCCTCTGTGGATGACAGAGGTATCTTCGTAAAAATTACATTTCTACTTCGTAGAAAGATGGTAATGCCTACATGATAGTAACTCCAGCTATGCCTGAACGAACCTTTGAAGCTCACGTAGCTGATGACCCCTATCTGGAATGTTTGACATATTCTCAGTGTCCTACTTAACTCACTCAGCTCAGGCTAACAGATCTCAAACACTGCGCGCGCGTGCGTGTGCGTGTGCGTGTGCGTGTGTGTGTGTGTGTGTGTGTGTGTGTGTGTGTGTGTGTGTGTGTGTGTGTGTGTGTTTGTTTTACCAGTTATCAAAGGCATTTGTCGACAGAGACTTGGCCTGCTGTATTAGTTACTATTGGCACGAACACCATCCTGCGTGATGGAATATGACGGGGAAACAGCTAGCTTTTGTTCCCATTGTGTAATTATCGTACAGAATAGGATAGCAGCAAACAGCTGACTTATCCATTTTTTTAATTAAAAAAAATTTATTTATACCGTTGCACAATTAACCCGCACATGGGAGAGAGAGATGCTTACGACGACGTTTCGGTCCATTGTTAAAGTCGGACCGAAACGTCGTCATAAGCTCCTCCTATGTGTGGGTTATTTGTGTATTGTTCCAGTCACGGTATTGTGCCTTTTTGTTCTTTATACTCCTTGATATGAAGCCAAGAACTGTATTAAGCTTTATAACAAACCCTGTGTTATGTACCATTCGGTGCATAATATTCCCACTCCCCTCTCACAGCGAGGGGCACTGTTCTTCCCCACCTCCAGGACTCGAAGTCCGGCTAACCGGTTTACCTGAATCCTGTCCCCTGAATCACACTCCAACAACACGTCAATCCATAGTACCCAAAGGTTTCATTACCAGTCTCGTACCGGGAACTGGGAGTATCAACAGCATTATTACCAGTATCTTCACATGAACTGGAATGGCAGAACTGGGAGTGTAAGAAGCTGAATTATCAGAAACCAGGAATGTTTGTCATCAGTCACATACCAGGAAGTAGAACTATTATAAACAGCAATTCTAAATATCTATTAACAATGCAGGAAATGGTTTAAACAATTGAACTAAGTGGCTTCATGGAAATCAGTAGTAATGATGGCAGTTGGAGATGAAGGAAGGAAAAAAGAAAGAGAGAGAGAGAGGGAGAGAGAGGGAGAGAGAGGGAGAGAGGGGAGAGAGAGAGGAGAGGAGAGGGAGAGGGAGAGAGAGAGGGAGAGGAGAGGAGAGAGGGGAGAGAGAGGGAGAGGAGAGAGAGGGAGAGAGAGGGAGAGAGAGGGAGAGAGAGAGGGAGAGAGAGGGAGAGAGGGAGAGAGGAGGGAGAGAGGGAGGAGAGAGGGAGAGAGAGGAGAGAGAGGAGAGAGAGGGAGAGAGGGAGAGAGAGAGGAGAGAGGGGAGAGAGGGAGAGAGAGGGAGAGAGAGGGAGAGAGAGGAGAGAGGGAGAGAGGGAGAGGAGGGGAGAGAGGGGAGAGAGGGAGAGAGAGGGAGAGAGGGGAGGGGGGAGAGGGGGAGAGAGAGGGAGGAGGGGAGGGAGAGAGGGAGAGAGAGGGAGAGAGAGGGAGAGAGAGAGAGAGGGGGGGGATCACACTGCTGGACACCTGGACTTAACAATCAATAACACGCCAACACTCGTCCTCGTGGCAAAAGGGAAAGGGCCACCTTTAGGGGAAGGAGGGGTGGAGGAGGTAAGGTGGGAATGGATAATGGAGAGGGAAAGGGACAGTAGTAGGGGAAGGGGATAGTGAAAGGGGGGAGAAGAGATAGTGGATGGAATGAAGGGATAGTGGAGCGGGAACGGTTGAGTGTGGGGGTGGGGGAGCCGATAGAAAAAATAGAAGGGGAGAAATCGGGAAAGAGGGAGGATGCTGTGATAGAGATGCTGCGATGAAAGAGACGCTGGGATGGGGAGACGGGGAAGATGCTGGGATGGAGATGTTGGATGAAGATGCTGGAACGGAGAGATGTATGCTTGGATGCGGGGAGCCAACCACAACACTACCAGGAGCCACCCAGAACACCCTATACCTATTTTTACTGCTAGGTAAACATGGGAAGCAGGAGAGAGAGGGAGGAAACGTGCCACTTACAGTTCCCCGGGCCCAGGAATCGAGCCCGGGACCTTTCAGTTGTGAGCCGAATGCTTCTAAAGTCCCGTCGATTATTACTATTTTCACGGGAATGGGGAATAGGAGGCAATCAGGTTTGACCCAATGAAGAGAAAGGCAACTTCAATTCCTTGAATCAAGAGCCCTTCACCGGCATTAGAACACCCTCCTAGATGGGACATGCTGCCATAACATCAGTGTGGCACTGAATGATGTCTTAACACGTCTTCCAGAATTATAATTTTATCACCTGTGTTATGAGAACAATGCTTGCGAGAGAAACACTCTTAGAGTGTGTCTGCTACATACTCCTTGTGTCTGCCTCACAGTATAGCTACGCTCTCCTAATTAATGTTGATGATGCCATAAGGAACTTAAAAGTTATAACTGATGATACTGAGTGAGACAGGTGTCAAGAAAACGACGTGTCAGAAAGAGGGGAGGAGTCATGAAAGGTAAAGGGGATGTGTCAAAAAAGATGGGGGAGTGTCATAAGGGAGTAGGAAGTGTAATCAGGGGGAAATGAGACGTGCGAAGAGGTACGGAAGTATCAAGAATGAGGGCATGGAGAGGAGGAGGTGTCAAGAAGAGGGGGAGGGAAGTTACAAAGAAAGGCAAAGAAATGTCAATAGAAGGAGAGGAAGGCACTAAATAAGAGAGATGAAGATATCAAAGGCAGGAGACGTCAATAGGTGGAAGGAAAGATGCCAACTATGACAAATAATGGGGAAAGAAACTCAAGAAATTGATGGGAAAGCGTTACAAAAAAGGGAGACAAAACTATCAATAAGGGAAAGGGAAGGGATCCGAAAAAGAGAAGGTGGCGGTCAAGCGAGGAAAAGGTATCAAAGAAGGGAGGGAAGGAGTAAGATAAACGAGGGTAAAGATATTTAATTCTCTTCACTACTATTTACACAAGCCTCTTCCCACCTTCCTGCAAATGCTGGGTCGTCTTAACATTGGGGCCAAGAAACGTGGAGGGCTAAGATGATGGAGGTAATCATTTAGAAAATGATAAAACTGTAAGGGTCAAACAGTTAACACGGTGGTGAGGTCAGAGTTGTTTGTTACTAAGGGTAGGTAGGGGAGGGCGGATGTTGTTCTCTGGAAGTAGGTGTCACTCTACACACAGGGTGCCACTCTACACACAGGGTGCTTACTTGACTAAAGAGCCCAGCATCTTCGAGAAAATTTTAAGGATAGTAAGTGAGCAAGTTCATTTAGGTACAGGTACACTTAAGGACAATTATAGTGTAAATTACCTAAGATAACCCAAACAAAGGCAGAGTAACTTATTTCCATTGGGGTTCCCTTTCGTCTAAATCTGCTGATACTTACGGCCACTAACACGTTAAGAATTACGAATATGACTTCCAAAATGTGAAAAAAACTGACTGAATAGTTTTACATATTTTATGATTTATGTAATGTGAGAGTTAAGGAGTGAGGACAGTAACAAACTGATAATGTGAATTTGATAGTGCTAGAAGCGGTATATATTTGAAGCGCTGAATTATTAACCAGTTCTAGTGATAACCTTGATTTTTAAAGGGGGCTGAGGGGTTAGCCAGTGGAAGGCCTCTGTCAGATGACCAAAAGCTCCAGCTGCGGGTCATCACCTGACAAAGACCCGCGTCAGGAAACACTGGTCTTGTTTTCTGACAAACCTAACCTAATTTCTAGTGCTTTGTTAATAAATCAAAGCAACGTTTTACCCAATGCTTAAATATTTAAACCTGTAGAAGGTCTTGAGCACTAACAGCCTGACTAGTCAAGAAACCAAACCGCGATTACTGGACGGAGGATCGACCCTTCACCACGCCATGTGTTCAATGCTTTACAAGATATAAAATGAGGCTTTTATTGTTTACATATTTGCAAAACCAATTTTTTCCTTGGCTACGACTCGCTTGTTTTTACTGCTGGATCAGCAGCACGACGCCCATATATTTTGCCGGCCCAAGACTCGAACCCGGGACCTTTCGATTGTGAGCTGAACGGTTCCACCTCTGAGCTACACTTTTCCCAGGATGGCATGGTGGTAAATGCCAGGGGTGGGAGGGAAGGGGCCAATTAAAGGGGAAAGAGTATACGTCTCGCGCAGGAAACAGGTAAAGTACCATGTAGCCAGTAAAGGACGGTGTTAAATATGCATGGAAGACAGGAAGACACACACAAAGAAAGAGAAAGACTGATAAAGTTGGTGGTGTTGGTCAGGAAAAAGGAAAGTCTCCTGACACGGCTCTTGTCAGCTGATGACCCGTTCACAGTGGTTAAACATCAGCTGACCTTCCCTAGCAAGGTCACACACACACACGCTGTTTAAAGAAACAAATGATCACTACAGAGCAATGACCTAAGATAAGAGGGAGGGGAGGAGAGGGGAGGGGAGGGGAGGGAGGGAGGGGGAAAAGTGTGTGTGTCAAGCAGAGGAGAGGTCTATTTATTTACTTATAGGTTAGGTGGGAAGGGGAGAATACAAAGGGAATGGTGGGAAGGGTATAAGGGGAATGGTGAGGAGAGGATATAAGGGGAATGTTGGGAAGGGAAGGGTATAAGGGGAATGGTGGGAAGGAGAGGATATAAGGGGAATGGTGGGGAGGGGAGGGGTGATATTTTTACCCAGGGTAAGGAAGGGGGGGGGGACATTTACGTCCTACTCCCTCACTGCTTATCTACACAGCTGTATTTAGCGTCCTTGGTGAGGGATAGATGGGGGGGGGGGTTGCCCACCATCCTTTCCTCCCCACCTCCACCATCTCATTAATCAACAATATTCTGCATGATGCAGAAAAACAATTCTCGACTTATGATTTTTATCTCCGTCATCTTCGTCTCTTGTATTTCCTTCCTTTCGTCGCCCCCTCCCATTCGTTCCTCTTTTCCCCATACCCCTTCCATTAGCCTCTCCGTTCTTTACACACCCTTTAACCTTCACTCCGCTCTCCCCACCACCAGCCGTCACCTCCCCATACTCCGTCTCCCTCTCTACCTCCTCCACACACCCCTCTTATCTACCTTTCCAATGGGATGGTCCATCCTGAGAGATGGTAATTTCTAAGTGATAGTAACTCCAGCTCTGCTGGAAGGTAACCTTTGAAGCTGTCGTAGTTGATGGGCCTTTAATGGAATATTTGAGGATATCCTCACTGACCTACTGAAGTCTCCAGCTCAGACTGGCAGATTTTAACACAAATTAATCCATCCTGTATGATTGAATATGACAGGGAAACATAATTACTTTAATATTGAAAATGGTATAAAATACCGACAAGTTGATGATTAAGACATGTGCAACAGTTGGGTATATTTATTGTTGAAACGATTCTGATTTATCTAATTTTGCTAAATATATCTAAAAAAAAAAATCTGCTTTTCTAGATCCTCTTCCAACCCTCCCTCCCCACATCCCTCTCTCCCCACACTACAGCCTGGCCTGCCAAGCCTCCTCCCTATCCACGGCACTAGTGTGAACTGTGTGAACAGTCTGGCATTTCTCAAGGGTAGGCCACTGAGAGACCTCATTCACCTCGCCAATGCTTACTCCTCTTCGCCTTTCTCCTACTAATTCTGCGGTGGAAAAATACACAGATGCAGTATAATGCGATCCTTTATTAACCACATTTCACCCACACAGTGGGCTTTTATCAAGTCACAAACAGATCTGTTTGTGACGAAACAGTCAATAAAGGATTGCATCATACTGCATTTGCGTCTATTTTTCCATCATGTCGATATTTTATACCGTAGCTCGACTGATAGTGCACTGAGCTCACATACTGAGGTCCGGGGGTCGATCCCCGATACGGCTGGAAACATCAGGATGTGTTTCCACATATCACCTGCTGTCCCTATTCAGCCATCAGTAAAGTGGATACCTGGGTGTTAGTCGACTGGTGTGGGTCGCATCTTGGGACAAAATTGACCTAATTTGCCAGAAATGCTATGCATAACAAGTGGCTTTCTACATAGTAGTATGCCATTGATGTCAACTAGGCCTGTATACCTTGTACACGTACTTGTAGAAATAAAGATATTATTATTGTATATCTCCATTTTTACTAATTCTATAATGGAAACATGCCACACTGTCTTAATTGAGTCGTTCTAGGTCAAATCTACACAATGTACTAAATAACTATACATGCACAAAACCTAAATATGCCATCACAACCATTATACGAATGTGTGCTACTGCTAGTACAACTATGTTAGATGTTGTAAGTCAACTCAACAGACTCATCTGCTACCTTCACCATTTACAGAGAGCTCACAGGGAGTAGCAGAGGTACTGGTGCAGAAGTCAGGGTTATATCTCTGGTATCTAAAGTCTGTTGTTCTTGTTGTATGAAGCTCTCGACTCTTAAAAACTGCAATCCATTTAAGCCATTCTCAGCACTCAGGCCACAGTCCGAAAGCATGAGTGACTTAGGAGACTCTCTGGAGGTCTCTGAATGAGCTGAAGCATGAGAAAGTATGTTATACTGCCAGAAGTGAGGTGTGGATGGTAACAAGGAAATGAGGCCACTAGTGAAGTAAGAACATAGAAATTAAGAAGCACTGCAGCAAACCTACTAGCCCTTGCTAGGCAGGTGTTAACATAAGAACAAAACAGTAGATGATGTCCTCTGTACCAAGATACCGTGGTGTTGCTGTGCCAGATAAGTATTATGATGTAGGTAAAAGGCATGTATGTCCTGATCAAGACATTAAGAAAACGTTTTGCCACAAGTGGGTACATCAGTCCAAATCCAGAGACAACTAAGAAATAAGTATATATTAAGACTGAAGAAGTCACTGGTGGTGAAACGTTTTCCTAACATCTTGATCAGTGCACGTGTCTTTTACTAATAACGCCAAGACTATTCTTCAATTCACTCTCTTTGCACATTCATGTTCAGCTGAAAGGAAATTCAGATTTGTCAATCTTGTCTGACTTGTGGTTGAACACAATTTTTTTTATCAATGTTAATTTGGAAAAATGTCTGACACATGAAGCAAAAGACACAAACAGTCAAAAAAAAAATCTCCAACGCAGTGACAAGCTTGGCAAAGATTCATAACAATCCAATTTTATAATAAACTCCAGAAACTGCAATGCTGTCCATTTCTTTGCCTCTTCAATGTTGATTTTTGCAGTTTCCAAATGCCTCTGAAGTTATCCAATTTCCACACTGATGCCTTCATCAAAGAATTCCTCTAAAATCTGAGTCAGATCTGGAATATTCTTCCAAGGTTTCCTTTTGTTGCAACAACTTGAGGATTGGGCTGTGGGGACATTGACCCCCTGGAACACCCTCAAGGTAGACTCCAGGTAGGCAACCAAAGTGTTTGGTTAAATAACAGCAAAGAAGGTAATAAAGACATTCACATACAGCCCTCTTTACTTCCTCTGGTAATGTGAAACAAGCATCATCTGTCATCTCTCCTGGCATTTTTTTCAGAGTTTTACTCTCACTCTTGTCTCCACAGAAATGTCTATTTCCTCACACTTTGTAGCTGCATAATGAATGGCCATCCCCACAATTTCAATGCACTGATCTTTAAGAAACAGTTTTGGAGCTTGTAACTTCACTATACACTTTTCAAGGCTGATTCCAACTGTCTTCAATTACTCTTATGTGAAATTAGTTTCTTCCAGGATTTCACCAGAAAGATATACAGTGGAACCTTGGTTTTCGTCCGGTCCGGATATCGTACAATTCAGATTTCTACCACTTTTTTCGGCAAATTTTTACCCCAGGTTTTGTACATCCGCTCGGAAATCGTCTGTACCAGACGTATTCACCTGGGCTGCTCATACATTCGTGATACTAATATGTAATGGTAATCACTCTTGGGCACATTAAATGTCTTATTTTAGGTTAATATAGACACTTTCATTAATCCATCTAATATTTTCTTAAAAATTATACAAGAAACACGTTACATAGCATATAAACATGAAATGCATATAAACATGAAATGTTTATATGCTATGGAGGTGTGCTAGCCAGACAGAAGGAAAACTACGTTTTCTCTGGTCCAGCATCAGAGAAAACGTGTATAAATCTGCGTTGACCCAATTACCGCCCTTAATACGTAGCGCTTTTGTTTACAATTCTCGGCAAGAATTATTCATTACTACTCCCGTTGTTTATGATGGCATCTAAAGGTAGTTGTTAGAAACGATTAAACTCAGTGAACATGGTATGTTGATGGTAATATGGATCTGGGCCGCATTAAATATCGTGTAGCTAGGATGTGGAAGAGTTTGTGGAAAAATATCACCCTAACAAAGCTGTTGCAAGCCGTGTCTGCATGGTCCATTGACTCAAGCTGGTCCTAGTGCCAATAAAAGACAAAGAAGGGAAGTAACCCCAGACAGGGTTTTGATACCTGAAGTCTTTATGGAGGGGGATTCCCCTTCCAAACAATAACCTCTCCTCCCTCTCCCCTCCTTGCCGTCTTCCATATGCCAATAAGTCTCTTCAATAAAGGTAAAAGTGATTTAAATGTTCATTTATTCATTAAAATTAGTCATTTATATTTATTTCTCATTATTTTCTGTATGTAAAACTATAGTTATACTCTATAAAATGTATTTTTTGTTAATATTTTTGGGTGTCTGGAATGGATTAATTGGATTTACATTATTTCTTATGGGAAATATTACTTCGGTTTTCGTCCATTTTGGATTTCGACCGACCATCTGCTGGCCTATAAATACCCCTTCTACCTTTTCTGTGTTAATGTGACTTTGTAAATGGTCCAAGTCGGACTGAAATGTCGTCATAAGCTCCTCTCTTCTATGTGCGGGTTGTGTGTATACTACTGGAACAGATTAAGGACGAAAACCGGGGTTCCACTGTAACTCAAAAAAGAGAAATCACATGCAGCAGACAGCAAAATCTGAGTTGATCCTGTTTAATTTTTCATTTGTAAATTTTATATTACCAAAATAAAAAAATACATTTTATTTTTTATTAAAACATCGGCTGTCTCTCACCAAGGCAGGGTGGCCTGAAAAAGAAAAACTTTCACCATTCATTCATTCCATCACTGTTTTGCCAGAGGTGCGCTTTCACTACTGTTATAAAACTGCAACATTAACACCCCTCCTTCAGAGTGCAGAAACTGTACTTCCCATCTCCAGGACTCAAGTCCGGTCTGCTGGTTTCCCTGAATCCCTTCATAATGTTATGTTGCTCACACTCCAACAGCACATCAAGTTCTAAAAACCATTTGTCTCCATTTGCTCCTATCTAACACGCTCACACATGCTTGCTGGAAGTCCAAGCCACTCGCACACAAAATCTCCTTTACCCCCTCCTTCAACCTTTCCTAGGCCAACTCCTACCCCACCTTCCCTCCACTACAAATTTATACACTCTCAAAGTCATTCTATTTCCTTCCACACTCTCCACATGTCCGAACCACCTCAACAACCCCTCCTCAGCCCTCTGGATAATAGTTTTGGTAATCCCGCACCTCCTCCTAATTTCCAAACTATGAATTCTCTGCATTATATTCACACCACACATTGCTTTCAGACATGACATCTCTACTGCCTCCAGCCTTCTCCTTGTTGCAACATTCACCACCCATGTTTCCATTTTACATTGGAAATAAACATTTTGTTGTAATCAAGCATTGTTTTTTTTCTTTGGTGAATTTGGTTTGAAAACTTGTATTGGTATTTCAACTCTTCAGATAACTTTTCCCCTCCTGGCTATCACCTGGGGTAGAATGGCCACCTCATTCCCCTTTGCCTCATTCCCTTTACTCTGCCATTGAGTACAAGCAGCAACAAAGTTGATAATTATTACTAAAAGTGATTATATTAAGTTTAATGAAAGATATAATGGCACAGAATCTTCCTTCAGCCTTTTCAAATATATTAAAATCTTGCAAAGTTAGGAGTTAATTTCTCATAAGAAAAGCAGAACTCTGGGAAAACAGGCCTTCAAATTTATTCTTTAATACCATGGTTTTTATTATCCTATATGCACTTTATCCTCTGAAGCAAACACAGTTGTCTTTTACTTTAGCTCAAGATTACAGATAAAATGACTGACATGATAGTTACATAGTGGAACACAAAAACACAGGAGAAGCATCTCAGTAGGCCCACAGGTCCATGCTATGTAGTTCATACTCTCACTCCACCATTCCCACACATGTATCTGTCTAATCTATTTCTTTAACCACCAAAGGTATTAGCCCCAGTGACTCCCTGGCAGTTCAGCTCGACTACAAATCAAATGCCAAACCATTGCTTTTGTATATCCTTTCTAAATTTGAATTCAACTTAATTCTATTGTTTCAAGTTCTTTCTTGGTTAACGTATCCTCCACACGCTAATTGATTCCCTCTATAAACTTGTGTTCTTAACATGTACACCTCAACCATATCCATCTAGCCATTTTACAACCACATAATTGATGTGATTGGTAGACAGCAACCGCCCTGGGAGATACTACCGTCCTGCCAAGCGAGTGTAAAACAAAAGCCTGTAATTGTTTTACATGATGGTAGGATTGCTGGTGTCTTTTCTGTCTCATGAACATGCAAAATTTCAGGTACGTCTTGCTACTTCTAATTACACTTAGGTCACATTACATATACATGTACAAGCCTATATATACATACCCCTCTGGGTTTTCTTCTATTTCCTTACTAGTTCTTGTTCTTGTTTATTTCCTCTCATCTCCATGGGAAAATGGAACAGAATGCCTCTGTAAGCCATTTGTGTCGTAAGAGGCAACTAAAATGCTGGGAGCAAGAGACTAGTAACCCCTTCTCCTGTATAAATTACTTAATTTAAAAAGAGAAACTTTCGTTTTTCTTTTTGGGCCACCCTGCCTCGGTGGGATAAAGCCAGTTTGTTGAAAGATCATTGATGGAGCCTCATTTGGACTGAGGTGCAAATCTGGTCTCTATACTGGAGAGGAAAAGTGGGTGTGTTGGGAAACACATACACAGAAATGCAAAGTAATGCATTCCATAGCTACGAAAAGTATATATGGTCTATTGTTTTTTATGCAAGGTGGATGTCTGTCAATGACACGTGAAATTATGTGATGGTAGGCTTCCATCCCATACAAAATCACAAAGGATCACCACACAGCAGCATACTGGAGGCTCCATTTTCTACACCCACCCACCCACATACACACACACACAAAGTATTATTTGTGTGATACATAAGATGATCCAAACAGTACAAAGACAAAGCTTTTGTAAATGCAGTTATACTTTATTGTACCACAAACCCTATTTCATTGAGTATACTTTACCATACCCTGAAATACCAATAAAATACCTCCAAATATTAAAACTATATACATATAATAAAGTAAATAACATTGAAAAACTAACAGTTAACCTTTCAGAAAGATTAAAACATTTTAAAAAAAAAAGGCAGACAGATTTTTGGCAACAGGTCTCACCTTGCCTTGAAGCACAGGAACTTTATTCATATAAAAGGCATGTGCTAACATTTTACACTTCCATTGTTCTACATTTTGAACTCCTTTATCATATTTAAAAAAAAAAACGAAAAAAACAAGTAGCCCTGGGCTCGCCAGTTTAAAGGGTAAATAGCCTTACACAATATCAGTTATTGATTTTCAGGAAGTGAAGAGACAATGAGCATGGAGGACCTAATTTTCTCTGTTTAAGCACTCGTTATCACATCAGCAAAATGCACACAAGTGCACATTAGTTGTCAGTAATTCTACCAACTTTAAATAAAAAATGCACTAATACAGCATAAGATTCCTAATCGAGGGCTAAGCATTTATTTTATACGTACCTGATTCACCACAGTTACTGTAATTTTGCATGTTCTCCATTTCACGTAATTTAATAAATACAGTACATGTAGGTAAAAGTAGGGATGTTTCCTATAAAACGTGTTCACACAATATACATGTTGGTCTACTGGCTGTCACCAACATATGTTATAACAATTTCATACATGTTTGTAGTGGTTAAAGAAAACTTTCATATTACCAGGTACAGTGGACCCTCGGTTTTCGCCAAAAATTCTTTCCAGAATGCTGCTCAAGTGCCATTACCGAACGAATTTACTTCCTTAAGAAATAATGTCACGTAGGTTAGTCTATTTCAGACCCCCAAAAATACACTTGCAAAAGCACTTACGAAAATACACTTACATAAATGTTCGAGTTTGGAGATGACCGAAAACCAAGGACCACTGTACTTAATAGAAAGTGTGCAAATACATTCACAAGCTATTGTGCAGAAAGACATACAGTCACCTTCCAGCCTTTTGGTAAGATCAGAGTATGCAGTAAGACACATAATTACTTTTCCACATTTGGATAAGATCATAGTGTGCAATAAGACATACCGCAAAAATAAAAAAATAAAAGCAAAGCAATCCCCTAATGGACACTCAAGACAAATGTAACACCTTTACACTTTCTCTCAAAGGTAAAATTTAATTCTGAAAGTAACACTTACCTAGATACGAGGTCATCTGGGGTTGAATGGGCCTCCATCAGAAGTTCATTGTGGACCGAGGAAGTGTCGAGAGGTGCAGGTGGTGGCGTTGCTGGTGTAGGCGAGGGGAGGGGGTAGGAGGTTAGACCATCACTTTGGGGGGCATTCGGAGGTGCATTATATAGCAAAACACAAAGGATGGATACTGTACTATAACTAGACAGCTGGCATTAATGATTATATTGTTATATGCTGGTTATTCAGCATGCATCTATCAAGAGGCCTAATCTATCCATTAATGCAAATTAAACAGCAATTAACCTTAATTACTAATGCTTACAATAACAGCTTAATTAATGAGATTAAAACTAAAGGCATTTTACTAATGCTCAACTTAAACCTAAACTGAAGCAACACATTATAGAGCTATATACGTATTTTCTTTGAGCTAAAGCACTGTTGTACCACACACTCCAATAACATCATCAACTTGCACTGAAAAGTTTACACAACATATTCTATTAGTTACACAGCATGGGAATATGCAAAGGAAACAGGCTAAGTTGAACAAGTTATCTTTAGAAGTCAAAGTCATTATATGAAAAAACCATAAACAAGGAAAACTGGTTAGTGTTTTAATAATGTTAAATACATAAAAAGCAAGAAGGTAATTGCAGTGTTAATTCAAACATAATGAAGGATCAGGAAGTGGAGGGAGGAAAGCATACTCAAGAAGAGATAGATACTGGAAAGGAAAAATAATCTGGTCAAAGAGTTATAAAATTATTAATATACTGTAGATCATAAAGAATCTATCATATTTTTGGTTAATCTGAGGCTGAATCCTGCATGACAAATGGTAAATACTGTAATTATATATATGTATATATTTCAACAATTATGTAATGTATAACTTTCAACTTTACTTTTTAAATACAGTACTTTAAATACAGTACTAAATTTATATTTTTGGTGCTTCAAGACCATTGGTAAAGCAAATGTGTTACTATAATGGGAGCGTTAGTTTTGTGGTCTTTAAGAATCCACAGTCTTCTCGATGGTTCCTTATTTTTTTTTGTCTTATCAAGACAATCTTGTCTTTGTATATTTCTTCATTCATTGTTGGTAATGTACATATACTGTTACTATTATTAATAAAATCTGGTTAACTGACATTAACCTAACCAATCTTGACTTAACACAAATACCATATGCAGAGAAATTAGTATATGCATATCAGTAAAAACAGCAACCTTGAGGTTATTATAGGAGTGAATATATTTACAATATATGTCATTACAATCGTGTCATTACGATTTCGTGAATCATTTACAATATGTAATTGTAAGAGGCGACTAAAATGACAGGAGCAAAGGGCTAGTAACCCCTTCTCCTGTATAAATTACTAAATGTAAAAAGAAAAACGAAAGTTTTTCTTTTTATGTCACCCTGCCTCGGTGGGAGACGGCCGGTATGTTAAAAAATGTACATGTTACATCTTGCAGTGAATTAAGCCAGTCACTAAGATATAATTCAGAAACTCTGTTGCTCCATAGGCTATATGGTTATTTTTTGTATACAGTATACATATGCTTCCCTACAACCAAAGGCTGTCTAAGCTGGAATATCTTATTTTTTTAGATTTTCCTATAAAGCCAGCTTATCTTAGCTGTTGTTAATTTTCACATCATGAATCAGAAAACAAACTCAGGAAAAGTCTACAAATGCCCACCTGGAGGATGTTTCAGGGGTCAACACCCCTGTGGCCTGGTCCATGACCAGTAGTATTTTTTTTTTTTAAATTTGACCAATGGACATATTAACTCTATAGTTCCATCAAAATTTAAAGTAGGCTACAAAATACATTAACAGTATTTGAACCGATGTATTCATTATTTTCCATGAACTGTTTATTTTCATCACTTAAGTATAGCAAGTCATATAGTGCACATATTTCTTTAGAATCACATAATTCATGAAACAGTACGAGTCTGCAGAACTGCCACCTTTTTTTTAATGTACATTATATTGCATTGAAGGGAGTATAGCAAGTCATATAGTGCACATATTTCTTTAGCATCACATAATTTATGAAACAGTGAGTGTGCAGTACTGCCACTTTTTTAATGTACATTATATTGCATTGAAGGGAAGAAGGGCTAGTAACCCCTTCTCCTGTATAAATTACGAAATTTAAAAAGGAAAACTTTTGTTTTTCTTTTTAGGTCACCCTGCCTTGGTGGGATATGGCCAGTATGTTAAAAAAATTGCACTGAAAATTGTAATGATAAATTAATTATGAGAATTACTGTACTATCAACACAAGCAAATGCATAGAGAAGTTTAGAAGAGTAAAAGTCATAATACCATGGCTGGAACAATTCACTAATAACTTAACACCTTGGAAAGGCAATTTTGGATAGTATTTTAGTCTCTCACTGACCATTAACAGTAATGAAAAGTGGTCCAGAATGAAAAGAAATGGCATCTAAAATTTCTTCTCTTAAATGGGGGTTATCTATGGAATTAACAAGATGAAACAAAGAATCTATATGACCTGCAAAGGTAAAACAATTAAAGAGGAAAATTATATAGAAAAGAAGACAAAACGTTTAATCACTCACGTGGTGGGGGCATGAGGTCCTGATGGTGAGTCTGGGAAGGTTGTAAAGGAGGAAGGGCCAAGTCTGTAGTGGCATTAGTTTGAGGGGCAACCACCTTACCCAAGACCAGCACAACACGGTCACTGGTCGATTTGAGGCAGGCAACGGCATCTTCGTGGGTCACATTTTCCAAATTTACATCCCCAGACTGTTGAAAAAGAATTCATCTTGTGTAATAAAAACAGTAATGTGCTCTATCAATAATAACTTCTTTGAAGAAGGCCTAAAAACAATGAGAGGGAGTTCATCAAATCATACAAGCACTTTCAAAATAGAATGACAGATGCAGAGCTTCCCAAAGTTCTTTTGTCATTCATTAGTAAAATGAAAACTAGTTTCTGAGTGAGGTTCGATAAACCCAGGAAGAATAGCAATTACTTGCCATTCTTCTATTTCACCAGTATTTTTCCTTACCACTTTTAGCTCAGTACACTTCCTTCCACCTTTGTTTTTCTATTAGGAAAGCCCATCTTTTCATATTATTTACAGATCTCTTCTGGAAGCTACTGCTAGTCATAACAACCTGAGTAGGAACCGCTGACATAATCTGGTGGTGATCTCTGTGGTTTGAGTCCTGCACAAAACACTTCCACAGTCTATAGTAGTCTACCCATTTCCTGAGAAAAGACAGTCTGGTGCAATTCCTTAGGACCTTAACGTTAATACAGCATCTGGTTAAGACATACTCATGAGTGTGCTACATTGGTGTCGCAAGAGGTATTAATGGTACTAAACTTGCATATTGGTGAATAAACATAAGCTTAATGGTTAACATCTTACATTCCATGATTAGTACCAATAGCACATGGGGTACCATGGCTAAGGAGGAAAATACCTCTGAGGCATAAAGATATAAAGCTTAGGATGATCACAAGCCTTGACTAATGTATGCCAATCCAACACAGTAAACTTTTGTCCAATTTAAAAATAATCCATACACAACAACTAGAGACGAGAAGAGATTAATAAAAACAGTTCATCAGTCCCAAGTTTATTTTTTTGGTTGTAATCTCGATGAGGATGAACAATACTTTAGTGCCACAACTAGGCCAAGTGTGACGCCTCCTTGTAAACCTGTTATCATTCAGTCCACTTTCATGATTAATATTAAATTAACTGTTTACAGATGAAATACTAATACATAGGATTGGGGGTAACACTAAGTTCACAAAGGTGAACTGATACATGCCCTGGTAAACATTATAGGTGTTCCTTGACGTACGATGTGGTTACTTTCCAATGAACCTACTGTAAGGCAAAAATGTCTGAAGTTGAATATGAATATATGATATGGTAAATAAATAAATAACCATCAATAAATAAGTAAATAAACAAATAATTATTGTAACTAAATACAACCAGCATTGAAAAGTAAATAAATGAATACAAGGTTATCCTATCAAAGTCTGATGACTACTGAATGTTCATTGCTACAACACCATCACAAAGTCAAACCATCATACAGTGGGGAGCATCTGTAATTCTTACAATAGGCTTACAAACGTACTACCCAACCTGTCATGAGACAACAGTAGATATAAATCTAAATGTTTTTGTTAACTTTTTGGGGGCCTAGCTTCTAGGCCTTTTGTGTATTCATATACGCTTGTGCTACTGTCCACAGGATGGATAGGGGTGCACAATAAAGCACAGCGGAACCTCGGTTTTCATGATTAATTCGTTCCAGAAAGTTTGATGAAAACGGAATTGTACAAAAACTGAAGCATTATTTCCCATAAGAAATAATGTAAATTCAATTAATCCGTTCCAGACACCCAAAAGTATTATAAAAAAATACATTTTATAGAGAATAACTACAGCTTTACATACAGAAAACAATGAGAAATAAATATAAATGACTAATGAAATGGAAAAATGAACATTTAACATCACTTTTACCTTTATTGAAGACTCTTGTTGGGGTATGGAAGACAGCAAGGAAGGGAGAGGGAGGAGGAGAGGTTATTGGTTGGAAGGGAAATCCCCTCCATAAGGACTTCAGGTATCAAGGCCCTATTCAGGGTTACTTCCCTTCTTTGTCTTTTACTGGCACTGGACCCCTGTCACACAAAAAATCTGTCCAGAGAGGTCTGTTTCTGGCATCTCTAAGATTTGCCTAAAATGGAACAAGGCATTGTCACTGAAAACATTGCAGACACGGCTTGCAACAGCTTTGTCAGGGTGATATTTCTCCACAAAACTTTGCAACTCATTCCACTTTGCACACATGTCCTTAATCACTGAAGAATGCACATTCTCCCCTCTCTCTTCCTCTGAAGCAATTTCCTCAGCTGCAGTCTGTTGCTGTTCCAGTTGAAGGTCTTGCAGCTCTTCAGTGGTTAGCTCTTCCCTGTGGTCATCCACTAACTCTTCCATATCCTGAGTCAGAATGTGTGGGATGCTTTGTGTGGGCTCAGGCAGGCGGACGCGTTTGGTATGGCGGACCACTGTCAACTCAATGAAAATGGAGCGGATGAACGAAAACTGGGACAAAATTTTGACGAAAAAAGACGCTGAAAACCGAATTCGACGAAAACCAAGGTTTCACTCTATGTAGTCACTTCACCAGTAAAAGAAATAATTTAAAAATCCTAATGTGTAGCCATGGGCCACAGACCCACTTTGTGTAATGATTTATTTTGGTCATAGAGAAGACAAATGTGGGTTTGAACTTAATATATGTGAGAACCACCACCAATGACCACTTAGGTGCTAGTTTGTGTATTTGTTGCATATGCTTTGAAATATACTGTGAATATTTGGAGATGATTGTTTATTTTGTGAAAGTTAAAAAATATGCTTTACTAATTTCATTTATGCTCAAGATTTTTATTCTTTTAGAGATAAGTCAAAGTGCTGGGCACTGAAACACTGTCATAATGCATGGAGATCATTGACTTCAATTTTTTAAGCAATCTAGTAAAGTAATTTCCTAGGTAAAATATTAACTAAGAGACTAACAGACCCCCTACAAATTAAAAAGTACAGCTTAATCCAAGGTCTTCTCAAGTAAATTTAATTTTTTTTAAGAGGGAAGGTTATTGGAAGACTGGAGATACAATGCTCAGTTGTACAGCAAATGAAATGCATGAAGTCTTTTACAAAGTACTTTATGAACTCAGATCGAGTCATAATAAACGACTGTCAATGAATAAACAGAAGAATGTATGATAAAATCGAACTGCCGTCCCAAAATTGAAGTGGTAGAGCGATGGACCTGTCAATTTTGGGACCATGGTTCAAGACTCTCGTCCATCCTTCTATTTATTTCTTCCTTATCCCTAACCAATTAACCCAAACTCTTATGTATGTGGAACTTAAGAGCTTCCTGCCAGAATTATAATCAGCAACTCCTTCATGGGAATTACACAGATTCTAAGCCAGAATTTCCTTTGAAGAAATCGATATTTGGTAGAAGAACAGGGTTGTATGTGGATGAAGACAGGTATTGTTTCACCAGTAAATTGCCCCCTAGATTTCATTAAGATGAGATGCTTATTAACAATAGCTTTGAAGCGAGTGGCATATAGGGAACCTTTAGAAACTTCAAGGGAGTTTCAGATGTTAGGGCCTTTTATACACTAAGTTTTTACACAGGTCGAGTTGGACTCGGGGGATATCATAGAGGTTTCTGTGTCGTGTGTTATGTCTGCGAGTTCTGTTGCAGCTATCAAGGAAGAGTTTAAGAGAAGGGTTTATATCGGAATTGGTTATGTATATATAGTAAGCACAGTAGTATTAGTGGATGCTCTGAATATTGACGAAGTTTAAACTTAAGAAGAGTGAGGAAGTGTGTTGTCTAGCACTGGAGTAATCATTCGCACATTGGCTTTTGGTCAAGTTATTAATGGTTTTAGGTGATTTGACACAGTAGATCCCAAGGCATAAATACCATAGGTGAGGTTTACCTGGAGTTTACCTGGAGAGGGTTTCGGGGTCAACGCCCCCGCGGCCAGGTCTGAGACCAGGCCTCATGGTGGATCAGGGTCTGATCAACCAGGCTGTTACTATCGGCCGCACGCAAGCTGACGTACGAACCACAGCCTGGTTGGTCAGGTACTGGCTTTAGGTGCCTGTCCAGTGCCTCCTTGAAGACAGCCAGGGGTCTATTGGTAATCCCCCTAATGTATGCTGGGAGGCAGTTGAACAGTCTTGGGCCCCAGACACTTATGGTGTTGTCTCTCAGTGTCCTCGTGGCGGCCCTGCTTTTCATCGGGGGAATGTTGCATCTCCTGTTGAGTCTTTTCCTTTCATAGGGAGTGATTTTTGTGTGCAGGTTTGGTATCAATCCCTCCAGGACCTTCCAAGTGTATATTATCATGTATCTCTTTCGCCTGCATTCCAGGGAATACAGATCAAGGACCTTCAACCGTTCCCAGTAATTTAGGTGCTTTATCGTGCTTATGTGTGCTGTGAAAGTTCTTTGTACACTCTCCAGGTCTGCAATGTCGCCAGCCTTGAAGGGGGCTGTTAGTGTACAGCAGTATTCCAGCCTAGAGAGAACAAGTGATTTGAAGTGTCATCATGGGCTTGGCATCCCTAGTTTTGAAGGTTCTCATTATCCATCCTATCATTTTCCTAGCCGATGAGGTAGAGATAAATTAGTGAGCAGTACAATGTAAGTACATAGTACTGTTTGAAGTACACATTAACGTAGCTTGGAGAATTTGCCTACTATTTTGGAGACCACCTTTGTTATGTGCTGGATGGGTATTAAACTTCAAGTTACAGTCCAGGTGCAGGCCTAAGAATTTTCCCTCAGTTTGTCTTTCAATGGGAGAATCATTTATCATTATATTTAGTTGGACATTTGCCGCTCTGTTTCCAAACATCATGTAGAATACTTTGTCAATATTAAGATATTGTAGATATTTTTAGGAGTTTCTCACTGACATTAAGATAAGTAGGATTTAAGTGGGAGATTACAAAAAAAGTTGTGTCATCTGTAAACAGAACAGTTTCAAGGAGATGAGATACACTGGGGAGGTCGTTGATGTATAGGAAGAGCAACGAACCAGAACACTGCCCTGAGGCACCCCCTACATTAACACTGCCCTGAGCCACCCCCTACATCAACACTGCCCTGAGGCACCCCCTACATCAACAGACCGAGTTCATGAGGTTAGGCCATTGGTGGTGACAAACTGGTGTCTGCTACTAAGATAAGACTAAGTATGCAAGAGTATGACCTATGGTACCATAGTGTTCTAGTTTAAGATGCAGGATATTGTGGTCCACTGCATTCAAAGCTTTCCAAAATCTGTGAAGAGGCCTAGGGGATATTCATTATTTTCAAGAGCTGCATAAAGCAATTCAAGCATTTAATTGCATCATTTGAAGAATTTCAAAACAAACTTAACATTGGAAATTTTTGTCTAAGTTAGGAGTTTGTGCCTCGTATAATAAAACAATGCTGTATGAATGCAGAACTTCCCAGGAAATATACAAGGAAGTTTTTCATAGTTTGTTTCTAACAATGCCAATTTTGATGTGACAACTGTTGATGACTATAACATGTTCCATTTATGAGAGGCATTCAGAGTATCAACCCTTCAAAATCAGTGCCAATTATTACTGATACCAAAGCTTAGGTCTAGGCCTTTTGTGAAAATTCTTGTTTCTGTTAACCAAATTCCAAAAAAGGTTTGCCAAACAAGAAGTAACTCAGGATTAAAAAAAGATGTCTGTCAAAGATCTTAATATCATGCAACATTTGTCAGGAAAAAACAGTGATGTTGCATGCAAATGACATTTTGTGGATGCACTAAAAATAGTTGCACATTCCAAACTTCCTGGTTGGCATGGATTTACATTGGTTATTATCATTGAACTCTTCTTTATAACACATCAAAAGTAAAATTCTTACCAGTTTAACAGCCAGCAGTTACACAGCAATACATTTTGCTTCAAAAAAAATGTCAAGAAATGAATTAAAGATGTTGCTTTGCTAATTTCAATCAGTTTTTATATGCAAAAGCTCAGGAGATTATATCTTCTCCAAAATTAAAAAATAATTTTTTTTTTGTAGTACAAAAATAATGTACTACTGACTGACTTTTCATCCTCCCAATAAATATCTAGCTCATCTGTCTGAATTAGGAGTATTATGATATTCATATGGAAGTGGTAAACCCATAAGGGTCATTTAGCTTTAATCCAAGGAGGGAAAGGGTAGCTTTAACTTCTTGAATCAAGAGCCCTTGACCATAATCAAGGCAACCTCCTTTTAAGGTTTTTTTTTTTACAGAGATACTGCCATCTTGGTGCACAAGTCCATGCCTTGCCCATTAAAGGTGTCTTCTCAATACTCTGCAGACAGCTGCTGCTCAATTATTCTTGCCAAAAGCCTATTCCACAGGATCCATCTACCTACCACCAAATATTGTTGCAAATAAACCCTTACTGAATCCATACTACGAAAATACTGTAAAACTTCAATGAAATATAAAAAGAATAACTCCTATCTTTTCATGCCCAAACTGGGTTCTTCACTAATGCAGACCTATCAATTTGCTTATCAGATATCTATCCAAACTTCAGTTGAAAACAGAAAATAGATCACAATAGAGCGATGCACTCCTCAATAATTCTGAATGTGTCTATACAGCAATCCCTGAAGTACTGTACATGTGGGACTTTTCCAGAGCTCAATAGCCCCTATTTGAAACAAATGGGAAACATCTTTAAGCAGGTGACCAGTACAGTGGCTTATGTAGTGGAATTTGTCTCTTATCATATAACATATACCTGTTACCATACAATACCATAAACAGCATCTAATCCTCACATGTCTACCTTTTTTTTTTAGCAATTCATAATAAAGAGCACCTAACCCTTACATAACATCTATGTTTTAGCATTCAATGCTGTATATAGCATCTGACCTTTTCCACATACATTATTCATGGTGGAACAAAGTGCAGCAATGCTGCTATTAAATAAAAGAAAATTGCCTCTTATAAGACCCTAGTAAAATCCCTCCAAATAAAATTGTATCCAATACTTACAAGCAGCCTCTCATACTTGGCAAACCTACAGTACCACTGAGCAAGGAAACACCTTGCTGGAATAATTTCTTTTTTTTTTTTTTTACAACATTAGTCATTTCCTACCAAGGCAGGGTGACTAGAAGAAAGAAATGCATTTGCCATTCCTCATTTAACTGAAGTTTTGCCTGAAGTGCAATGAAATCATAATCCAGATGATGCTTTCAACCACATTCTAACCCATCCTTCATAGTGCAGGCACGGTACTTTTTACCTCCAGAACTCAAGTTTAGCTAATTTCCCTGAATCCCATCATAGATGTTACCTTGCTCACACTCTTAACAGCATGTCAAATCCCAAAAGAACACCTATCTCCACTCACTCCAATCTAACCAGCTCACACATGCCTGCTGATGCTTAACCTCCTACCATTTAAAACCTCTCCTCACACCTACATTAAATCATGGAACTACACTATCAAATGTATACGTACTATAGTATACATAAACTGTATACTATATAGAAAATAAAAAACTCTTGTACCCTCATCAATGCTGAAAATTTGCAAGATCATAACAGCTGACTAACTGGAGGAGTCAGATACAGTGACTCAGAACAATGACAATTATTTCAGACAGTATGAATTGTACAGATGATTTTGCAAGGGTGAAATCTGAACTAGAAGCTGTTTAATTTAAAGTCCCACTGCTCATCCCAAGAAACAGTACAGTATGTAATTAACTACACACATCTAAAACTTCACTAAACTATAAGTTCGTATTCCAAGTCAACAACAGGATAGAATATAAAATAATAATATAAAATTTGCCTGCATATTTAAACATGTTTCTCATAGATCTTCTCACTGAGCTCTGGTCAGTTCCCAATTCACTGGTGCAAAATTCTAGTCCTTCCTTATTTTCTAAACCAGACAAGACCACACAAATCCAAATAACTAAGAATCCACAGCACTAACTGCCTATGCAAGCTCTTTAGAGAAAATTTTTATGGTTAGACTTACCTGGTGTCTAGAGGTAAATAAACTGATTTCTCTATCCCAATCTGGCTTTCGCTGCTTCCGCTCAACCCTGGATCCCCTGATACAGCTAGAACATGACATTGGAGAAGCTTTTAATAAAAATAATGTGTTGTTGGCAGTCTTTTTGACATTGAAAAGGCCTATGACACAACTTGGTGTTATGGAATCCTTACAGAACCTCACATAAAATGCATAGCTCACCAACTAGCTTTGTTTAAGACTTTTTACATTACTGATACTTCGGTGTTCAAATTGGACCATCATTCTCGAAACTTGAATCCCAGACATAAGGTGTCCCGAAACTATTTAGTAATCTTCAACTAAACTTACTAACAATTGTTTTTTTATTTCCCACCAAGGTAGGGCAACCTGAAGATATATTTTTGTTTATAGTAATTATTATATTCAGTAATTGGCTCCTGCTTCACAAACTAATTATGGAATGGTAGTGCCTCCCTTGGTGATTGTTGTCTACCAAACTACAGTACAGTACTACCTAAAACAGCAGAATCTCTTCAATATAGCACCATCAAGAAAACAAATAAATGGCCATCAATAATTGATTTCCATCTTTATATCCAAAGGGAAGTTTTTAACAAATTCTTACTGATGCATTAACCATTACAAAGATTGCTTGTGTTCTCCCCATGCTCTTATATCAGTCTTGTACAAGTTTCCCATATATCTTTGATATACTTGTGATTGGTTTCAAGGATTTTTCTACTTACAGAACCACCTGAGGCTGGTTTTCTCTGCTGACTGCTTATTTAACCAGTCTATTGCTGTTAGCAGCTTGCTGGTCCACATAGTCTGGTTGATTTAGCACTGTGTAGAGGTAGTGGTCCAGTTAGTTCTGCTAATATTCTCATATCTGCTGATAGTAGGCTGAAGAATCTTGGACCATGGATGTTGACACAGTGCTCTCTTATTGTGCCTATGGCACACATGCTTTTCACAGTATTTATTTTACAGTTCTTTCCATATAGTATCTTGCTCCAATAAGTTATGATAGTATGTAAATTTTGGACCAGGCCCTCACATATCTTCCATGTAAAGTATCTTTTATCACTTATCCATCTTTTCCACTTCAGCAAGTACATTATAAGTACTGGCTCTATGTAGGCAGTAAATCATCTCTGTACATTATCATTTTTTCTTCTTTTGTACATTCTGCTGCATTCTCTATCATTATATGTTCTCACTGTAGTCTTTCTCCTTGTACAGTGGAACACGTTACATACAGCACCCTTAACTGCCACTGGTATGGTGGTTAAGGGTGCTGAGGATCACTTCCCAGGTAATGTTTTAAACTCTATACTTATTGAAAAAATGCTTTCACACACATGATGTTTATCATAAAGACACAAGTGCATAACTAACTTTAACCTCTGTTCACATCAAGGACCAAGACAGTTAGACTTTTGCCTGCGATCAGCCTGCTTTATCATACTTATATTTATTTATTTTTATTAACACATCCGCTGTTTCCCACCAAGGCAGGGTGGCCCAAAAAAGAAAAACTTTCATCATCATTCACTCCATCACTGTCTTGCCAGAAGCATGCTTACACTACAGTTATATAACTGCAACATTTAACATCCCTCCTTCAGAGTGCAGGCACTGTACTTCCCATCTCCAGGACTCAAGTCCGGCCTGCCAGTTTCCCTGAATCCCTTCATAAACGTTACTTTGCTTCCACTCCAACAGCACGTTATGTATTAAAAAGCATTTGTCTCCATTCACTATCAAATACGCTCATGCATGCTTGCTGGAAGTCCAAGCCCCTCGCACACAAAACCTCCTTTACCCCCTCCCTACAACCTTTCCTAGGCCGACCCCTACCCCACCTTCCCTCCACTACAGATTTATACACTCTCGAAGTCATTCTACTTTGTTCCATCCTCTATACATGTCCAAACCACCTCAACAACCCCTCCTCAGCCCTCTGGATAATGGTCTTGGTAATCCTGCACCTCCTCCTAATTTTCACACTACGAATTCGCTGCATTATATTCACACCACACATTGATCTCAGACATGACATCTCCATTGTCTCCAACCTTCTCCACCAATGCTTCACACCCATATAAGAGTGTTGGTATAACTATACTCTCATACATTCCCCTCTTTGCTTCCACGGACAAAGTTCTTTGTCAAGTGCACCACTTACCCTTTTACCCTCATCAATTCTATGATTCAACTCATCCTTCATAGACCCATCTGCTGACACGTCCACGCCTAAATAGCTGAATACATTCACCTCCTCCATTCTCTCTCCCTCCAATCTGATATCCAATCTTTCATCACCTAATCTTTTTGTTATCCTCATCACCTTACTCTTTCCCATATTCACTTTCATTTTCCTTCTTTTACATACCCTACCAAACTCTGCAACTTCTCTTCAGAATCTCCCAAAAGCACAGTGTCAGCAAAAAGCAGCTGTGACAACTCCCACTTTGTGTTAGATTCTTTATCTTTTAACCCCACACCTTTTGCCAACACCCGCACATTCACTTCTCTTACAACCCCATCTATAAATATATTGAACAGCCATGGTGACATCACATATCCTTGTCTAAGGCCTACTTTTATTGGGAAATAATCTCCCTCATACTCTAACCTGAGCCTCACTATCCTCTTCACTGCTTTCAGCAACCTACCTCCTATTTCATACACCTGCAACATCTGCCAGATTGCCCCCATATCCACCCTGTCATACACCTTTTCAAAATCCATAAATGCCACAAAACCTCTTTACCCTTATCTAAATACAGTGGTACCTCGACTTACGATGGTCCCCAAACTCACCCTTTTATGTAAGTTTATTTTTTTAAATGCTTTTGTAAGTGTAATTTTGGGGGTCTAAAAGGACTAGTCTATTTTACAACATTTCTTAAGGAGATAAATTTGTTTGGTAATGGCACTTGAACAGCATTCTGGAATGAAAAAATATCGTAAGTCGAGGTACCACTGTACTGTTCAGCTATATGTTTCACTGTGAACACTTGGTCTACACACCCCCTACCTTTCCTAAAACCTCCTTGTTCATCTGCTATCCTACTCTCCGTCTTGCTCTTAATTCTTTCAATAATAACTCTACCATCTACTTTACCAGGTACTTATATGTGCTGTAAAAATTCTCTGTACATTCTCCAGGTCTGCAATTTTGACTGCTTTGAAAGGTGCCATTAGTGTACAGCAATATTCCAGCCTAGAGAGAACAAGCAATTTGAAGAGAATCATCATGGGCTTTGCATCCCTAGTTTTGAAGGTTCTCATTATGTATCCCATCATTTTTCTAGCAGATGTGATAAATACGTTGTTGTGATTTTTGAAAGCAAGATCCTTTGACATTATGACTCACACACCATTTTCTAATTTCACTGCTTTGAATTACAGTGGAACCCCGAGTAACGAACACCCCGGAAATCGTACAATTATGTAAGTATAATATTGTAAGTGCTTTTGTAAGTGTATTTTTGGGGGTCTGAAATGGACTAACCTACTTGACATTATTTCTTAAGGGAGTAAATTCGTTAGGTAATGGCACTTGAGCAGGCCTTCTGGAATGAAGTTTTTACATTACTCGGGGTTCCACTGTATTTGTTTAATATTCACAACACACACTGGTCTCACACATGACATCTCCACTGCCTAAAGGTTTATTCTAGCTGCCTCGTATAACGCCCATGCCTCGCATATATACAGCCTCTCACTTAGCAACGTACTCGCTTACCAACAACTCTGACTTACCACAGGCTCTCTGACCAGTATGCATACCTAAATAATGTATACTGTATTAGAGCTGATTTTTTCTATTCTGTTCATTACAATATATGCAGTACACTACTGTATAAACATTTAAAAATATGTCAGAAATATTATAAATGGTGCATAGGTGACATTAAAACAATATCAAATACATATAGACACAAACTCACTACCATTATAGTATGCTCCTCAGTTAGCAATGAATTCGTTTACCGACGTAGTCTTAGGAACGGAATTCCATCATTAAGTAAGGAGAGGCTGTATACTGTACAACTGTTGGCACCAATATACTCTATGAACAGAATCTAATCACTTAATGACGGAGTTTCATTCCTAAGACAATGTCAGTAAACAAATTCATCGCTAAGTGAGGAGCATACTATAATGATAGTGGGTTTGTGTCAACCATATCTGATATTGTTTTAATGTCACCTATGCACCTTTTATAATATTTCTGACATATTTTTAAATGTTTATACAGTAGTGTACTACATATTGTAATAAAAAGAATAGAGGAAATCAGCTCTAATATACATGTACATTATTTAGGTATACGTACATACTTGTCATTGAACCCGTCGTAAATCCAAGTTGTTGGTAAATGAGTACGTTGCTAAGTGAGGAGAGGCTGTACACTATACTTTATTATTGTATGAAAGGCAAGCAGTGGTGTACATAGCTAAAGCTTCATTCAAGAAATTTTTACAGTACATATAGTGGAACCTCGGTTTTCGTTTGCCCTGATTTTCATCGAATTCGGTTTTCAACAACTTTTTTCACCAAAATTTTGTCCCAGTTTTTGCTCATATGCTCAGTTTTCATCGAGTTGACAGTGGTCCGCCATACCAAATGCGTCCGCCTGCCCACACCCACACAAAGCATCCCACGCGTTCTGACTCAGGATGTGGAAGAGTTGGTGGACGACCACAGGGAAGAGCTAACCACTGAAGAGCTGCAAGACCTTCAACTAGAACAGCAACAGACCACAGCTGAGGAAATTGCTTCAGAGGAGGAGAAAGAGAGGAGAATGTGCCTTCTTCAGTGATTAAGGACATGTGTGCAAAGTGGAATGAGTTGCAAAGTTTTGTGGAGAAATATCATCCTAACAAAGCTGTTGCAAGCCGTGTCTGTCATGTTCAATGACAATGCCTTGTCCCATTTAAGGCAAATCTTAGAGAGACGCCAGAAACAGACCTCTGGACAGATTTTTTGTGTGACAGGGGTCCAGTGCCAGTAAAAGACAAAGAAGGGAAGTAACCCCGGATAGGGCCTTGATACCTGAAGTCCTTACGGAGGGGGATTCCCCTTCCAACCAATAACCTCTCCTCTTCCCTCTCCCCTCCTTGCTGTCTTCCATACACCAACAAGAGTCTTCAATAAAGGTAAAAGTGATCTTAAATGTTCATTTATCCATTTCATTAGTCATTTATATTTATTTCTTATTGTTTTCTGTATGTAAAACTATAGTTATTCTCCATAAAATGTATTATTTGTTAATACTTTTGGGTGTCCGGAATGGATTAATTGGATTTACATTATTTCTTATGGGAAATATTGCTTCAGTTTTCGTACAATTCAGTTTTCGTCAGACTTTCTGGAACGAATTAATCACGAAAACTGAGGTTCCACTGTATAGTAATGGTATTGAGGATGCTTACATGTAGAAATGCTTTAGTGATGCATCATGTAGATCTGACCTGGAATAACCCATAAAATTCCACTACATGAGTATCAGAAATGTGTTATAAAATTGCAACACTTTCAGAATAATTTTTAGGGAAAAATTAAGCATTATTATCAATCACTATTTTTTGATAAGTGACATTGCAAAAGTAACTTTTACCATATACAAATCAGAGCTTTAGAGAGTTAATGTTGTTTACAGGCAGACCATGTTTCTTCCCAAATAATATCATGAAAGAATTTTGCATAGGGTTATTTCTAAGTTAATAAATAGCTAAATATAAAATATTGTAAATATATTTAGTACTATTTCCACCCATTGTAATCTGAGGTACACACGCTGATGAATAAGACACGTGTGCAATGTTTGGGTGTTGCATAAGTGTCTAATTCATCAACCTGTTGGTTCTGTGAACAAGTTGTAAATCTGAGTGGGAGGGAGGAACAGCAGCCAGCAGCTTGCTCTCCAGCTCACCAAGCCACAAGTTGAATCATTCACTCACACAAACCTGAGAAGACATATTGCTCACCATACCACTTGTAGATTCATTTTCTCCCACTAGCACAAGATAACATATTACTCAAAATACTACTTGTTGATTCACTTCCTCCCACGAGCACAATATAACATAATGCTCACTGCACAACTCACACAAGCACGAGATGCGATGATACTCAAATCTTATGATTAATGAATTTCATGAGAAGTTACAGGGATGGGGGTCCCTGAATTAAGTACATCTGTTACAGGGGGGGGAGGGTCCCTGACTTAAGTACATCTGTGTTACGATGATCTGCACTTACAAAAGAGGTCCAAAATGCATAATGTTGGGAGCACTGTGTTGCGAATGTTGCTCTTTAGTTAGAAATAGAATAAAATAGGTTGTAAGATTTAGAATAAAATTTGCCAGAAATACTGCATACAGTATATGTGACTATTGAACATGAACATTGTGTGTTCTCACAATTGTATCCAAAATTTAACCAAACACTGCAAACATTCTAATGTTTCTAACTTCCATATAAATTTTAAAAGAAATATTTTATTTATAATTTTAATGAACAAGTGTGCCATATATTTATCCTTTGTATTCTACTACAGTATTATTTTTATTAGATTATAGGCTCAGCATTTATAATTCATTGTTTGTACTATACGTATGTACTATTATTTTTATAGGATAACAGGCTCAGGGTTTAAAATGAATAGTTTGTTAACTGAAACTCCGGTAATGAAACCTGTAAGTTGTAGGGTGCCCTGTACCGTATATCTAAGTTATAGATACCTGACCCCTTAAACAAAATTATTTTTATGTGTAGTATATATAATGTAGTTTAGATACAATAAAATATTCTTAAGTACAAATGAAGCCACTAGCATGCATGTGCATTTCAGGAAGACTAATCCTAATGCTTGGAGACTACTTAAGACTAGACTGAGTGGTAAATTTTAGTTATGCATTATTACAAAAAGAGAGGTAGCAAAAAATATTACAATTAGAATAATTTACAATCAAGAGGTAGGAAAAATATTACAATTAGAACAATTTACAATCAAAAGGTAACAAAAAAATATTACAATTAGAACAATTACAATCGAGAGGTAGCAAAAAATATTACAATTACAGTGGAACTTTGGTTTTCATATGCCCTAGTTTGTATTTAAAACTAGTTATTCTCTATAAAATGTATTTTTTGTTAATATTTTTGGGTGTCTGGAACGGAATAATTGGATTTACGTTATTTTTTATGGGAAATATTGCTTCCGTTTTCATACGATTCGGTTTATTGTCAGACTTTTTCGAATGGATTAATCACGAAAACCGAGGTTCCACTGTAGTACAATTTACAATAGTACAATGTGTGATACTAGAAGTTCTTTTATTATAATAGGGACAAAGGTGTTATTTATTCATGAGGATGGGTAGCTTTCCATGCACTGAAGAACAGGCAAATGAAAGTGTTTTGAACAAGAATAAACCTAACAGGTCCCTCTGAATGTCATGCATGTAGCCACAGAATCCCTTTGCATGAAAGATGTTCTTGGATGATATGACAAAAAACAGATTGCTTCTTGGATCCATAGTTTTTTAAGAGAAGTGTTTGATAACATGATACAGTGGAACCTCGGTGTTCAAACGTACTGGACCTTGAACGAACTGGAGTCTGACCAATTTTGTTCAGAAAAAATTGACCCAGTCTTTGAATGTTTTTCTGGAGTCTGAACATGCCAGCTTGTTTAAAATTCAGTTGTAAAAAATCTTTACAGGAAAGCTCTGTTTCAAAAGTACTTTGAAGTGACCTATGACACTGACCTAACTCTCAAAGAGACTTTTGGAAGTCAGTTCAACATCCTCCAGTGCTTGAGGCTGATAAGGGAAGTACTGTTTTGGACATCTAACTTTTCACAGTTCAACCACCACCTAGGAACCCATTACCTAAAGAGGGTTTCGGGAGTCAATGCCCCTACGGTTCGGTCTGAGACCAAGCCTCATGGTCTCAGACCATGTTGATCAGGTACTGACTTTAGATGCCTGTCCAGTGCCTTCTTGAAGACAGCCAGGGGTCTATTGGTAATCCCCCTTATGTATACTGGGAGGCAGTTGAACAGTCTTGGACCCCAGACACTTATTGTGCATCTCCTGCCAAGTCTTTTGCTTTCATAGGGAGTGATTTCGTGTGCAAGTTTGGTACTAATCCCTCTAGGATTTTCCAAGTGTATATTATCATGTATCTCTCTCGCCTATGCTCCAGGAAATACAGATCAAGGGCCTTCAACCGTTCCCAGTAATTTAGGTGCCTTATCATACTTATGTGTGCCATGAAAGTTCTGTGTACATTCTTCAGGTCAGCAATTTCCCCTACCTTGAAGGGGGCAGTTAGTGTACAGCAGTAATTTCAAACACCAAGGTTCCACTGTATATGTGAATGCTTCCAGTCCTAGTTAGTTCCACAACTGCATGATAGTACTATCTGATCACCCCTTGCACCATCTCTTTTCCCTTCCGTTACCTTGCTTCCCGGGTACTACACATGCTAAAACACATGTAAAATGACATCCAACCTATGTGTACAGTGGACCCCCGAGTTTCGTAAAAACTTCACTCCTGAAGTCTGCTCAAGCGCCACTACCGAACGAATTTACTCCCTTAAGGAAAAATGTCACGTAGGTTAGTCTATTTCAGACCCCCAAAAATACACTTCCACAAGCACTGACAATATTATACTTACATAATTGTACGATTTCCGGGGTTTACGAAACTCGGGGGTCCACTGTATAGTGTATGCAGCTCAATAACTAAAAAAATGGAACTATTTCATAATTCCTCTATTTTTTTTTTCAACATGATGGCCATCTTCCACTGAGGCAGGGTGACCCAAATAAGAAACACTTTCACCATCATTCATACAGGCAGGACTACAAAGAGACCAGGACAGGCTACAAGCCTGATCCAGTAACTGGCTCCTTGAATTTAACCCTGCCAAATGTAGTCATGAAGATCGGGGAAGGGCAAAGAAGACCGCAGACAGAGTATAGTCTAGGTGGCCAAAGACTGCAAACCTCACTCAAGGAAAAAGATCTTGGGGTGAGTATAATACCGAGCACATCTCCTGAGGGACACATTAATCAGATAACTGCTGCAGCATACGGGCAGCTGGCAAACCTAAGAATAGCGTTCCAATACCTCACTAAGGAATCGTTCAAGACTCTGTACACCATATACGTCAGGCCCATACTGGAGTATGCAGCACCAGTTTGGAACCCACACCTGGTCAAGCAAATCAAGAAACTAGAGAAAGTGCAAAGGTTTGCAACAAGACTAGTCCCAGAGCTAAGGGGATTGTCCTACGAAGAAAGGTTAAGGGAAATTGGCCTGACGACACTAGAGGACAGGAGTGTTAGGGGAAACATGATAACGATATATAAAATACTGCGAGTAATAGATAAGGTGGACAGAGACAAGATATTCCAGAGAAGGGACACAGAAACAAGGGGTCACAATTGGAAGTTGAAGACTCCTATGAGTCAAAGAGATGTTAGGAAGTATTTCTTCAGTCATAGAGTTGTCAGGAAGTGGAATAGCCTATAAAGTTACGTAGTGGAGGCAGGAACCGTACATAGTTTTAAGACGAGGTTTGATAAAGCTCATGGAGCAGGGAGAGAGAGGACCTAGTAGCATTCAGTAAAGAGGCAGGGCCAGGAGCTATGACTCGACCCCTGCAACCACAAATAGGTGAGTACTGTCTTTGCAGAGATGCTCAAATATGACAGTTCAGATGTCACTCGAAACAGCCAGTATCCCAAACCCCTCCTTTAAAGTGCAGGCATTGTACTTCCCACCTCCAGGACTCAAAGTTTGGCTAACCGGTTTCCCTGAATCCCTTCACAAAACATTACCCTGCTCACACTCGAACAGCTCGTCAGGTACCAAAAAACATTCGTCTCCATTCACTATCTAACATGCTCGCACAAATGTTATATACGAATGCAATATAAAATTTCTTCAAATGCATGACTAGGCTTAAAGGATCTTAAAATTGTCTCTTCATAAAAAATTAATTTACCTTCATTTTATAATTATTTGTTACATTTTTTATTTGCTTTTAATTTTATTGTACCATACTAAACAGACCATAAAAGAAAATAATGAAAGCACTGGCTCTAATGTCACTAATATTGAAAGTCATAACAAGTAGAAATGAAGAAAAGCATATGAAGCAGTAAAAAAAAAAAAAAAAAAAAAAATTCAATACAGTACATGGTTAAGATTCTGAACCATGAGTGCCATGTTGAATGTGCACATTGTCATATTTCCTTAAATGCAGCTCTAATGGTGTATTGAAATTCACAAGGCAAAAAATCGAAGAAAAGAGTATGGGTTCCAATAAATCTATTCAGCACTATTAAAAGTCTATGGTTACTTTCAATTTTGAGCCATAAGCATTGTGCTGAAAATTCACATGACCACATTTCCTTAATTATGGCTGTAGCATTAATACAGTATTGAGGTATTTAGGAAAGCAAAATAAATAATATATATTTCTATAACATCCATTTCTCACCATAGCAGTAATCCAAATAAGGAAAATTCATGCAATCTTACTCATCTGTTTTTTCTTTCTTTCAGAACAGCATGGACATCGTAAATTCAATGATATACAAAAATGCAACATCCCAACCCATCTTCCTGAGTGCAGGCACTATACAGTATTTCCCACCTACAGAACTTTAATCCAGCTCACATATTAAAACGTATTAAATCACTTCATAGATGTTATTTTGCTCATATTCCAACAGCACATAAAATCTAAAATGCCACTTGTCTTCACACACTCAAAATAGTCTACATAAATTTTAAATCCCAAGCACTCTTATGAATTTTATTTTTAAACCACATTGACCATTTCCTGCCAAGGTGCTGTGACCCAAAGGAAACACATCAACAATGTTTTCATTCAGTAACTCTCTTGCAGGTAGTAGGTTGGTAGACAGCAACCACCCAGGGAGGTACTACCATCCTGCCAAGTGAGTGTAAAATGAAAGCCTGTAATTGTTTTACATGATGGTAGGATTGCTGGTGTCTTTTTTCTGTCTCATAAACATGCAAGATTTCAGGTACATCTTGCCACTTCTACTTACACTTAGGTCACACTACACATTCATGTACAAGCATATATATACACACCCCTCTGGGTTTTCTTCTATTTTCTTACTAGTTCTTGTTCTTATTTCCTCTTATCTCCATGGGGAAGTGGAACAGAATTCTTCCTCCGTAAGCCATGCGTGTCGTAAGAGGCGACTAAAATGCCGGGAGCAAGGGGCTAGTAACCCCTTCTTCTGTATATATTACTAAATGTAAAAGGGAAAACTTTCGTTTTTCATTTTGGGCCACCCCGCTTCGGTGGGAGGCGGCCGACGTGTTGAAAGAAAGAAAGAAAAGTAGGCCTTAGACAAGGATGTGTGATGTCACCATGGCTGTTCAATGTATTTATAGATGGGGTTGTAAGAGAAGTGAATGTGCGGGTGTTGGCAAGAGGTGTGGGGTTAACCCTTTGACTGTCGGAGGCCCCATTCTGAAACTGTCATTCTATGTCGCAAAATTTTTGAAAAAAAAAAAAAAAAATTGTTTTTCTTATGAAATGATAGACAATCTTTTCCCGATGGTAATGACACCAAAAGTACGAAATTTGATGGAAAACCTACGGAATTACGCTCTCGCGAAGTTAGCGATGTCGGCAATATATACACATCGGCGATTTCGCCAACTTTGAGCCCTATTTTCGGCCAATTCCATTGTTACAGTCGACCAATCTCATAGCTATTTCTTTAGTACTCAATTTGTTCTATCGATTGAGTACAAGAAACCACCAATTTACCGATTTCAACTACCCAATAAAGTGGTCAGAAATTGGCAATTTGGCTAATTTCATGCAAAATAAAGATGTCAATTTCAAAATAGGATCCAGAATAAAGAATGCAGACATTCCTGGCACTAAAATAAGATTTTCTCTGTTCATTAGTCACGTCTTTAGGCCCCTCTTATATTACTCTTGCTTTCTATTTTGATTTTTTATTCACACAAAAAATAGAAGATTTACTGTTATGCAGACTACTGCATTATTGTAAAAATGGTATAAATAATATCAGTGCACTTGTGTATGAATATTAGACTCACCAGTTGACGTGTATTGGACGCATGGCGTGATTTGTGTACTCTTGAACATTGGCAAAAATTGAACATTTCCACTGCTTTGAGCTTAATTTCAAGGTCATTTTCATTATGAAACTAATCAAAATCATCTCTATTTCTGTAACATGTTTTCCATTCTATCAAATGAGAACACGAAAAAGAGAATACAACCATAAATACCATAAATACTATACGAAAATACACCTCAAAGTCAGCGTTTTAATCCAAAAACACGGTCGGAGTTTTTTTTCTCATTATGCACTGCGTGCTGCAGGATTTTTTTTATACAGCACATACTGACCCATTCTCTCATATGTGGGCCTACCAGCTCCTGAGAGCATCAAGGAGTGATGTCTCATTTTCCATTGCAGCTATGTACAGTAAAAGTCCGAAAAAATGGGGCCCCATAAAGTGGATGGTGGATAAAATGGACAAAAAAATGAGGCCGGACAAATTCTCAACAGGTACATTTAATGGGATGTTTGATTAAAATAGCTATGAAGCAGACTAAATCTGCTATATCGAAAGGCTGTCCAGTCTAAATTACTGTTCTGTCTTGAAAAGATGGAAAACCTCTCTGAGGCATTCAAAGCTACTGCTATATCTAAAGAAGTGTCTGAATGACCACCATCACGAGAGTGCAGAATTCCTTGGAAAAAATTATTAAAGATATAGATCAATAGAGCCAAGACTACTTCCTGCATACCTCAACCACTCATACTTCATACTTTTATCCCTTATAATTCCACAGCTACAAAGCATTTATTTTACTTAAAACACCTATTTCTAATTTTTTATGTGAATCTCCAATTGGTACACATCTTTACTAATGCTGAATGTCTCTCAACTTAAAACAAGTTGTGTTCCCAGTTTTTCAACTTTTAAACAAGTCGTTGTAAAGAAAACAACAGTCCAAAGGAGTGTCATGCTTCACACTTCAACCTATGGCTCAGCTGTTGCAAAACTTTAAATGCCTGTCTTGTTTGTAATTAGGAATATGTAACCTGGGACATTCGTAACTTAGGGACTCGCAATACTTTTATTATGAAATTACTGTACTCGACTCTTACCCACAGGTATTTGGGACCTATCATATGGCATTCCATCCCTCTGTATCATAAGCTATTTCCATATCAATGAATGCCACTTGTTTACTAGAACTGTTTCTGCTATCATCTTCACAGAAAATGTCTTCATGAACATGTTTTATAAAGAATGCAAGGACAGAATGAGATCCTTTGAATACTGTATTGATAAAATTTGCCAATAATGTATATCTGAAACAGAACGAAACAAAGAATTCCTTATATAGGATTAAATTCTAAAATATTAATTACTTACTGGAGTATCTCTGACAGCAACTAACTTGTCCCCAACACACACGCGACCGTCCACATGAGCCGCACCTCCCTCCATGATTTTAGTGATGTAGATACCATTATCACCAGGGATGTGTTGATTTCCAATACCACCTGCAATGCTGAATCCAAGGCCTTTGTTTCCTTTTATTAACTCTACTTCCATGAGCACAACATTTGGGGGACGCTTGCGTCGTTTAACACACTGTAAAAAATGTATTAAATAAATTTTTATGACTAAGTAGTAAATCCTCTGTAATACTTCACACACTGCAAAGCATAACTAAATTACAATGAAGATTAGAGCTACAAGTACATCGACTAAAAAGTTTAACGATAAAGTGTAAAAGAATAGATTAGATATCACACTACAAACAATCATCAAGTGGAGTAGCCCTAATGTACATTACTTGAACTTGAGAGTATTATGTCAACCCTCTATATAAATATAACAGTAATTAATTTAGGTAAATGGACACACACACACATGCAATGTTCCGAATACAATGTATTTTACACACAGCCTGCACTTAAGAGATGAAACTTATGGTGACATTGCGGACCATCTTGGACTATTGACAAGTCATAGTGAAGCAAGAAGTAAAGGCCAGAATATAAAAAAAAAAAAAATTCAACAAATTGGCTGTTTCTTACCAAAGCAGGGTGACCCAAAAAGAAGAAACACTTTCACCATCACTCACTCCATCACTGTCTTGCCAAAGGGGTGCCAATACTACAGTTCAAAAATGTAAATATCCCCACCCCTCCTTCAGAGTGCAGGCACTGGTACTTCCCACTTTCAGGATTCAAGTCTAGCTAACCAGTTTCCCTGAATCCCTTCATAAATGTTACTTTACTCATACAGGTCAGCCATCACTAATCTGGCATCAATGGGACCTGTAGTGTGATGGATTAGTGAGTTTGCCAGATTACAGTGTGGTTAGGTCAGAATACACTTAATTAAACTATCAATAGAGAGACTTTCTGCTACATCTTCCTCATTTTCATCACTGCTTTCTCCTCCACTGGCTTTCTGCTGTGAATTTACAACCATCTACACAATTTCTGAGTCAGTATAATGATGAAATTTGAGTCAGTATAATGATGAAATTTGAAATTATGCTAGCCGAAATTAGTGCCAGATTATTGATGGAACCGGATAACTGATTACCGGATTAGTGATGGTCGACCTGTACTTCAACAGCATGTCAAGTCATAAAAACAATTTGCCTCCATTCACTCCTATCTAACACTCATTCACACAACTGGAAATCCATGCTCCTTGCACACAAAACCTTCTTTACCCCCTCCCTCTAACCTTTCCTAGGACGACCCCTACCCCACCTTCCTTCCACTACAGATTTATATGCCCTCCAAGTCATTCTATTTTCCTGGAGAAAAAGCAATTATAAATATACAGTATAACAATAATACTAATAATAATATTATAAAGAATACAAAAGTAATAAAAAAGGATTAAAAATGAGTAAATCAGAATAAATCAGAGTAAATCATCCTCTCTACAAAAGTGAAGTGTAAAAACTAATTACAGTGAACAAAGGAAGACACTAAATAATATCTTGATTAAACACTAGAGAGCAATAACTTTGCTTCTAACAAGAGCTATGAATTGTCAGGTAAAACTGGATTTGTGAATTTTGCTAAGAAAAAAAAATTTCTTACTCACCAAATGTACAGTATTACCAGCACGTTTAAGTGCATCAACTGCTGATGCATGAGGAACATTAACAACACTAACATCATTAACAGACACTATGACATCCGTGATCTGCAGTCGACCATCAGTGGCCGCTGCTCCACCTGGTATCAGCTTGGTGATGTAGATGGAAGTGTCAGAACTGAAAATACACAAGATTAGAAAAAAGGTATTTACTTCACAGGCTGCTTGATGGATATTCATTTCAGTGGTATGGCACAAGTTCTCAGACCCACAAAACACAAAGTACCATCAACAAGGTCAAACTGATCTAAAAAGTAGTCAAATTATTCTGGGGTATTATTTTCATTAGTTAAAGAGGTACTGTACTGTCATGTAGTAATTCTTAAAGTAGCCCAGGTAACCACTACTCTCATCAAGGAATATACAGTGGTGCCTCTACTTACGAGCAGCTCCCAACTCGAACAATTATGTAAGTGTATTTTTGTAGGTGCTTTTGTAAGTGCATTTTTCTGGGTCTGAAATGGATTAACCTAATTTTAATTACAGTGGTCCCTCGGTTTTCGTGCATCTCCAAACTCGAACATTTATGTAAGTGTATTTTCGTAAGTGCTGTTGCAAGTGTATTTTTGGGGGTCTGAAATAGACTAACCTACGTGACATTATTTCTTAAGGAAGTAAATTCGTTCGGTAATGGCACTTGAGCAGCATTCTGGAACGAATTTTCGGCGAAAACCGAGGGACCACTGTATTTCTTATGGGAACAAATTCCTTCGGTATCGGCACTTGAATAGCTGTCTGGAACAAATTAGGCTCGTAAGTAGAGGTACCACTGTATATACAGTGGACCCCCCGAGTTTCAGTCACCTCGGAAATCGTACAATTATGTAAGTATAATATTGTAAGTGCTTTTGTAAGTGTATTTTTGGGGGTCTGAAATGGACTAACCTACTTGACATTATTCCTTAAGGGAGTAAATTCGTTCGGTAATGGCACTTGAGCAGCCTTCTGGAATGAATTATGACCGAAACTCGGGGGTCCACTGCATATTTATTTATTTTCCAACACTTCGGCTGTCTCCCACTGAGGCATGGTGACCCAAAAAAGAAAAACACTTTCACTATCATTCACATATAATCACAGTCTTTGCAGCGGCACTCAGATATGATAAGTTTAGATGTCACTCCAAACAGCCAATATCCCAAACATCTTTAATGTGCAGGCATTGTACTTCCCGCCTCCGGGACTCAAGTCCCGCTAACCAGTTTCCCTAAATCCCTTCACAAAATATTACCCTGCTCACACTCCACAGCTTGTCAGGTCCCAAAAACAATTCATCTCCATCCACTCCTATCTAACACGCTCACACATTGAAGTGCACTTCAATAAATTTGCTAACAAGATTTCAAATCTTCACATGCTGTGAATTATGTTTCTTCAAACCTAATCGTCAATATAATATCTATTAAACAATATACATACAGTATATAAGGTAAATACCATTGTACCAAATTAAAATAACAAGCATCGGTTAAAAATCCTAATTATTCATGTCCAAAAATTCTTCCAAAAGTTCCCTGAGGCCCCTAAAGGCACCTCGGTAATTATAAAAACCATGATGAAAGCATAAAGAAATGAGCTGGGGGCAAACTGTTCAAATATGTTCCACAGTCAGTGGCATGCTACAAACACCGAGGGATGGTAGAGAGGAGGGTCAGGAGACAATGTTAACAAATGGCAACATAGTCGTATTGTAGTAATAGTAGTAGTAGTAATAGCAGTAGTAGTAATAGTAGTAGTAGTAAAGTAGTAATAGCAATAGTAGTAATAGCAGTAGTAATAGCAGTAGTAGTAGTAGTAATAGCAGTAGTAGTAGTAGTAATAACAGTAGTAGTAGTAACAACAGTAGTAGTAGTAACATTTACAGAGCATTGATCAAGTAGGTCACACAGCACTAAGCCATTAAGAAATATATATACAATTCACTAAAAACAAGGATAAAATTAACAAATAATAAAAGCAACAAACAAATGCTCAACATAAATGAGTTAAAACAGCCAGCATCAATTAAAACCCCATTAAATTACTAATATCAAAAAACTCTCCTAAAAGTTCACAGAGGTCCCTTCAGGCACCCCAGTGAGTAGTGTCAAAGTGACCATTATTGAGGGAAGCACTAAACCCATATGGGGCATACAGAATTTGTTAAATGAAAGTAATTAAATACAATTCAAAAGGATGGTAGCCTCAATTCCTTGGATGAAGAGCCTTTCTCTAGCATCAAGGCAATGAATTTAAAGGTTAAGCTGAATTAATAATAATAATAATAATAATAATTTTTATTTCAATGCATGTTACAAGTGTACAATGTTATTGGTAGTTACATTTATAAAACAATTATAAAACTGTAATGCAAGGAGAGCCACTGGCATGCCATGGCATTAGGGGCAGTTTAACTTACCATATGAGAGTTTTCGAAAGGAAAACAAACAGAAATAAGGTAATATGCTGAGAACTGATCAAGAGTAAAATATACTAACACCATATATACTGTTTTCCTCAGGCCAAGTGGACCTGTTTTTCCCTTCCTTGGATCGAACCTGACTGCCTCCCATTTCCAAGGCAATATATGACCCCTACAAGTTTAGTGCTTCTCCCTAAATAATAATAATAATAAACAAACAATAACCAACAATGATAATAACGTTGAAATTGTATCACAGAAGACATTTAGACACATATATGGGTTACTTTAACTTACAGTTAGGCTTTAAAATAAAATATTAAAAGTGCCCCAATGAGAATAAGTCACCATGCCTGACTATTTTTTTTTTTTTTTTTGGGGGGGGAGGGTATTCTAGATAATTTACACACGTTACTATGTATGAGTGTAATTAAGTGGACGTATACCTAAATAAACCTGCTTGCTAACTTCCTGGATGAACTTACCCAATATGTGGGTTGTCTGTGCCACCAGCAATACTGAAGCCCAGACCTTGGTTGCCTCTCTCCAGAGTGATGTCTTCACTCTCCCACTCGTCCTGGCCGCCATTTGTCTGCAGAAAAAAAAACAATGCATTTTAAAATAATAAAGATATTAATGCAATGGAAATTGCTAGCGCACTCAACTCAAACATTTTTAATAATAATAATATCTATTTCTACAAGTACATGTACAACTTATACAGACTATAGCTGATAGACCATAACTTATACAGACTATAGCTGACAGACCATAACTTATACAGACTATAGCTGACAAACCATAACTTATACAGACCATAGCTTGGCTTTCTATATACTAGTAGTATGTTATTGATGTCAGCTATGGTCTGTATCAGTTGTACATGTAATTGTAGAAATACTGTTATTATTATTAAGTTTATTTAGGTACAGGTACACACAAATACAGTTACACAAATTATCATACATAGTAACATACGTGTAAATTACCAAGGATAACCCCAAGAAAGTGAAATTGACTTATTTCCACTGGGGTTCTTGTCTGACATTTTTTTTGTGGGAGGGGGGGGGGTGTCATAGGTAATTTACACGTGTTACTATGTATGATAATTTGTGTAACTGTATTAATGTGTACCTGTACCTAAATAAACTTACAGAATTAAGCGATAAACCCACAAGGGTCATACAGCGTTGCATGTATATTACAAAAGTGGGAAAACATTCACACTAGACCGCAGAATTCTGTAAAACACCATCGCAATAAATTTTTAGTTCAATTTACCCGGTTGTCCGTACGCTCAGATAGACAGATTAATCTTTGTAACATTGGAAATAAGTCACTTAGACTTTTTTTGGAGGGGTTATCATAGGTAATTTACCCATACGTTACTAAGTTTATGTGTATCTATACCTAAATAAACTTACTTGGGTAGATCTAGAATTCTGAGACGTATAAAATATTTAATATTGTAAGAATATTTGCTGCTGGGGGTTCTTGATGTTTAAATTATATAGCTTAACCTTTGTTGGTTAAATGTTGATTAATTAACCATGATTTAACATTATCATCCTTACTAAACCTGCGAGTCAATACTGCAGTTAGTTTCCACAAGTTTATTATATAATAACAATTTGTTTTAGTTAAATTTGCCTTTAAAATGTCAAAGTACTTATGACACACAACACTCGCACTAGCTTGTAATTAATGTACTATATTACACACTTTTACCTGTAATTATTATTATTCAATAAAATGTTCTGAAACATTTAAGATTCCGGAACTAATTTAAATTGTCTTTTATTAAAAAAAAATTCCACCTCCAGAAGTCTATTAAAACAAAACAAAAAAAAGCAGCAATAATAACATTTAAAATAACCTACTGTATTGAAGATTTCAATTCCGGCTAATACATTATATATGCATTTTTTTTTTTTTTGCAGGTTAGGAAATGTAAAAATTTGTCTAACTAAACTGTGATGGTAAAGAGGGTGACAATATTCTCAAGACTGTTGCAGCTCAATTGATTCTTTTAACATCTGTAGCACTCAAAAATAATATATCTGTGCTTAAGGAGACAGGAGAAAAAATTGAAGAAAAACATTAAAAAATATAGTTACAAAAAAAAATAAAGAGCCTGACTCTCCTTAGCAAGAGTACTTACAGCTCTCTCATATACGATATAGGCAATGCTTTCATTGTTGTCGTCGTAGCAAGTCCGGGAGGTGTTGGAGGCTGACCTCACGGGGGAAGGCTTCCTCGACCTCCTGGGAGTGCGAGTCCTCCTATTTCCAGTCTTCTCGTCGCTCGGATAAGACTTCCTCTTCTCCTTATCTCTCTTCCCTCTCCTGCTAGTCTCTCGTGTGTCTCTCACTCTTCTCAGCTCCCCGTTTTCCTTCGTCCTCCTCGCTGCTTCCTGAGGTTCGATGCCTCGCTTCGAGTACACGTACTCCTTCAGGTGCTGTTCCTCGTCGTCTTTGCTTCGCCTCCTCCTCTCCTCGCTCTCCCTTACTTGGATTACACTAGAAATTCTGGTCTCCTTCCGCAGCTCGTTTTTGCTATTTTTCTCTCTCGTGATCTGTTTGTTTTCCCATTTTTCATCGCCGCTTCCAGATTTCTTCCCGTTTTGTCGGAAGGATACTTCGACGTGCTTTCTCCCGTCATCTCGGTCGTCCAGGTCTCTATCGAAGGACTTGCTTCGTCTTTGAATGCCAAACATGACAAAGGTCCAAAAATTTATTCACTCTTAAAAACAGCTTATTATAACTGTAGATTTCGGAGGAAGAAAATAGACACTGCCTGCCTGTAGCTATTGACTGTTTTAGAAAAAATGTCATTGATAATTAAGCTCTCCTTTACTTCCTCAGTAGGTTGATTATCATAATATCAGAACACATTTTCAACAATGTTTATGGATATTTCATAAATTACGAGCCACACACTCAACGCATTCCTTACTATCATTAACAATGTGACATTAATGGATAACTAAAGAAATGATCCCCCTCTTCTCTCTCTCTCTCTCTCTCTCTCTCCCACACACACAGTGCTGTTCCATCTTCGTTTAAGAGCCACACCCACATAATTGATAACTGTCACAATGCTCACACCACAATTATGATGAACACACCCACTACAACAAACAACCACGATAACCACATTTAAAAAAATGCAACACCGGCCATTTCCCACCAAGGAAGGGTGACTCAAAGAAGGAGACACATTTCCCATCATTCATACAACAGCTGTTTTCTCAGAAGAGTACGGACATAATTCAACTGACCATCCGAACCGCAACTTCGTATGCATTAAAAAGTCTTGTCTATAATTTAAAAGCCATTGCTTGGAGTTATGCTTGATTCAGCATCATTTATTCTGTCCAAATCATAACTGTAAATGTTTCCATTACGTCACCTCTCAATCTTACCATTACAAAAGGCTGAACATATTCAGCTCGTGGGAATAAGACACAAGGTTCAACCAAAATATTTATTGAAGGTGACACTTCGCCAACTGTGGCCTTATTAGTCATTAGGACTGATAAGGCCACTTGTGGCGAAACGTCTTATTTAATAAACGTCCTAATGTTGCATGTGTGTGTCTGTATTTATATACCTGGAGTATACGTACATGGAGATGGTTTCGGGGGTCAACGCCCTCGCGGCCCGGTCTGTGACCAGGCTTCGCTGTGGATCAGGGTTTGTGTATACTACATATATTTCGTCCAAATGGGTCTCAAACACTTTATACCATAAAATATAAGAAATATTGCTGAAACAAGTTAGACGTTGTCAAGAGGAAACTGGGTCACTACCTGCTGAAAATACCTGCCCAGCCAGATGGCTATGTGGATCTGTGCGCCGCTAACAGCAATAACCACATTGACCAAGTAAGTCACGAAGGAAGTCTGGCATCAGGCCAGGGCTGCGAGGGTAAACTAACCCATGAAACCAGTTAGACATCCTCAAGGAACCCTCCAGATGTTCAATATCTTTCACTAAATACAGTGACCAAAACTGCACGTAATATTCTAGAATGGGACATTAAACCACGCCTTTCTCGGGTCCTGACTTGACTTATTTACAATTTCTTTTTTTAACTGCTTCAAAACACTTATTGTTGCCTGCTCCTGGTTCCAGTGATCATCGTCAGTGTGACTTATTCTTATTTCTTACACCGGGGCGTCTAAATCGCGAAATATTAGATAAATAAGAACTATTACGAAACACACAAGGAAAGTAGAGAGGTTTGTTTACTTAACTAAATAAAGTTTGAGAGTTTACCATACAGAAGAGACGAGCAATCCTGCCGGAGTATAGGAGATGTTTCAGTCCAGAATGCACCGAAATGTTGTCTAAAGTTTCCTCGTCGTAATTATGAACTAATAGTGATTTGTTCCCGCACGTTACTGTGATTGCTATTCTTCTGGGATCATTGTTTTCGCGAGTTTATAGTAACTAGTGTCGCTAAGCTGTATGGCACAACATAATTTCTAGGAAGACATTTATTTCCCATTTAAAAATCGGCGACATTTGCAATTTTCCCTTCTTACGGAATTATTCCTGTTTGAGAGAGAGAGAGAGAGAGAGAGAGAGAGAGAGAGAGAGAGAGAGAGAGAATTTGTTAACGTTCGAGGATAATTACAAGTCAGCTCCTTTACACTGTGTAATTTATTGTCGTAAAAAAACATATTAACACCTGTCATACCTATTTGATAATTATGATAATTACAACTACCAAAAAAAAACACGATAACTACCCACACAAGCAAATCCACAACCCAACCAAGACAATCATTCAACCATGACCATACCACAACGGCAAAAACTACACCACAATCTACTATGACAACCAGAAATGGAAGAAATTGTCATGCTATGTCCCCCAGTGACACCACTAGCAGCAGACACAACTAGCAGCAAACAACTAAGCCAGGAATAATCAAGGCGAGTCTCAGTAGTGCAGTGGGCCTGACCAAGGGCCAGCAGACTTGACCGAGGATTCGTGAGCCTGACCTAGAGTCAGTGACCCCACAATGAAGGTTAGTGAGCCCAGATTAAGAAGCGTGCAGCAGCTGGAGTCCATCAGCTTGGATACTCCAGGGGATGGAGAGAGACTGACCACTGATCAATACTACAAGCTGAGTTAGTGGCAATCCAGCAAACACTAACTCACTCTTTACAACAACAGCAGCAGCAGCACGCTCTTCGTCAGAAGGCTTCCAGTATCACTCTTCAGTCCTCAGACATACTCAACCACAAGACAGCCAAAGATTCATTGCCTACTTAAGTATCGGGTGAAACGTTGGGCATGTTTCCCTACACCTGCTGCCCCAGTTCACAAGTAGGTATCTGGGTGTTAACCGACTGCTGTGGGTCGCATCCTGAGGGACAAGATTAACTAAGCTGCCCGAAATGCTGTGCATAACTAGGAGCTTTCTGTTACTCTACCAAGAAAAGAGAACAATTGAGAATGCAGAAGAAAAACAATACCAAACACTCCTACCCAACCATTAACACACCACCTGCTAGACTGCCAGACGACACTTCTGCTAAGAAGTCGCCTGCTACCCCCACCTTCATTGCACCAGGAGCTAGACAACATGACCCCATTACACTGCCGCCACTCATAGCTACATATCCACCCTATGATAACATCCACCTACAAAAAATGAAAGGGGTTTATGTATTTTGATTGAGTAGGAATGTAAATCGTGTCTCAGCAACACACCAGTGAGCCAAGTATTGTACCACGGACGCTGTGACCTGGAGTCAAGCACTGTACCACGGACGCTGTGACCTGGAGTCAAGCACTGTACCACGGACGCTGTGACCTGGAGTCAAGCACTGTACCACGGACGCTGTGACCTGGAGTCAAGCACTGTACCACGGACGCTGTGACCTGGAGTCAAGCACTGTACCACGGACGCTGTGACCTGGAGTCAAGCACTGTACCACGGACGCTGTGACCTGGAGTCAAGCACTGTACCACGGACGCTGTGACCTGGAGTCAAGCACTGTACCACGGACGCTGTGACCTGGAGTCAAGCACTGTACCACGGACGCTGTGACCTGGAGTCAAGCACTGTACCACGGACGCTGTGACCTGGAGTCAAGGACACAACCATTATGGCACTAACACAATTTTTAACATGCTCTTAACTCACTAAGCGGATTATATGCAATGATAATGAACGACTGTTAGCTGATATTTTTTCCCAGCGAGTATATTAACAATGACCTTAGAGCAATAACCGCTCAACAGCCACACCACAACACCCATGATAGCCATACAACGACATTAACCACAACGATGACAGCCACAATTAGATAAGAACAACGTATAACGTTCAGGAGATTAATTGATCCGTATATTGCGACCCCATTTTGGGGTCTTCTTCAGCAGATCCCAGAAGGGAATCTTTACTGAGGAAATTTTTCCCTAGTAAAGATTCCCAAGTGTTGAACAAGTGTCTCATTCTCATACGGATTATTTTCTACATGTTTAAGTGAACGTAAAGCTACTCTACTTTTCCTCGGATCATACCCAACTCCTACGGGCTTATCGCTTCCTCATGAATGCAATTATGACAGTACATTGTGATCAACCTGTGTGGGTTCCAGGCCCTCACTACCTCCTGGGTGGTGGCAGACTGCGTGGGTGGAGCGTTTCAAAACAACATACGTAAGAAGATCCGTGAGAGCGACCCTCAAGAGCATGCCAAGCCAGCCAGGAGCAAACAGTCTCAAGTGACCCCAATAGACTATTCTATTGACTCCAAAGGTCGCACTGCCAACAACAGTGAAGAAAAGACCCGTTGCAGATCAGGCGCTTCTTGGGACAACGTTTCGCTCTGTTTAGAGCTTTGATCAAGTGAGCTGGGAACCATTGCTCGGTAAAGAACCTGGATGACAAGATACTGTAACAGTGGTACCAGAAGTGACTTTGTAAATGGTCCAAGTCGGACCGAAACGTCGTCGTAAGCTCCTCTCTCCTATGTGCGGATTATTTGTGTGTTGTGTGTGTTAACTGATTCCTACAGGATGCTCATCTACCTGGAGTCCACCAACAGCAACAGCCTGGTTGACTAGGCATGCACCAGATGAGCCTAGCCCATGGCTGGGCTCCGGGAGTAGAAAAACTCTCGGAACTAATCAAAGGTATATCTGAAGGGTGTTCCAGGGGTCAACGCCCCCGCAGCAGTCCTTGGCCAGGCCTCCCGGTGGATCAGGGCCTGATAAACCAGGCTGTTACCACTGGCCGCATGTAGTCCAAAGTACGAACCACAGCCCGGCTGATCGGGCACCGACTTTAAGTCTAGCTCCTTCTTGAAGGCAGCCAGGGGTCTATTGGTAATTCCCCTTATGGATGGTGGGAGGCTGTTGAACAGTCTTGGGCCACGGACACGTATTGTGTTTTCTCTAAGTGCACCATGACGCCCCTACTTTTCACTGGGGTATTTTGCACCACCTACCCAGTCTTTTACTTTCGTAGGGAGTGATTTCCGTGCGTAGATTTAGGACCATTCCTTCTAGGATTTTCCAAGTGTTGTATTTACAAAAAAAAATATATAACAATGGCAGCAGAGAGGCAGCAGTGTCCGGCACTCGTTCGTAGTTACCAACGGTGTATTCCTCTTCAGGAAACTAAAGAGTGTGTTTCCTGACGCGGGTGTTAATCAGATGGTGCTGCGTTCACTGGGTCGGGTCTGTTGTCCTGAATATGAAAATGGTATACAATACCGAGGTGATGTACATGTATCTTACTTATCAATCTGTTGTCCTACCTCAGTTAGGTCCCGCATAGTGGCGCATCCTGAGATGATACCCTCAAGGGCATCCCATATACCCGTGAAGGGTATCATACCCCATGACGTAAGTTTTACAACGTGTTGATGGCAAGTCACCCCCTGCTAGCTATATCTTAACCCCCTATTCCCCTCCCCCTTCCGTGGCTTTTTCCCAAATTCAAGATTCGACCTTTTTTCTCTTTCAATATTTGATTTTTCCCTCCACTTTCAAGACGACCATTTTTCTTCCATTCCTTTCAAGATTCGACCTTTTTTCCCCCACCACTTTCAAGACCCGACCTTTTTCTTCCCTTCGCTTCCAAGATTAGACCTTTTTTGCATTCACTTTCAAGATTTGACCTTTTTCTTCCTCCACTTGACCTTTTTCTTCCTCCACTTGACCTTTTTCTTCCTCCACTTGACCTTTTTCTTCCTCCACTTGACCTTTTTCTTCCTCCACTTGACCTTTTTCTTCCATCCGCTTTCAAAATTCAATTTTTATTTTTCCCAACACTCAATCCTGGATCTTTCCTCTTCACGTCAAACCTCGAACCTCCTCCTCACATTCAAGCTTCGTCCTTATCCCCACGGACAATGGATGGCTGGAGTATACCTGGAGGGTGTTCCGGGGGTCAACGCCCCCGCAACCCGGTCCATGGCGATAATACCATAAACCAATTTTGTACACTTAGACGGTCGATACAAT
>WNWK01000713.1:197500-357500 GCA_009830355.1 Cherax destructor
ATGCTTTTAAGTCAAGTTTTGTAAGTTCACCGTTGGTTGAGCTTGGGGAGTGTGGGGTATTAACCTAATGCTGACCAGGTTGCTACGCAGCTATCTGTGCCCAGTAGTGACCAGGTTGCTACGCAGCTATCTGTGCCCAGTAGTGACCAGGTTGCTACGCAGCTATCTGTGCCCAGTAGTGACCAGGTTGCTACGCAGCTATCTGTGCCCAGTAGTGACCAGGTTGCTACGCAGCTATCTGTGCCCAGTAGTGACCAGGCTGCTACGATCATTCCTGGTTACTCCTCCACCGACATATTTCCTCTATTCTAAATACAACGAACACACACACACTGAAATCCCGCATTAGGACAGTCCAGTAGGCCGACTCTGCTACACCATGGAAATGTTGATTCATAATAGATCTTATTTTCTCCAGACAGTTTTTCTGCAAAGTCGCAACCCCATGAGATTTGCTTTGATTTTTTCTCCTCCTTCGTCTGTGAAATTATTTTCTAGGCATGTAATAGTGTTCTTGAAGAATTAGACATGTGCAATATCGGGTTATCTTTATTACTGGTAGACGTTTCGCCATCCAGTGGCTTTATCAATATAAATTTAAGGACATAATGGGAAGACTGTAGAACTATTTACAGGAGGGCTCCGCTTATACAGCAGATTAGGTTCCGGGCTACCGCTGTAAAGCGAAAATCGCTGTAATGTGAATCTTAGCCTTTTTAAAGCTTCAAATGCATATTAAAGCCTGATAACTTGTTTACACTATCATACATTAAGTGAGCATTAAGTGAATATATTGCTGTATTGGCGAAACACTGTAAAGCTATGAGCTGTAAAGCGGGGCTTGCTTGTACAAAAGACGAGGTAAGAAAATTCTTGTGCGCCTTGAGCACTGATTGGTACTATATCAACGTTTTATTTCTCATGTAGGATTTGGTTAAGTAAGGTTCGTTAGGAAACAGGACAAGTGTTTCCTGACGCGGGTCTTAGATGATGACCCGCCGTTGGAGCTTTTGGTCATCTGACCGAGGCCTTCCGCTGGCTTACCGGTCCACCCCTTTAGAAATTTGGTCATAGTTATAACCATTCGGTATATTGTCATATGGGGTTTGTACTAATGTATTATCTTGCTAGATATTACCTCCCTCCTTCCCTCCACCACTAACCTCACCAACCAGCCCCGCAGCCTCGCGCAATCATCATCAGTGTTACTGACACACAATACAAACAGCGAGATAAGGGAATTCAAGGTGATATTTAATCTTAATTGTACTAATACTGTCATGTTGTTGTTGGTGACAATTGTAGCCAAGACACACATACACTCAACTATTACGACAGTTCATAAACAGTGTGTGTGTGTGTGTGTGTGTGTCGTGCCGAATAGGTAAAACTGCGATTTTGGCTTAAATAGCAACGCTCTTCTTGCCGAATAAGGCAAGAGAAAATTTGTCTATGCAATAATTTCGCAAAAATCATTCTGAACCTAACGAAAAAAAATATATTTCATTGTGTTTGTTTATTATTAAATTATTGTAAACTTATCTAAAATATATTTAGTTGGATTAGGCTAAATTAAACTGCGGTTATGACAAGGTTAGGTAAGTTTTCTAAGGTTCTTTTGGTACAAAATTATTAATTTTTACATTAACATAAATGAAAAAATATATAACTTTAAACGTATAAGAGAAAATTTTAGAAAGGACTTAATCTTAAACGAGTTCTTGCTAATTGACCAGTTTTACCTATTCGGCACATTATATAAAACACCCAGCACACTTTTGTATCATCATTTGCAGATGACACTAAAATAAGCATGAAAGTCACTACGGTAGAAGACACTGAAAAATTACAGGAGGACATAAGCAGGGTCTTCCAATGGGCAGTGGAGAACAACATGACGTTCAATGGTGATAAGTTTCAGCTGCTTAGGTATGGAAAAAATGAACTCAAAAGGAACACTATATACAAAACGCAAGAGGGTCACCAAATAGAACGAAAGGAACACGTTAAGGACTTGGGAATAATTATGTCTGCTGATCTGTCTTTTAAAGACCATAACAAGACAAAGATCACAACAGCCAGGAAGATGACGGAGTGGGTATTGAGAACTTTCAAAACAAGGGAAATAATGCCGATGGTGACACTATTCAAATCGCTAGTGCTCCCTCACTTAGAATACTGCTCTGTGCTGACGGCCCCGTTCAGGGCAGGAGAAATATCAGAGCTGGAACAAATTCAGAGATCGTTTACGGCTCACATTGAGCCATTGAAACATCTAAATTATTGGGAACGCCTTCAAGTCTTGAACATGTACTCATTGGAGCGGAGGAGAGAGATACATGATAATATATACTTGATAAGTACTTGAGGGCCTGGTCCCAAATCTGCACACTGCCATAACAACATACTGGAGTGAGAGATACGGGAGGAAGTGTAAAATAAACCCAGTGAGGAGCAGGAGTGCGGTGGGGACAATACGGGAGCACTGTATTAACATCCGGGGTCCCAGACTATTCAACATCTTACCAGAAGATATCCGAAACATCGCTAGAACCAGTGTAGAAGCCTTCAAGAGGAAACTGGACAAGTATCTTCACCAGGTGCCAAATCAACCAGGCTGTGATGGATATGTGGGGCAGCGGGCCTCCAGCAGCAACAGCCTGGTTGACCAGGCAAGCACCAGACGAGCCTGGCCCATGGCCGGGCTCAGAGAGTAGATACTCTGAAACTCTTCAAAGGTATAAGTATATATATATATATATATGAGAGAGAGAGAGAGAGAGAGAGTGAGAGAGTGTCCTCCAGCCGTGTCGTCGTCGTCGTCAGGATCAAGTAACACGATACATAAATTACCCAGCATAATATAACACGAAGAAAAGGGATCATAGGGAGAGGTAAACGAACTGAGAGACAGAAGACAATAAAGGTGGGAATTAGAGCGAGAAGACAATATGTCGGTCGGGTGACTCAGGGAGAATAATAATTTTTTTCTTTCTTATTCTTTCCTTCAGTGGGCATCGTAATTTTATGAATCACTGCTACCGTAGGTAATGTTAACCTAAGTGACGATATTTTGTTAGTTATCCTGATTATAATGATTATTATTATTATTAAATTTTCTACCTTTCTCCTTTGCGTACACAAAAACACATACGAAAGAAACTTATAAATCCCCGCTGGTTCCTTGTCCATTTCCTCTCCCCTCTCGTCCCCCTCCACCCTCTACTTCTTCCCCCACCACCCTCTACTACTCCCTCCAACTCCACCCCAAACTCCCCCCCTTTTACCTCTTCCTCCATCTCCAAACTGTTTTTTGCAGTGTATCCACCTCTCCTTCCCCCTCCCCCTCACTCCACCTCCATCTTCTCCCACCTCCACCCTCCACACATGGGATCTAAAAATATACTCTTAATAGTGGAATTCCTTTGAAAGCTTTCGTTGCTCTCTCTCACAGGTGTTGCAACACTCCAATAACACTAGCCACAGACGATCCTTCCAGTTTACTTCAGTTTACCATGTATTTCTTTATAGTTTACCCTCTTTCTGCATAGTTTACCATCTTTCTGCATAGTTTACCATCTTTCTGCATAGTTTACCCGATTTCTGCATAGTGTACCATGTTTCTGCGTAGTGTACCCCTATTTCTGCATAGTTTACCCCTATTTCTGCATAGTTTACCCCCTCAGTGTCTATAGACTTTAACCTGAGATTCAATATAGTTTAGTGCATTATTAAAAACATTAACAAAATATTAACTTTATTTTCGACAGCTGGGGCAAATGAATAACAATCTGCGCAAGGGTGCATGACAATAAAAACATCTGCGCATGACCCTCGCGCGTACGCGTATAGGCGTGCGCTCCTTAGTACAAAGATCTGCGCACGTACGGATAAAGATCTGTGCACGTACGCACGAAGATCTGCGCATATACGCATGAAGTTCTGCGCATATACGCATGATGTTCTGCGCATATACGCATGATGTTCTGCCCATATACACATGAAGATCTGCGCACATACGCATCAAGATCTGCGTATCTATGCATGACAATACCAGCATGTGGTGCGCGCGGTCATGCTGGCAGATTATTGACCAACACTGAATGACATTATTGTCGTGAAAAGTCCTTGTAACTCACTGGTGAGAGAGAGAAAAGAGTGAGGGAGAGAGAAAGAGGGAGAGAAAGAGGGAGAGAAAGAGGGAGAGAAAGAAAGGAGAGACAGACAGACAGAGACAAAGATGTGAGAGACAAAGAGGGGAGAGAGAGAGATTCAGCATTTGTGCTTGATTCGTATTTTTCCTCTTATCTCTTGCTTTACCTGTGTCTACTTTGTTACCTGGCTTCTCTACTTCCTGCTTCATCACCCTAGGCCTTTAAAGGGCCTTTTCTCTCTCCCTCGCATTTTCCATGTTACCTTTTATTTTATATATATTAATTTATGTTCATCAGACCCTTTAAAAAGCATTTATAGTAGTACTGTTTCTCTTATCCACCCTTACCATCTTCATCTTCCCCCGCCTCTCTCTCTCCCTCCCTCCCTCCCTCACTTTCCTCCAACACTCTCCCCCTCCTCCCCCACACAAGGTCTTGCGGGTAGACAGCTTCCATCTCCACCACAAAACGGGTCAGGTGGCTGAGGTCATTAGAACCCTTAAAGAATGGTGAATTATGGTAATCACCGCCTGCATGGTGCCATTATGGTAATTACCGCTTGCATGGTGCCATTATGGCACGCCTTTTCCTGCCTGCCCCTTCCTCTTTTAATGTCTCCTTTCCTCTCTCCTAAGCACTTCATCCTCCTCTACCCTTCCCTTCCATCCCTCTCTCCCTCCTTCCCTTCACCAATTACCCTCCTCATTACTCTGAGAGGTGCCGCATAGCTCAGTGGTAAGAGCATTCAATTCATAACATCAATTCCTGGGTTCGATACCCTAACACGGAGGGAAACATATGAGCAAGTTGCCATACACCCCCCTGCTGCCCCTTGCCCTCCTCCCTGCTGCCCCCTGCCCTCCTCCCTGCTGCCCCCTGCCCACCTAACAGTAACAATAGGTACTTGTGTCCTCATGAACCCTCCATCACCCATCTCCACCCCTCCCGGACCCACCATCACCCATCTCCACCTCTCCTGGACCCTCCAACTCACATCTCCACCTCTCCCGGACCCTCCATCATCCATCTCCATCCTTCCCAGACCCTCCATCATCCACCTCCACCCCTCCTGGGCACTCCAACACCCATCTCCTCCCTCTCTACCACTAGTATCATCTACCACCATCACTACTAGTATCTACCACCATCACTACTACTAGTACCATCTACCACCATCACTACTACTAGTATCATCTACCACCATCACTACTAGTATAATCTACCATCACTACTACTAGCATCATCTACCACCATCACTACTACTAGTACCATTTACCACCATCAATACTACTAGTACCATTTACCACCATCACTACTACTAGTACCATTTACCACCATCACTACTACTAGTACCATTTACCACCATCCCATCACTACTACTAGTATCATCTACCACCATCACTACTACTAGAATCATCTACCACCATCACTACTAGGATCATCTACCATCACTACTACTAGTATCATCTACCACCATCACTACTACTATCTACCATCACTACTACTATCATCTACCACCATCACTACTACTATCATCTACCACCCTCACTACTACTTGCATCTACCACCCTCACTACTACTAGCATCATCTACAATCACTACTACTAGCATCATCTACCATCACTACTACTAGCATCATCTACCACTATCACTACTACTAGTATTTTTACCACCATCACTACTAGTATCATCTACCACCCTCACTACTACTAGCATCATCTACCACACTCACTACTACTAGCATCATCTACCATCACTACTACTAGCATCATCTACCATCACTACTACTAGCACCATCTACCACCATCACTACTACTATCACCTACCATCACTACTACTAGTATCATCTACCACCATCACTACTACTAGTATCTTTACCACCATCACTACTAGTATCATCTACCACCGTCACTACTACTAGCATCATCTACCACCCTCACTACTACTATCACCTACCATCACTACTACTAGTATCATCTACCACCATCACTACTACTAGTATCTTTACCACCATCACTACTAGTATCATCTACCACCGTCACTACTACTAGCATCATCTACCATCACTACTATTAGCATCATCTACCACCATCACTACTAGCATCATCTACCACCATCACTACTAGTATCACCTACCATCACTACTACTAGCATCTACCACCATCACTACTACTAGTATCATCTACCACCATCACTACTACTACTAGCATCATCTACCACCATCACTACTACTACTAGCATCATCTACCACCATCACTACTACTATCATCTACCAACATCACTACTACTACTAGCATCTACCACCATCATCTACCAACATCACTACTACTACTAGCATCATCTACCACCATCACTACTACTACTAGTATCATCTACCACCATCACTACTACTAGTATCATCTACCACCATCACTACAACTAGCATCATCTACCATCACTATACTAGTATCATCTACCACCATCACTACTAGTATCATCTACCATCACTACTACTAGTATCATCTACCACCATCACTACTACTAGTATCATCTACCACCATCACTACTACTAGTATCATCTACCATCACTACTACTAGTATCATCTACACCATCACTACAACTAGCATAATCTACCATCACTATACTAGTATCATCTACCACCATCACTACTAGTATCATCTACCATCACTACTACTAGTATCATCTACCACCATCACTACCACTAGTATCGTCCATCACTCTTATCATCTTCTCTTGTCTAATGTATTTTAAATTCTTCCCAAATTTTATTAATTATAAGTGAATCCAGTTTGTATAATCCTAAAGCAACATTCATATTAATTTAAAAACTAATTTTTATGAAACATAATTCTATTATATTTCTCCCTTGTCTGCTTGATACAACTTTCTCAGCCTTTTGAAAATCAATTGGATGGGTAAAATTTCCCACATGAATAAACAGACCATTAGACTCCTGTCCACTTCTAATGCTATATTTATGTTTTTGTAATCTTAGTTCAAGACTTTTACCAGTTTGACCGTAATAAACTTTATCACATATTTTACAAGGAATCTTGTAGACACACGTCTCTACAAGACACAATTTATCAAAAAAAATTTACCGACTCAAAATTTTTAAATACAACTTTGGTATTAAAATTCTTAAGCAGAGAAGGCATATTAACCCTATTTTCATGGTAAAGGAGAAGTAACATATTTTAAGTTAAATAAGGTTGGTTGTCCCTTTTTTAATTGTAAAAGGTATTTCTAGCAATTTTAAAAGATTTATCAATTAAGTGTTTTGGGTATTTTAGATCATTAGCTATTTCATAAATCATGAAGATTTATGAAATAGCTAATGACCTGTGACGTCTGTGCAACATGCCTCAAGAATTTGATGTATTCTCTGTCTTATAATCATGGTAAATTTACATGCTAGAACAAGTCCTGTTATGCTAGAACAAGCCCTGTTATGCTAGAACAAGCCCTGTTATGCTAGAACAAGTCCTGTTTGTCTAGAACAAGTCCTGTTATGTTAGAACAAGTCCTGTTATTTACTGTTTCTCTACTAGAGTTCAGCGTTTGATCATGGTAGTTTAGCGCCAAACTATGGATATTCAACGTTTGTCAAGGACGTTCAAGGTTCAACGTTTGTCAAGGACGTTCAAGGTTCAACGTTTGTCAAGGACGTTCAAGGTTCAACGTTTGTCAAGGACGTTCAAGGTTCAACGTTTGTCAAGGACGTTCAAGGTTCAACGTGATAGTTTAACGTTTCATTTAGTGTTCTTTTATGGTTTTCCTGGTAGTTTAAGGAGTGGCAGGTGTACACCACACTGCATCACAATACCACAACAGCTACACCACCTGTGTGTAACCACAATTACCAACTACCAACATAAGGGCGTGATAAAAGGAACTTGTTGTGATCAGTTAAACTGTTGGTGTATAGTAACCCACATCTGGAGGTATATGATAACACCACCACACATCACTACCATCACCACACATCACTACCATCACCACACACCACCACAGCAATACACCAGTACCATCACCACCACTACCACCACACACCACTACCATTACTACTGCTACTATCACCACCACTAACAACCCATCACCACCACACAACCATCATCACCACTAACACCCATCACCACCACCACCACTAACAACCCATCACCACCACCACCACTAACAACCCATCACCACCACCACCACTAACAACCCATCACCACCACCACCACTAACAACCCATCACCACCACCACCACTAACAACCCATCACCACCACCACCATAACAACCCATCACCACCACCACCACAACAACCCATCACCACCACCACCACTAACAACCCATCACCACCACCACCACTAACAACCCATCACCACCACCACCACTAACAACCCATCACCACCACCACCACTAACAACCCATCACCACCACCACCACTAACAACCCATCACCACCACCACCACTAACAACCCATCACCACCACTCTTACGAAACAAATCCATCACTGGTTCTTACCACAACATCCGCCTCGGGCAAGAAATCCCCCTCTCCTCTATATCTAATCCCTTACCTTAATCCCTTACTCCTTCCTTTCTTCACTTACTCCCCTCTTTCCTTACTCTACCCTCCCCCTCAGACCTCTCCCAGATTAATACTGATCATAAACCCAAAAAGAGTCTGGTTAACCCAAATAAATCTGCAGGAACTAAACCCTCACGGGTGAAGGTGAGGCATTATTTGTCAGGAAAGAGGACAATCGTCTCCACTGGCTTACTCCACCTAGATTATACAATCATAAACACATGATCGCCAATAATACCCTCACGGGTATCCTAATAACCTCAATGGCATCCTAAATACAGTACTGGTGGGTCTGGAGTCGCTAGCACACTCGCAGCAAAATACCGAATATTACCTTTAACTCGCCTGATGTGTACTGGTGTACTGATACTGGTGTACTTGCACTTGTGTACTGGTATTGGTATACCAGTACTTGTGTACTGCCAGCCAACCCTTGTTTATAATGCAGTAAAGTCAGACTGAACACCTCTTCTTCCTCCTCCTAATTATCAGTCTTATTACTAATACTAAATTCATTAGGAAGCGCTAGTCCCGTAAGGGTCAGACATCGCCTGGAGAATGGGAGGTAATTAAGTTTAATCTCAGGAAGGGGAGGCAGGTGCCAATTCCTTACAAGAACCTGAGAGAGAGAGAGAGAGAGAGAGAGAGAGAGAGAGAGAGAGAGAGAGAGAGAGAGAGAGAGAGAGAGAGACTGCGTAATCACCAGCTCGAGTCTCCCTTCTTCAGCATCCGATTTCCCTATAAATGTTTAAAATTGTCCTTCTCTCGCTTCCCATTCCATTTGTGTTCGCCAAATTCTGACTGCATGGGTCGACCCGCCGCTCCTGGCCCCGATGAAGGTCTACAGACCCTTGTCATCCCTAGATGCGTCGACGAGCAAATGGCAAGCGTTTGACAGGGTTAAGCGCTAGCTCCTGGGCCTCTTGAAGGTTTTGATGTTCATGTGCCCTTGCTAAGTTGTTGATCAATAGATCCTTAGAGTGTAAAGCTCCTGGCACCTACTTGCAAGCTCTTAATCTGTGGTGGGATTTAACTATTTAGGCCCAGGCAGCTCAATAAGCTCTAATATGTAGAGCTTTACCAAGTTATTCTTACCATTATCAACAGACAATACTATCAAGCCCACCTATCACCATGACTATTATTATTGATGGTGATGGGACGATACCAAATTGTTGCCGATACCGATACTCAATTTTAGGTCGACGTCGATACCATCAACATTAGCCAATACCGATGTTTTGGTACACCCCTCACTCTTCCTGTCACCACAACTGTCATTCTCACCATCACAATCACCACAACCGTCATTTTCACCTATCACTACCACCCCACCGAATATCACCATCACTCACAACCTACCACCACTACCTACTACCATCACCACTACCTACCACCATCACCACTACCTACCACCATCACCACAACCTACCACCACCACCACTACTTACCACCATCACCCAACAACTGTCACTATCAACATCGACTGTTTAGACAAGGTCACCAGTCAATCCTCCAGAAATATGATTTATGTTTCTATGTGTAAGAAACAGTCAGAGATGCAAGAACTGTCTCAGTCAGGGATGCAAGAACTGTCTCAAGTCAGGGATGCAAGAACTGTCTCAGTCAGGGATGCAAGAACTGTCTCAAGTCAGGGATGCAAGAACTGTCTCAGTCAGGGATGCAAGAACTGTCTCAGTCAGGGATGCAAGAACTGTCTCAAGTCAGGGATGCAAGAACTGTCTCAAGTCAGGGATGCAAGAACTGTCTCAAGTCAGGGATGCAAGAACTGTCTCAAGTCAGGGATGCAAGAACTGTGTCAAGTCAGGGATGCAAGAACTGTCTCAAGTCAGGGATGCAAGAACTGTGTCAAGTCAGGGATGCAAGAGGTCTCAAACAGCCTCCAGCAATGAAAGGAAATCTGTGATAAACACACTGTTTACTAAGACACATGTACAACACTTGGGTTACGAAACACCTACCCTGCAACACACAAGTGTCGCACATGCGTCTCGGTCATCAATTTGTCGGTACTGTGTCATTAATAATAACTAGCGATTTGAATTCACTTGGGTAAATGGTTCTGACATCTATGATAAAGAGTGTGTGCCCGGAGCAAATGTTTATCGTGAACTTTAATGCGAGAAATTCGTGCTTACTTTTACGTGGTTAGTGAGAGCTGCTCCAGGAAATATCGTGCAGCTTCAAGTCACTTTATTTAAGGATATTAATGCGCCGGAGGGTGTAGAACACGCAAGGATGAAGATAGTCCCATGATAATGATACACAAACTAACATGACACGTTTATAAGAGCGTCCAGTGGTGCGCAAATGTGGCTAAAATGTCTTACGAGACGCTTTAAGAAAAAAGGCGAAGACTTAGAGAGGTAACCTAATACAGACACTCAGAGAAATACATTAAATATCTCACAATCAAATATAATTGCAAATATATGTTCACAGGTAGATACCAGTTAGGTATCTTTATTCTGAAACGTTTCGCCCACACAGTCGAATACAGAAGAGTTGGCAAAACAGTAGAGATGTGACGACGATGTAATCGTCTGGAACATTGTTCCAGACTATGGAACAACTCTTCTCCAGGCTGAGGGACTGACCACCTCAAAACTAAGTCTTCAAGGGTGATGGACTGACTACATAGTCTTTACATCTCTACTGCTTCTGCTAACTCTTCTGTACTCGACTAAAGAAACCTACTGTGTAGGCGAAAAGTTTCTGAATAAAGATACCTAACTGTTGCACATGTGTCTTATCAACCTATCGGTACTGAACGCCATTATCATATTCAAGTTCACGGGTAGACGTTTATCAGTCCATCGACGTGGCAAATCCTGTTTCTCTAGTTAGGGTTAGGTTAGGTTTGTCAGGAAACAGGACAAGTGTTTCGCGACGCGGGTCTAAGATGATGACCCGCCGTTGGAGCTTTTGGTCATCTGACCGAGACCTTCCGCTGTCTTACCGGTCCACCCCTTTAAAAATTATGGTCATAGTTATAACCATTTAGTTTTGTTTCTCTAGTTGGATGAATCTTATTGTAGCCAGTTGCCTCAGCGGCTTACGCACTGGCCTCGAGTTTTACCACTCCCTCGCCATGGTCTCTAACCCCACCCGCACCGTAGTTCGAGAGGTAAATACAAAACAGAGATTACCAAAAGTATCTGAAGTAACACTGTGTTGTGCCAACACCGAGTGGGATCACACCTCCCATAAAAACACCAAGCAAATTTTGAGTATTCTACGTTATGTTACACCCAAACACTGCAAGTAACCCAGGGTACCTTACCACACGTTACCTACAATAGCTTACCTAACCTATATTAGAATTTGTATAACTATATATCAGTTTGCCACGAGATGAAGAGACGCAGTCAGTAGACCCACTAAGATATTAATTAGTCTTCTATAAATCCAAGACTATGGAGATAAAAGATATAAAATGTCGACACGATGGGAAAATAGTCGATAAAAGATCGCATTATAGTGTATCTGTGTTTTATTTTTTTCCAAATCTAAAATTAACATTATTTCCTCTGACTCAGTAATCCAGATATATACTGTTAACCACAGTAACCCACATTGTTTACACTGACTTACTGCTATCCACAAAGTTTGTTTATCACAGAACGAGTGGGAGCTCGAACCCACGACAAGTAGGTCCTAAACTAGCAGGCTACTGGTGATCCATTGGTTAACACAGTCCTGCGAAGTTCAAGACTCGCCAACCATGGGTTCGATTCATATCCGTTCTGTGGTTTGTTTGTAATCGTGTTATTACGATTTCGTGGGCGTTGTTTTCGTTCCACTGTCTACTGTTGTTTGATATGCCGTGTACACCTGCATTAAACACAGCGCTCACCACCAATCATAACTTTTTACCACTGTTTAACACGTAACAGCCTCGTTGAGCCTATTTTGCATGTGCCACAGGACCAACAATAAACAACCAACCAGAATCAGCGTTCGTTGGAGTAACGTATCAAAGCAACCATCCACGTTAGTTCCGGACCTCCTACCATCATCATTCGTGGGAGTATCGTAGCAAAGCAACCATCCACGTTAGTTCCGGACCTCCTCCCATCATCATTCGTGGGAGTATCGTAGGAAAAGAAACCATCCAGCGTTAGTTCCGGACCTCCTCCCATCATCATTCGTGGGAGTAACGTAGCAAAGCAACCATCCACGTTAGTTCCGGACCTCCTCCCATCATCATTCGTGGGAGTAACGTAGCAAAGCAACCATCCACGTTAGTTCCGGACCTCCTCCCATCATCATTCGTGGGAGTATCGTAGGAAAGCAACCATCCACGTTAGTTCCGGACCTCCTCCCATCATCATTCGTGGGAGTAACGTAGCAAAGCAACCATCCACGTTAGTTCCGGACCTCCTCCCATCATCATTCGTGGGAGTATCGTAGCAAAGCAACCATCCACGTTAGTTCCGGACCTCCTCCCATCATCATTCGTGGGAGTAACGTAGCAAAGCAACCATCCACGTTAGTTCCGGACCTCCTCCCATCATCATTCGTGGGAGTAACGTAGCAAAGCAACCATCCACGTTAGCTCCGGTCCTCCCACCTCCATCATCATTCGTACAGCTGTTATATAAAACAGAATTGTCTTTTTGGTCGTGACGAATTCCCGGCCGCTCTTCCGCCAGCAGAAAATGTCCCATCAGTGCAAAGTTCCTTCTCATTTCATGGGGCATTTCATGGGGCATTTCATGGGGCATTTCATGTTGCAGTTCGAAAAACACATCTAAATAATTTTCAGTTCTCTGTTTAATGGCTTAATGCAAATAAATTTTGGCTCTGTTCCCAGCGACTTCATTACGATAGATCACCATTACTACACGGGTCACCATCATTACAGATCACCACTATACACATCTCCATTATTATAGATCACCATCAACACACATCTCCATTATAGATCACCACCACTACACAGTTGACCATCACCACACGGAGGCCACCACACAGCATCACCACCTCAAGGGAGATGATAACGGATCACCAAGAGTATAACACAAAGGTCACCATCACCAACCCTCCCTACACAGACATCACACACACAAACAAGCCAACACAACCACCATCACCACCACGTCACGCACCACCACCCCTACACAACACAGGTCACCACAACACGAGAGATGGTGATGTATGAGGCTGGAGCACCACACGCGGAGTGCACCAGACCAGTGCGCGAACTGCTGGCTGATGCGGCCGCGACCTAACACGCGATTACAACTCCCCAACACTGCCAGTGTACGACATATCCCTCCCTCCCTCCATCTCATTAACTCCATCCCTCCCTCACACAAAAAAATAAATTCAATACCCACACCATCGACCATTAGAAATAAAAATGTTAGATAAATAATAATGGTAGGTCGTAATCGGAAGAAAAAATATTTCGACTCGGGAATCGATTCTCAGCCGCTAGGAACCAGCGGTGAGAGCGCACGCGCTTACCCCCCACGACCCTTCCTACGCTACTACACACGTGCACACGCACGCATGCACATACACGCATACGCATGCACGCACACGATAAGGCTCTTGGACCAGGGAGAGAATGGATGTAGTAGCGACGAGCGAAGAGGCGGAGCCAGGAGCTGTGAATCGACCAATCCAAGCACATATATGGGAGTACACACACACACACACACACACACACTCAAGGTATGGTACACCAACGCTGATGGAATAACGAATAAGTGGGAGGAGGCCCTGATCCACCAGGAGGCCTGGCCATGGACCGGGCCGCAGGGGCGTTGATCCCCGGAATGCTCTCCAGGTAGACTCCAGGCAGGTAGTGGCACGAAAGAGTCAGAGAGACATCACCGGACATTATAGCTCTCACAGAAACCAAGCTCACAGGAATGATAACATATGCCATCTTTCCATCGGGATATTAAATCCTGAGGAAAGACAGAGGGAACAGAGGGGGTGGAGGAGTGGCACTGCTCATCAAAAACCGATGGGATTTTGATGAGCTGGAGAGAGGAGACAGGGCAAGCAAGAGGCTACGTAATAGGAACACTTCAGTCTGGAGGTCCCAGGGTGGTAATTGTAGTGATGTATAACCCTCCACAGAACAGCAGGAGGCCAAGGCAAGAGTATGATGAGAGCAATAGAGCGATGGTTGACACTGGCTAAAGTGGTCAGAAGGGCTCATGCGAGCAGAGCAAAGCTGCTGATTGTGGGTGACCTCAACCACAAGGAAATCGACTGGGAGAACCTGGAGCCACATGGGGGCCCAGAAACAAGGTCTAAGATGGAGGAGGTGGTATTGGAAAGCCTCATGTACCAACATGTAAGGACCACTACCAGAGAGAGAGGAGAAGATGAGCCAGCAAGATTGGATCTAGTATTCACCTTGAGTAGTGCAGATATTGAGGACATTACATATGAAAGACCCCTCGGGGCCAGTGATCACGTGGTTCTAAGCGTCGAATATATAGTAGAGTTACAAGTGGAGAGGGAAGCATGAAGGGTAGGACAAATGAAGCCAAACTACAAGAGAGGGGACTACACAGGCATGAGGAATTTCCTGCACGGGTTTCAGTGGGACAGAGAACTGGCAGGGAAGTCAGTAAACGAGATGATGGAATATGTGACAACAATATGCAAGGAAGCTGAGGAGAGGTTTGTGCCCAAGGGTAACAGAAATAACGAGAAGGCCAGGATGAGCTCGTGGTTCACCCAAAGGTGGAGAGAGGCCAAAACCAAGTGTGCTAGAGAATGGAAGAAGTATAGAAGGCAAAGGACCCAGGAGAATAAGGAGAGCCAGAAATGAATATGCACAGGAAAGAAGGGAGGCCCAACGACAATATGAAAATGACATAGCAGCGAAAGCCAAATCTGACCCAAAGCTGTTGAACAGCCACATCAGGAGGAGAACAACAGTCAAGGACCAGGTAATCAGGCTGAGGAAGGAAGGAAGATCACAAGAAACGACCGTAAAGTGTGTGAGGAGCTCAATATAAGATTCAAAGAAGTGTTCACAGAGGAGACAGAAGGGACTCCAGAAAGACGGAGATGTGGGGTACACAATCAAGTGTTGGACACAATAAATACAACCGAGGAAGAAGTGAAGAGGCTGCTAAGCGAGCTAGATACCTCAAAGGCGATGGGGGCCAGATAACATCTCTCCATGGGTCCTGAGAAAGGGAGCAGAGGAGCTATGTGTACCACTAACAACAATCTTCAATATCTATCGAAACAGGGCGACTACCTGAGATATGGAAGACAGTAAATGTAGTCCCAGTTTTTTAAAAATGAGACAGACACGAAGCATTAAGCTGTGTTTCTGATATCTTCTGGTAAGATGTTGCATGGTAAGCATCCACGGATGTTTATACAACGATATGTTAGACCCGGCCTAGAGTACGCAGCGCCACCTCGCAACCATCATCTGGACAAACTTAAACCAGATGACATTCAGACATCCGCTACGAAACTAATCCAGGAGCTAAGATGAACGACTCGTGCTGAAAGACAAGAGGACCAGGGTGGGCACAGGAGCATGACGTGCAAAATACTCTGAGGACTTGATATGTCAGGCTGAATGAGGCTTTGACAGGAGGGATCCGAGTACGAGGAAAACCTCATATTCGACTTTAAGAATAGGTACGACAGAATCGACGAAACCGAAAATCAGTGGCGCCACTCGTGCGTATTTGAGGGTCGGCGATGGGAGTAGAAACTCGACCCTGGTAGATGCAGCTGGGTGAGTACACACACACACACACACACACACACACAGTGACCAAGGGGCAGAGGAAGAACAGTATAACATAGCAGGAAATTTGTGGTCATGTTTGGGTGAGGTCACAGCGTACTGAGCGTGTGTTCAAGACCCTCCCACGTACACGCATACGACCCCTCACATGCACGCGTAAGACCCTTTTACGCACGCACTCAATCCTTCCAATGAAGCACTCAATTCTTCCAAACAAGCATTCAATCACTCCAAACAAGCACTCAATCCTTCCAAACAAGCACTCAATCCTTCCAAACAAGCACTCAATCCTTCCAAACAAGCACTCAATCCTTCCAAACAAGCACTCAATCCTTCCAAACAAGCACTCAATCCTTCCAAACAAGCACTCAATCCTTCCAAACAAGCACTCAATCCTTCCAAACAAGCACTCAATCCTTCCAAACAAGCACTCAATCCTTCCAAACAAGCACTCAATCCTTCCAAACAAGCACTCAATCCTTCCAAATAAGCACTCAATCCTTCCAAACAAGCACTCACTTTCTTACTCATGAATTTTCGCCACAATCAACATTTTTCACAACGTATCGTTGTGAACATTCCTGGCATCAACATAATTCACATCAATTATCGTTCCTAGGCCTACGGCCGCCTAAACACCAGTTTTACACTACCTAATTACTAATCACCGGTGTAGTAAGCGACCAGGTGATCGAGCCTATCTCTGTTACACCGTCAAGTAACTATCAGTGCCACAGATAAGATAACATGAGATGCCTTATCTGCAGTGCGTGTGTGAGAGAGATTACCTATTCGTGGTTCCTTATTTGTGGTTACAGGAGCTGTGGCTGTTGTGTTACGTATTTCGCTGAAATGTCCACAGCTGTAACATATCTGTACAAATATAAGCATATTACAGTGTCTGTAGCACATGCAACGTCGATGCAATGAAGTATTGCAGACAGTAAGGGAGACGAGACTCGCGTTGCAGACCAAGCTTAGGTTGAGACGTTTCGCTCTCTGCAGGGCTTTATCAAGTCACCATCTTGATAAAGCTGTACACAGATGGTAGTCTAGTCACTATAAAACTAGCTTCTGCTTCCTCCTCTCTTCCTTCACATATTGCCTCCTCGATTTCGTCTCTATTCTACCATTATTTGTGAAGAAAATGTAATGTGTTTTGAGCAGAGCTTTTCTCACTATTTGAAGGTGTGGACTCTGTCTCTAATGATGGTGCTAAACCCTATCCTTCTTCTGGTGCTAAAACCTATCCTCCTTCTGGTGCTAAACCCTATCCTTCTTCTCCCTAATAATGGTGCTAAAACCTATTCTTGTTCTTCCTAATGATGGTGCTAAAACCTATTCTTGTTCTGTTTTCTTGTATACTTGCATGATCTTAGGTTATCATGACACTTATTCTTTTATCAGCCAGGGAAGAAACTGTTAGTGTTTTGAGGGTGTATGAATGAATGTGTGTGTGTGTGTGTGTGTGTATAAACAATGACCATGCGAACGCGCATGCAAACGCGCGTGCAAGCACACCACCAGCCTCGTTACATCACGCTCAACCTTACACAGACGTACTATGAGCATGCATGCTTACACACACACACACACACACACACACACACCACACACACACACACACACACACACACACACACACACACACACACACACCGAGAAAATGTACAGAGGGCAACCTTGATGAGATAAGAGGCCATGAAGCACAGAACTTTCATGGTGTTTGGTTTAAATGAAGAGAACCTAAAAGGAAAATAAGGAGTAAAAAATATACGATAAGATGGAAGAAATGGGAGACGTAAACAAGGCAAGCGAATTTTTTTTTACAGGTAAGAGCACATGTACAGATAAAGACAAGGCCATTGCAAATTCTGTTTACAAGGCCAGAAACAAGAAAGCTAGGAATGAGAAGAAAATCTTAGGGGATCTTGCAACTTCGACGAAGTTTATGTTAAAGATCGGCTGGGAAAGGAGAAGGAAGGAGCCAAGGAATGGATCACAACATACCACCTGTCTTAGAAGTTGTGGATCAAGAGTGGGGGGCAAAGCTCAGGAAATGCCCCAACACTCCAGAGACTCCGTGTCCAGTAACCCAGAAAACATCATAATCAGAAAACAGTAGATGAAGAGAGTGTAGTACTTAGAGTTGAAAAATGGTATGATGATACTTGGAGTATACCTGGAGGGTGTTTCGAGGGGGTCAACGCCCCCTGCAGCCGGGTCCATGACCAGGCCTCGGGATCATGCACAAGATGTGGGAAAAAAAAGATACTTATGTACAGTCCTGAACTATACATAAGTGTCTCTGTCCACAAAGAGGGACTTACCAACAAATATAAGGTGATGAAAGAGTTAACTCCCTGATACTGGATCTATTGTGGAGGTGAAATACTCATGAAAAGACGCCACGGGAGATCCAACAACTAGGTAATCTGGAACCAGCGGTTTTAAGGGTTATATTGCAGTCACTGTCATGTCCTGGAAGACGAAATATATAATGGCAGTGATAGATAATACACCAACAACAAGAGGTCAAGGGAGAGGGATGATCATAAATGAAAACAAGAAGACAATGACAGTGACAGGAGAGAGAGAGGAGTGGGTAGACTGCATTTTCTTGGACTGTAAGAAGGCTTTCGACACAGTACCTCACTGCCAGAGAGAGAGAGAGATCCCGTAGTTCAGACAGGAAAACGGAGTCCAGTGGGAGGCGCAGGGAGGAAAATAGGACAAATCGATCGACAGAAAAATCGGGAAACAAGCCGGAGAGCCAGAAATAAACACGCAACAATAAGAGGGAAGTTGAAAGACAGTTTGTAAATGATCTAACATTAAAGATCAAAACTGAACTATAAGTTAGGCCAGAGCTTCAAGAACAGGGAAGACGGTGAAGGACCAAGCCACAAGGTTGAAGGAGGACATGCAATTCTCTGGAACTATATACACGACATGAATCATTTCTACCAAGAGCGACTATCACATCTGTTTGTGGCTTCATAAACCCCACTGTGGGCGAAACGTTGTCAATAAAGGATGGTATTATATTGCATTTCCACCTTTATCCACGTCATGTTGTACATGTATGGTACACAATACCGAAAAGATAAATTACACACATGTGCAACATCTGGGTATCTTTATTGTAGACGTTTCGCCCTCCAGTGACTTTATCAATACAAATTCAAGAACATAATGGAAAGACAGTAGAACTATATACAAAGGATGAGGTAATCAGTCCCTCTGACAACGACAGGGAATAAATAAAACCGATCGATTGTAGGTTAAGAGGCGGGGCCAGGAGCTGAGAATCAACTACAAACACAAATTAATAACAAAGCACTCTTATAAAAAAATCAAAAGAAAAAAACATAGCAAACCAAAGTTTCTTCCATAAATAGTGTCTAGAAAATAAAATAAAAAATCAATCCTTCAATTAAGTCCGTCAGTCATAAACTAAAAAACACGCACTCGTATTAAAAACGTAAAAAAAAAAAAATTGAAGGAATAAACAACATGAACATTATAGCAAACCCGAAGTTTCTCCCATGAATATTCTCTTTAAAAAAAAATATGATCTCACCAGTGTCAGAGCTCTGAAAGGAAGTGTCAGAGCTCTGAAAGGAAGTGTCAGAGCTCTGAAAGGAAGTGTCAGAGCTCTGAAAGGAAGTGTCAGAGCTCTGAAAGGAAGTGTCAGAGCTCTGAAAGGAAGTGTCAGAGCTCTGAAAGGAAGTGTCAGAGCTCTGAAAGGAAGTGTCAGAGCTCTGAAAGGAAGTGTCAGCACCCGGAAAGGACGTGTCAGAACCCGGAAAGGAAGTGTCAGAACCCGGAAAGGACGTGTCAGAACCCGGAAAGGAAGTGTCAGCACCCGGAAAGGACGTGTCAGAACCCGGAAAGGAAGTGTCAGAACCCGGAAAGGAAGTGTCAGCACCCGGAAAGGAAGTGTCAGCACCCGGAAAGGAAGTGTCAGCACCCGGAAAGGAAGTGTCAGCACCCGGAAAGGAAGTGTCAGCACCCGGAAAGGAAGTGTCAGCACCCGGAAAGGAAGTGTCAGCACCCGGAAAGGAAGTGTCAGCACCCGGAAAGGAAGTGTCAGCACCCGGAAAGGAAGTGTCAGAACTCCGAAGGACCTATGGAACTGGTCAGAGAAGAGCGAGGGTCGCCGTGACCCGCCACGCAGCAACCACCAGACGTGAAAATAGACGATGAAGCGTCTCAAGCCCTGACGGTCGCCCTGGCAACTGGAATGTAAACACAGATGGGGAGGCGCGGGGAGTGGGCGTGGCCCGCTGGTGGGCGTGACTTCCGTGTGGTGGAGGCTGGGGGCCAGGCAAGCCAGAGACGACTGAGGATGAGGGCCAGGGAGGGGTGAAGGGGAAGAGGTGAAGAGAAGATGGAGGGTTGAAGAAAAGAAGGCGGGGTGAAGAGAGGAGAGAGGGGTGAAGAGAAGAGGGAGGAGTAAATAGAAGAGGGAGGGGTGAAGAGAAGAGGGAGGAGTAAATAGAAGAGGGGTGAAAATGAAGAGGATGGAAGGATGTAGAGAAAGAAGGTTGAAGAGGAAGAGGGCTAAAGATGAGGAAGAGGGTTGACAAGAAGGATGGAGAGAGAATGAAAATGAGGAAGGAGTAAAGATAATGAGGAAGGAGGGCTAAGAACAAGAGTAATGAGACGTGACTAAAGAGAGTAAAAAAACAACAACAGCCACAAGACAGGATACAACAATTACAAACATAACAGGAAGATTGCACATGCTTGCTTTTGTTTGTCTGGCCACGCTGATGCATTGCGGGGGTCGAAACACAGCTCCTGGCCCCCGCCTATTCTTATTCTAGGAAATTCCAGTTTCTCCATAAAAATGATGATGTATATGATAAAAAAAATTTTTATGGATTTTGATAAATTTATGGACTAGGATAAACTTTCAGACTTAAAGAAAATTGTGAAACAGCGTCGATTTCAGTGTTATGGTCCACATACGTACTCTTGCATCCACCGTGTGTACTCTTGTGTGTGAAGAAATGTTACATAGTGCAGAGTACGTACGCTCTAAGTTCAAGTATGTGGGAACTTTATCAAGTTCTAGTAGGACCCAGTGGGTGAAACAGTACAAATTAAAGTTGTCTTCAACTGCCTCTACCACTTTTTTTGGTATACCGAAACCATGCTTCCAAATGCTACGATGACGTAAAACAACATAGAATTAAAGAAAACCATTTATAATGAATTCCAAGCTGCTCCACCTATTAGGCAGAAGTTACCGTGTATAACGAAAACATTAACCACAATGTTTACACGGAATTTCGTCCCCCCAAAATTAATTTCCTCCATTGCTGCCAGCTCTAAATACACAATTTTTTTTTTAAGATATACAAGCAGATATCCACAGTTGTGTATAGCATACGGGCTATACTATTCATCCGAGTGTCACTCGGAATCAAACCCGTCAACCATCGTTCGAGGCTACTCGTTAACCTCCAATTATAAAATGTCTTGAAAGATCAACGAATTTAATTGTGTTGCAATTTGCTACGACACTGCCTCTGATACACACACATAAAATACACACACACAACACACGCACGACTAAAAATTAACAAATGATTATAAATTAATGTAACTTATTCTCTTTAGAAAGCCGAGTCGCATGATTACATCCAATACCGATGTTGGTGCTATCCTCATGGTAGCGGTTAAGTGCACCCTGATGCTCTCTTGAATCTTGCTGGTAACATGTTCAGCACCAAGGTATTTTACACTGTCCTTACCTGGCCAATGCACTGCCCAAAGACTGACAGTCATTGATGACAGTGGCATTAAAGCTGTCCATTTATACGGACTCAACGTTCCACTTCATGTTATTGCTTCAATATTGACTTCGGTTTAGTGTCTTCTCATGTATCTAAACCAATTTGTCGGTATCTGTTACCAAGATGTACATCTGCTGTAGCTGAAGGTTCGTGTTTGACTGTCAGCACACCTATCAGCGTAGCGACAGATGGCATGTCAGTGTAAAACACACACACACACACACACACACACACACACAAATACTATTTTCAGCAAAAAATCCGCACTTGGGGGAGGAACAATACACAAATAACCCGCGGATCGGAGAGGGGAACTTACACTGACTTGGTAAATGGTCCAAGTAGGACCGAAACGTCGTGGTAAGCTCCTTTATCCTATGTGCGGGTTATTTGTGTATTGTTCCAGTCACGGTATTGTGCTTTTTTGTTATTTAGGGGAGGAACTTAAGGACGACGTTTCGGTCCGTTATGGACCATTGTCAAGTTACAGGACTGAAACGTCGTCATAAGGCTATCTCCTGGTTTTTTTTTTGACACAGTTCCAGCCACGTTATGATATTGTGACGTTTTATTGTTTATATTATTATTTTCGCAAAATAAAAACTGAATCACACTTCTATCTTACTTGACTTCAATTCTGAAAGATATGAATGTTAATTAAAGCTTTGGTTAAAAGCAAAAGGTTCAGATCCAAAGTAAAGCAAGTCCCGTCTCACTGATAAGTGGAATTGAACCCGTAAACATCTTGCACTCTCCCTTGTTGACTCACTCATGACTGCATCATAAAAATTTACCTCTGTAACTTGAAAAAACACTAAATGCGAAGCTTAATTAAAATGCTCGGCAAATATTTTTGTTGGTTTCGATTTGAGAAGGACTTGCCTAGTATGGGCCAGTAGGCCTCCTGCAGTGCTCTTCCTTTCTTATGTTAGGAATTTACGAGTGATGAGTGACCACCTTCACAGCCATCTTTGTTGAAATTTCTCAAGGAGCTAATGAACTGTCACTCTTAGACGTCCTAAAAAGGCTCAAATTCTGCTTAAAAAAATTATGCAACCACAAAATTCCAGGTTCTGTAGGAAAATTGGGTTGATAGCCAAACTACTACAGCTCCTGGGGAATGGGATGCAATCAACTCTGATAGAGTGATGGGGAGTGGAGGTCTTTGAGTCAGTATGAAGGCATCCCATCCCCCGTGAAGGGTGCGGGTTAGCTGTGAATGGAGTTTTCCCTTCATTATACGACCCCTTCCCCCCATTTCAGAGGTCTCATACACGTTGATATATGTAGTATATACACCAGAGATTCTGAGGAGTCTTTTCAGGCTCGACGAGGCGTGTATTGCAGTGCTGAGATGCAATCACTGGCTGGCATACACAAAGCACAGTGATGTGCCTTGTATATAGATGTTGCTACCTCTTGACTCCTTGTGACACTCCTCATTAATCCAGTCCTAACCAGGTTGCCACCACTATTCACAAGGCTCCTACCACCACTATTCACTAGGCTCCTACCACCACTATTTACTACGCTACCACTACCATTCACCAGGCTATCACCAGCACACAACCACCATTCACCAGGCCACCATCACCATTCACCAGGCTATTATCACCATTCACCAGGCTATCACCAGCACACAACCACCATTCACCAGGCCACCATCACCATTCACCAGGCTATTATCACCATTCACCAGGCTATCACCAGCACACATCCACCAGGCTACCACCAGCACATAACCACCATTCACCAGGCTATTATCACCATTCTTTAGGCTATCACCATTCACTAGGCTACCACCAGCACATAACCACCATTCACCAGGCTATCACCAGCACACAACCACCATTCACCAGGCTATTATCACCATTCACCAGGCTATTATCACCTTTCACCAGGCTATTATCACCATTCACCAGGCTATTATCACCATTCACCAGGCTATCACCAGCACACAACCACCATTCACCAGGCTATCACCAGCACACAACCACCATTCACCAGGCTATTATCACCATTCACCAGGCTATTATCACCATTCACCAGGCTATCTCAGCACACAACCACCATTCACCAGGCTATTATCACCATTCACCAGGCTATCACCAGCACAAAACCACCATTCACCAGGCTACCACCACCGGGACTCTGACAAACACACTAACGAGGAACAAACATACACTAACAACGAACAAACATACACTAACAAGGAACAAACATACACCAACAAGGAACAAACACACCAACAAGGAACAAACATACACTAACAAGGAACAAACACACACTAACAAGGAACAAACATACACTAACAAGAAATAAACAAAGAAATAAACATCACTAAGGAAACAAACACTAAAAATGAACAAATACAGTAATAGAACACACTAACAAGTAACAAACAGCGCACACAAACAGAACAAATACAGACTAACAAGAAACAAACACACAACAAAGAACAAACAATTCCTCTCCTCCCCATCCACTACTACGTAACGATGCGTAATATTCAGGAAGGTTACTGGGTAAATAGTGTGTGTGTGTGTGTGTGTGTGTGTGTGTGTGTGTGTGTGTGCGCGCGCGTGCGTGTGTGTGTGTGTGTATACGTACTCACCTATTTGTGGTTGCAGGGGTCGATTCATAGCTCCTGGCCCCGCTTCTTCACTGATCGCTACTAGGTCACTCTCCCTGCTCCATGAGCTTTATCAAACCTCGTCTTAAAACTTTGTATGGTTCCTGCCTCCACTACATCACTTCCCAGACTATTCCACTTCCTGACAACTCTATGACTGAAGAAATACTTCCTAACATACCTTTGACTCATCCGAGTCATCAACTTCTAATTGTGATCCCTTGTTCCTGTGTCCCATCTCTGGAACATCCTGTCTTTGTCCACCTTGTCAATTCCTCGCAGTATTTTATATGTCGTTATCATGTCTCTCTTAACCCTCCTGTCCTCCAGTGTCGTCAGGCCGATTTACCTTAACCTTTCTTCGTAGGACATTCCCCTTAGCTCTGGGATTAGTCTTGTTGCAAACCTTTGCACTTTCTCTAATTTCTTGACGTGCTTGACCAGGTGTGGGTTCCAAACTGGTGCTGCATACTCCAGTATGGGCCTGACGTACACGGTGTACAGAGTACTGAACGACTCCTTACTAAGGTATCGGAACGCTATTCTCAGGTTTGCCAGGCGCTCATATCCTGCAGCAGTTATCTGGTTGATGTGCGCCTCAGATGTGCTCGGTGTTATACTCACCCCAAGATCATTTATTTTCCTTGAGTGAGGTTTGCAGTCTTTGGCCACCTAGCCTGTACTCTGTCTGCGGTCTTCTTTGCCCTTCCCTGATCTTCATGACTTTGCATTTGGCGGGGTTAAATTCGAGGAGCCAGTTGCTGGACCAAGCTTCCAGCCTGTCCAGGTCTCTCTGTAGTCCTGCCTGATCCTCATCCGATTTAATTCTCCTCTAACTTCACATCATCTGCAGTGATTGCAGGGGTTAATTCACAGCTCCTGGCACCGCCTCTTTGCTGGTCGCTACTAGGTCCACTCTCTCTCCCTGCTCCAAGAGATTTATCGTACCTATTCTTAAAGCTACAAAGCCTGGTCTCAGATCGGGCCGAGGGGGCGTTGACCCCGAAACCCTCTCCAGGTATACTCAAGGTATGTATGGATCCTGCGTCCACTACAGGGGTGTGTGTGTGTGTGTGTGTGTGTGTGTGTGTGTGTGTGTGTGTGTGTGTGTTGGTGTTTTCCCACAGAGCTGTTAGCTACATCTACAATCTACACGACCTTGCGCTTGTTAGGGTTACTTAAACTCCACTAACAGTTTGGTTGACCTCCCCGTGCAACTTACCCAGGTCTTCCTGCAGCTTGTCTCTCCTCTTCCATGTTTATTGTTCTAATTAACTAGTTCTTTAAGTGGTTGGATGGAGTGGTTTGTGTTGAGAAAGACCTGCCTTGTATGGGCCAGTAGGCCTGCTGTAGTGTTCCTCCACTCTTATGTTCTTAACTTTACGTCAACGGTGAACTGTGATACACAGGATTCTATCTGGGAAGCCATATACGTATATTAAAAATAATTAAATAACCTAATACTTCTTTTTTGGGTATCCCACTCGTTACACTTTCCCATTTTGTGTCATGCTCTCATCTAGGCATGTGGCCTCACCAGTTAAACGGATCAAAGAACAGAAGAATCCAGTTCCGGTGTTTACTGTACCAAGGAAAGGTGGTTAGAGAGAGTAGCAGTAACGTGACTGCACACGCAGGAGTTCTCAAGTTGGAGGTGACATGATCTAGTCCTGAGACACCTTGACACAGCCCCCACCAATGACCTATATACACGGTCTGTTATAATCGATACATGGATACTCAGTACTACCTTACCGATACATTACTGACACTTCCAAACATCTTCCCCTTACCAACACCATTGGTCGTGGATATATAAGACATAAAATACCGACACGATGGAAAAATAAACACAAATACAGTATAATGTATTAGTGTTTATATTTTTCCACCATCTGTGGTGTGTGTGTTCAACAGGTGTTTCCTGACCCAGTGTGGTACCTCACCTTGTGGTCGTGCTTCTTCCTCCTCCTCCAACCACTGAATCAAGCTCTGATGACTTAGATACATGAGTGAGAGTATAAACCTTGGTAGTTGATACCGACAAATTGGTTTACAAAGACACGTGAACAAACACTAGGACATAGTAGTTAGAAAACGTTTCGGCCTTGGGACCTTACCTTTGATATACCTTTGAAGAGTTTCGAGTTTCACTACACTCGGAGCCCGGCCATGGGCCAGGCTCGTCTGGTGACGAGAAGGCCTTCCGGTCCCGGGACAGGAAGGGTTGAGGGTTGAGAAGGATTGTATTTAAGTGGGTCATTAAAAACTTATTCCTTGTGTAGCACAGACAATGAGTTGGGCTAATATTTTTGTTAAGAGGGTTTGGGTTTGAGAAGGACCTGCCTAGTATGGTCCAGTAGGCCTCCTATGTCCTTATGTTACAGTGTCAAACACACTCCTGCAGTCCAAGAATATGCAGTTGACCCAACCTTGCGTATTCTTGTGTGATTGGGTTGCGGGAAAACGACCTCATTACGTCCAAGTGGAAGACTGTGCCTGAACTTGGTAATTAGTGAGACAGAGCCACACCTCAGTGCCACGCCTCAGTGCCAAGCAGACGAGAGAAAGAGCGGAGGTCAGGTACTAGTGATCCCGGCGATAATTACTGACAACGGCTGCGAGGAAGGATGAAAGGGATCCCATTAGAGAAGATTGGATCCCTCGAGAGGGGACTAGATTCCACGAGAAGGGGGTTGAATCCCACGAGAGGGGATTGGATCCATCGAAAGGTTGATCCACGAAGGGATTGGATCACGAGAAGTTGGATCCCACGAGAAGGATTGGATCCCACGAGAGGGATTGATCCCACGAGAAGGGATTGGATCCCACGAGAAGGGGATTGGATCCCACGAGAAGGATTGGATCCACGAGAAGGATTGGATCCCACGAGAAGGGATTGGATCCCACGAGAAGGGATTGGATCCCACGAGAAGGGATTGGATCCCACGAGAAGGGTTGGATCCCACGAGAAGGGACTAGATTCCACGAGAAGGGGGTTGAATCCCACGAGAGGGGATTGGATCCATCGAAAGGGGATTGGATCCCACGAGAAGGGGATTGGATCCCACGAGAAGGGGATTGGATCCCACGAGAAGGGGATTGGATCCCACGAGAAGGGGATTGGATCCCACGAGAAGGGGATTGGATCCCACGAGAAGGGGATTGGATCCCACGAGAAGGGGATTGGATCCCACGAGAAGGGGATTGGATCCCACGAGAAGGGGTTGGATCCCACGAAAGGGGTTGGATCCCACGAGAAGGGGTTGGATCCCACGAGAAGGGGTTGGATCCCACGAGAAGGGTTGGATCCCGAGAAGGGGTTGGATCCCACGAGAAGGGGTTGGATCCCACGAGAAGGGGTTGGATCCCACGAGAAGGGGTTGGATCCTCGAGAGGGTTGGATCCTACGAGAGGGGACTGGATACCACGAGAGGGGATTGGATCCTCGAGATGGGACTGGATCCCACAAGAGGGGATTGGATCCCACCAGAGGGAATTAGATCTCACCAGAGGGAATTAGATCCCACGAGAGGGAATTAGATCCCACGAGAGGGAATTAGATCCCACGAGAGGGAATTAGATCCCACGAGAGGGAATTAGATCCCACGAGAGGGAATTAGATCCCAAGAAAAGGATTAGATCCCAAGAAAAGGGATTGGATCCCACGAGAGGGGTCCCATGGATCGCGTGGGAAGCAAGCATTAAACATTTACAGAACACCAGGACCAAAAGGCCACTGAACGCTCCATGTAACGAAAGATTCCCACTCCAGCACCTTTTTACCCCACTCGCTCCCATTACTCACCCACTCGTTCCCATTACTCACAGGCAAAGGTACTCATTCATCAAGGCTTTATCAGTAGAAACAAAAGAGCAAGAATGTCTGAAGAGAACACCTCTTGTTGTTGAAGGCTGCCACTGCATTCAAGTTACTGTACTCACTAAGTTGTTGCACTCACCAAGTTGTCGCACCCGAGAAGTTATCGTACTCGAGTTATCATTGGCAGGAAGACCCAACCTAAGCTAGAATTTACCTGGAGATTATCGCAATTCCCAGACACTGTTATTGAGACCTGTAACCCGTGCCCCGCCAGCCTCGCCCTCCCTGCTGCACACACACAGCTGAGAGCTACGCTCTCTCCTAGCCTGATAGCTGAAGATTTCACAGCTGCCTAGCTGTTTAAATATTACCAGACATGAATCCTGAGAGAGAGAGAGAGAGAGAGAGAGAGAGAGAGAGAGAGAGAGAGAGAGAGAGAGAGAGAGAGAAAGAGTTGGTACTCTGTTGGTACATGTGACTGCTGGTACTCGTGTATTCCAATTACATATATTAAACGTAGTCAAGTACTGGGACGCATTTAGCAACACCTGCAGCAACATTTACGGTAACACAGCAACGCCTTCAGCAACACCTGCAACAATACCTACAGCAACATCTGCGCATGCGCCATCACCAGCCTCCACACAACCCTCATCAAATACGTCAATTTTTCAACGTAAAAGGCAACGTCAATTTGTAAACGCTTCCAGCTTTCGTTTACTTAATTCAGTTATTTTACGTCGGGGTAGTGTTAAATTACCTTACACAAACGTAAAAAAAAAAACTATACAACACAATAGATAGCGTTCACATCTGAACGTTAACCACTCGCAGTGCGTCACTCGTTTAACATCCACTGAGTCAAAGGTGGTCATTAAGGTCGCAAATCACCTGTGTACTAACAAGCACTGATATATACATTTACTTTACCTCTGAGTAAATAATCTCATAATATATACCAGGATAACAGATACAAGGATAACACAAAAAAACACATATCTAACACATAAGATAACACACAACAGGATACAAAACGGTGTGGAATCGCTAATACTTTAGCAAGAGACGTTGTAGAACCAGGCAACATTTCGCCCAGTGTAGCTACATAATAAAGCACTACACAAGAGCGAAACGTCCTCCCAATAAAGGCTTGTTCTACAACGTACGCGTTGTCACACAATCAGCAGTTATGGAAGAAAACGTTTCGAACATACGATATTAAACGCAATCAATAATTCTAATTAGAGAAAGCGTAAAGCACAACCCACAATTAGGAGACTCCAGACGACGTTTCGAACTCTCCAGGAGCCATATTAATTACGGAGGGATACAAGGGCGAGATGTCGGCAAGATGTCCAACGTGAATGAACAGCGATGTTTTGTAAAAACGTTTCGCTCTGTATGGAGCTTTATAAATATTTGATGTAGCTCCACACTGAGCGAAACGTTGTCATAATAAAAGCTTGTAATGCAACCATTCTATTTTACTCCGTTGTGATTTGATGATGGTCTAGGACTGGGCGAAACGTCTTCTCAAGTTTTCTCTCGATATTGTGGATTGTTTGTGAATTGTTGGAGCTACGGTATTGTGAATTGTACTCTACACAGCAGAGTAGGTTCAACGTGCCGTTCAACACAGGCCTGGTCAGGTTACAACTAACGAGGGAGAATTGATCAATGTTCTCCCCCTCCTACCACCGCTTCCTCCACCACAACACAAACACTGGCATAACCCACCACAACACCAACACTGGCATAATACCCACCACAACAACACTGCCATAACAACCCACCACAACACTGGCATAACAACCCACCACAACAACACTGGCATACCTATCAAATTAATTAAAAGAGGGCAGCTAATGGAGGTCTGGAAAACAAAATCTGGTCCCGATATTTAAGAAAGACAGAGACAGCACTAAATTACAGGCCAGTGAGTGGCACTGACCTATATAGTGTGTAAAATTATGGAGATTATTATCAAGAATAGTGAAACACCTGGAAAGGAGCATATTCGTAAACAACAGCCAGTACGGTTTTAGAAAAGGTAAATCCTGTGTCACCAATCTGCAGGAGTTCTGTGACAGAGTAACGTAAGTTAAGCATGAAATAGCTGGACTGTACATATTTTTTAGTACAAGAAGGCATGTGATAAAGTACTCCACAAGAGACTGGGACAAAAGCTAGAGGAGCAGGTAGGAATAACAGGTAAAACACTACAGTGGAACAAGGAATACTTAAGCAGTAAACAACGGGGATTACTGTCCGGAAGGTGTCAGAATGAGGTTAGGTTAGGTTCGTCAGGAAAAAGGCCAGCTGTTTCCTGACGCAGGTCCTAGTCATATGATGACCCACAGCTGGAGCCCAGAATGAGCGAGTGTGACGAGTGGAGTTCCACAAGGGTCAGTACTTGAACCAGTATTGTTCCTCGTGTTGGTAAACATTGACGTGAAACTAATGAGAATACTAACAGGTACAGACCAGGAAAGATTTCGAATGGATCTTGTGTGTGAAGTTTCTTGCCTTACATGAAACATGAATTTACATCTGTGCATTTTTTAAACTAAACTAACCTAGCAATCAGGTCTTTCTCCTCCAATAAACGATAATGTTGAACACTGAAGCGTAGCCTTGTACAAGTTACCCTGGGTCAGCCTGTCGTGTCAGTAATACTGGAGTTACTTATACTGTAATACACTACATATTACTGACATGACAAGCCTACACTTACTGGGTGCTGCTTACGAGAAGCAGAGTTTGTTGCTGACGTCCAGGCTGGTCCTCGCCGGCCGGGTCACCATTTGGAGAAGACCCGGGCCGGACATACCGGCGAACCTACAAGAAGATGGTCCTCGCCAGGCTAGTGCATGTGTATTGTGAACCATAACATAACTTAAAAATATCGACCAACTATTACAACAATTTATGCTCATTATTTTTATATGTAATCTCAGATATATAATGCACAAACACCCCTTTCTATTTGTTTTATCCTATATACGTAAGTGCTACTCTACCCAGTGCTGGTGGAGTCAAAGTAAGTTTATTTAGGTATAGGTACATATAATTATCATACATTGTAATATATGTATAAATTACCTATGATAACCCCCCCCCAAAAAAAAATCAAAGTGATTTATTTCCATTGGGGTCCTTGTAATATCATAAAAATTCCATTCCTCCAGTTTAGATCCCAAGTAATAGCAACTACAGCACTGCTGGAACAAAACCTCTGAAGCTCTCATTGCTCAACCCTTACCGGAATCCTTTTTCATATATTATCATCCTACTGAGGGTGGACCGGTAAGCCAGCGGAAGGCCTCGGTCAGGTGACCAAAAGCTCCAGCCGCGGGTCATCACATGACTCGTCAGGAAACACTTGTCCTGTTTCCTGACAAACCTGAGGTCTCCCAGCTCAGACAGACAGTTCAACACCATGAAATTCATCCTGTTTGATGGAATATGACAGGGAACTCCAAGTTTACCCCCCCCCTCCTCCCCCTGCCACACACCTTACTAGCTCTCCCTGCCATATCCCCCACCGTCCCTACCAAAACAACCTTCATATGGAATAGAAGAGCAACACAGTGTTGTTTCCAATTTTGTTGAAAAAATGTTCAACACTTAGAATCCCTACGCTAGATATAGATAGATAGATAGATAGATAGATATAGATAGATATAGATAAATATAGATAGATATAGATAGATATAGATAGATATAGATAGATAGATAGATAGAGATAGAGAGAGATAGAGAGAGATGAGAGAGATAGAGATAGAGATAGAGAAGAGAGAGAGAGAGAGAGAGAGAGAGAGAGACTTAGTTAATCTGCTGGGAGTGGTAGCTTAAGAGGACTTAGCTCTCGTTTACTCTTCATTTAACATCTCTCTTGTTGACACGGAGTCTGCCAGCCTGCAAACACGCAGGCAGGGAGGAAGGCAGCCCAGTAGGCAGGGAGAAAGGCAAACAAGCAAGCAGAAAGGAAGGCATGACGGCAGACATCCAGAGAGAAAAACAAGACAGGCAGACAACACGAAGCAAAAGCAGACACACCCACCCACCAACAAACAACCATCGACTTCCACAAGACACTGACTGTATCAAATTACCGAAACTTTATACCGCAGACCAGTTAATTTGTATACAATTCTGCGTTATATTATTAATAAAATCATTGAACCTACGTCAGAATTACTACTTGTAAAATTTAAATGACCAATCATCATTCCATAATTATTAGAAGTATACGTAATAATCATACAAAGGTTTACACATACCGTGTAAACTCAGGAAGGAGTTCAGAATATGACAATTATTGAAGGTAAACACCAGAAGAACGGCAGGAAAACTTTGGTAAACTCCAGGTTATGTCTCGGTAAACCTCCAACGTAAATAGGAAAGGAAACTGGCTTGATAATGGTCCAGGATGGAGCGAAACGTTATCTGAGGTACTCTCCAAAACGTGGGTCATGTGGGAAAGATTGACTGGAGGAGAAACAGCAGATCTTGAGGGCGAAAGGGATATTAAATTTTCCGGCTGATAGGTGGAGTGGGTCCAGGAGTGAACAGGTGAGGTGGGTCCAGGAGTGAAGAGGCGGAGTGGGTCCAGGGGTCAGCAAGTGGACCAGAGTCAGAGGGGGTCCAGACGTGGTCCAGGTTGAGAGAGGAGTTTGGGAAGAATAGGTTTGAGGAGGAAAACTGAGTGTTTACAGTCGTACCAACACAAGAGTGTTGTCTGTGTTGCTTTTAGCTCTACAGTCTCAAGAACCAATACAATCACTTGCCTCTCATTAATTCTCTTTTATTTCTTCTCCCTGCCCCTTCCCCCTCCCTTTTCCTCTTTTTCTATTCTTTATTATTATTCTTAATTTGTTTTGCTCCTTTTTTTTCTTAACCTCTTCCTTCCCTTATCTATTCTTCCTCCTGTCTCTTCTTGCTCATTTTTCTTCTTTATTCCTCTTGCTTCTTTATCTCCTCCTCTTCCTGTCTCTTCCTTCTTCCACCCACTCAAAATACTGAGAATTTAATCAATCTGGCTGACATTTAAATACCCACTGATGACATTATCGTCTCGTAAAACCTTTATGATTCTCTCCCAAATTAATTTTTAATGGACACCTTCTAAGTTGGAAAGCCATTAAGGCATACCTGTGATATACCTGTGACTGGTTTAGGGAGTATTTTTACCCCTGCAGACCGGCCTGGGGCCAGGGTGTTGCCGGCAGTAACTCGCTGGCACCATCACAGCTTGGTTGATCCAGCACTTGGCGGAGATGGTGGTCCAGGTTCCTCTGGAAAACTTGTGCACTTTGTTCCGGCAATGTCGGTCTTATCTGCTGGTGGCAGGTTGAGTAGTCGCGGACCCCGCATGTTAAAATAGTGTTCTCTTATTGTGACTATCAACACCACACCCACACCAACACTGCCACCACAACTACAACACTACCACCACACTCACACCAACATTGCCACCATAACTCAACACTACCCACCCCACACAACATTGCCACCATAACTTCACAACACTGACCACCACCACTCCACACCAACAATTGCCACCAAACTACAACACTACCACCACACCCACACCAACATTGCCACCACAACTACAACACTACCACCACACCCACACCAACATTGCCACCACAACTACAACACTACCACCACACCCACACCAACATTGCCACCACAACTACAACACTACCACCACACCCACACCAACATTGCCACCATAACTACAACACTACCACCACACCCACACCAACATTGCCACCACAACTACAACACTACCACCACACCCACACCAACATTGCCACCACAACTACAACACTACCACCACACCCACACCAACATTGCCACCACAACTACAACACTACCACCACACCCACACCAACATTGCCACCACAGCTACAACACTACTACACCAACACAACTACAACACTACTACCACACCAACACCAACACAACTACAACACTACTACCACACCAACACAGGCACCACAACTACAACACTACTACCACACCAACACAACTACAACACTACTACCACACCAACACAGGCACCACAACTACAACACTACTACTACACCAACACAGGCACCACAACTACAACACTACTACTACACCAACACAGGCACCACAACTACAACACAACCACCACAACTACAATTGATCAAAATGCTTGACATAACCAACAACTTTCCAAAATAACCTAAATATCCAAAGGCACAAAACGCTGTAACAATACTGACCTTTTCTTACAGGAAATAACACAAAGGCACAATACTGTGACTGGAACAATACATAACCTGTATTGAGGAAACGTTTCGCCACACAGTGGCTTCATCAGTCCTATACAAAGAAGAATGGTGAAGATCAGAAGGAGTTTGAGGTAGTCAGTCCCTCAGTCTGGAGTCGATGTAATCAGTCCATCAATCTTTCCTTCCTTCCCTCACTAGATTTTCTATTCTTTTATCAAATTCCTTTTCAGATAAGATCAAATCTATTCGTCAATTTCTGAGTTCCCACATGACCATCCACGTCGTTATCTGAGTGTTCAGATGCGATATCTCATCAGATCTCACCACCAGACGTATATCTCTCACTATATAGACACTCAGAGATGCGCATTTGTATGTGCATATATATATATATATATATATATATATATATATATATATATATATATATATATATAATATAAAATGTCTTGCCTAATGGGTAAAACTGGTCAATTAGCAAGAACTCGTTTAAAATTAAGTCCTTTCTAAAATTTTCTCTTATACGTTCAAAGATATATTTTTTCATTAACGTTAAAGTAAAAAAAAATAATTTTGCACCAAAAGGATCTTAGAAAACTTACCTAATCTTATTACAACAAGCGCAATTTAATTTAGCCTAACCCAACTAAATATATTTTAGATACATTTACAATAATTTAATAATAAACAAACACTGACATATATTTTTTTCGTTAGGTTCAGAATGATTTTTGCGAAATTATTGCATACACAAGTTTTCGCTTGTCTTATATGGCAAGAAGAGCGTTGCTATTTAAGTCAAAATCGCCAGTTTTACCTAATCGGCACGACATTATATATATTTTACAATGACGGGTGTATGTCTCTCAGTGTATATACATTGAGCGCTTAATTTGTATTTTAGGTATTAAAGTATTCTTGACTGGTGGTGTACAGGTGACATGCAGCCTTAATGACCCTGGTGTAGTAGATAGACTTTAAACCCAATTAATCAACCAACTGTGATACCTTCAACTCTCTATCGTGACTTTGTATGGAGCTTTAGCAAGTCATGACTGTGTAGAGCTCCTGGCGGGTCCAGGAGCTGAGTCTCAACCCCTGCTACCACAACATCGTGATTTATTTAATAGTGACGTACAAAATCGACAAGTAGAAGAATAAAAAAATTTCACGTCTTCCACAGTCTCCAAGAGATTCATCAAGACTGTGGGACTGATCCCCTCACACTACCTCGTGTCTTCCACTGTCTCCAGCATTACTTTCCGTGTTGGAGGGGAAGGGGATAACACTGGCTGGGGAAACTTATCTCCACGTGTTGCACACGTGCCTTACTCGTGCACATCTCTGCGAGTACAACTCAAGAGTACGTAGCGAGTACAACCAACACAGGAGGAAGTATGGTAATAACAGCAGTACTTGATTCTGCACACAACACAATGTGACCTAGACAGGTGCATGACAAGACTAACACCACAAACACACATGTGAACACACACACACCTGAACACAAACACACCTGAACACAGAGTTGGAAGTTGAAGACTCAGATGAATCATAGGGATGTTAGGAAGTATTTCTTCAGTCACAGAGTGATCAGGAAGTGGAATAGCTTGGGAAGCGATGTAGTGGAGGCAGGATCCATTCATAGCTTTAATTAAGCTCATGACGCAGGGAGAGTGACCCAGTGGCGGCCAGTGAAGAGGCGGAGGCCAGGAGCTATGACTCGACCCCTGCAACCACAACTAGGTGAGTACACCTGAACACACACACATGCATGAACACACACGCCTGCATGAACACACACGCCTGCATGAAAATACACACACCTGCATGAAAATACACACACCTGCATGAAAATACACACACATGCATGAACACACACACATGCATGAACACACACACATGCATGAACACACACACACATGCATGAACACACACATGCATGAACACACACACATGCATGAACACACACACATGCATGAACACACACACACATGCATGAACACACACACACACATGCATGAACACACACACATGCATGAACACACACACACACACATGCATGAACACACACACACACACACACATGCATGAACACACACACACACCCTGCCTCTCGCAACTATTGGACCACTATGATATGGCCTTAGATGCACTGGAAGACAAACAAATGCAGACGTAGTATACACAGATTATGCAAAAGCTTTTGACAAGTACAGTGGGCAGATGGATCTTCAACTTTCTAACCAATCGAACACAAAGAGTAGTGGTAAACTGAGTTAAGGCGGAGGCTGCAACAGTAAAAAGCTCTTTTGCATAAGGTACAGTACTCTCCCCCATCCTGTTTATCCTCATATCATACAGAGATGTAAACCACAGCACCGTGTCATTCTCTGCAAACGATACTAGGATCTGCATGAGTGTCATCCACTGAGGACACGGCAAATCTCCAAGATATGAACGAATTTTTCCAATGGGCAACAGAAAACTATGTTGAATGAGGACAAATTTCAACTACTCCGTTATGAAAAATTGGAGGAAATAATAGCTAGGTCTGAGTATACCACAAACTCTAATCACACAATAGAGCGGAAAAGTAATGTGAAGGACCTGGGAGTGGTAATGTCTGAGGATCTCACCTTCAAGGATCACAATAATGTCACTATCAGGAAAATGATAAGATGGATAATGAGAACGTTCAAAACAAGAGATGCCAAGGCAATGATGATCGTTTTTAAGTCTTCAAGTAGACACGTGAAACCAACACATACATGCAGCGAAGGAGAGAGAGATGCATGATAATATATACCTGGAAAGTACTTGAGGGCCAAATCTGCACACTGCCATAACAACATACTGGAGTGAGAGATATGGGAGGAAGTGTAAAATAAACCCAGTGAGGAGCAGAGGTGCGGTGGGGACAATAAGGGAGCACTGTATTAACATCCGGGGTCCCAGACTATTCAACATCTTACCAGAAGATATCAGAAACACGGCTGGAACCAGTGTAGAAGCCTTCAAGAGGAAACTGGACAAATATCTTCACCAGGTGCCAGATCAACCAGGCTGTAACGGATATGTGGGGCAGCGGGCCTCCAGCAGCAACAGCCTGGTTGACCAGGCAAGCACCAGACGAGCCTGGCCCATGGCCGGGCTCAGAGTAGAGAAACTCTCGAAACTTGTCAAAGGTATATCAAAGGTATAAGGTACATGAACACACACCCACGAACACATTCAGGAACACAGCATAATACACATACACACGTGAACACATGCACAATAAACACACATGAACAGCTTTATCAAATTATTAAAAGGGAAATAAAAGACAAAGTATAGAATTCTTTAAATTCAACATTTCACCCAAGGCTAGGCTTTTATTAAGCTCAGCCTTAGGCGAAACGTTGTATTAAAAGGAATCTCTGCTACCAGTGTTTCTCTTTTCCACTTATCGTCTTCTGCCAGTTCTTCTTGATTCGCCGGTACTCTCCCGGCCCGGGTCTTTTCCTGATGGCGACCCTGTCTTGGGAGTGTCTGAGACCTATGTCTGCCATGGGAGGAGGTACAAGTACCTTCTCATCTTCTGGGACCAACTGTCCCCAGGCCTAGCCCCATTCCCCGCCCTCACGGGGCTCGTAGGGAGAAGCTAGGCCTCTGGTCTGCCATCTTCCCGCCCCAGGGGAGGAGGGCTCGTGGGAATGGCAGTCTTGTGAGCTGAAGGTGGCAGCAAGCTCTGGCCATTTTCTTTTTCTTTTCTGCCAGTTCATTAAGACTTGATAAGGCGAAACATAACTTGAAAAAGCTCTACACATAGCGAAACGTTGTCCCGACAAGTTTCCTCTGCCACCTGTCTCTGTCCTTCGAAGTTACCGATTTTAAGAGACTATACATAAAGAATTTTAATCTGGCTGAGCAAACCTGGAATAACACAAGAGGATATAAAAAAAAAAAAAAAAAAAAAAAAAAAAAATGGAGAGACGAAAGAAGAGGAATTTGGGGAACTTCATGAACTAACATGACGCCACTTGAATACGAGAGGAGGAACCAGGACAAGATCCAGGTCCCCCCCCCCTTGAGTGACGTAGACATGAAGGAAATCAGACATAATGAACTAGGTGTCGGTGAGCACACGATCCTAGCAGTAAGTAGGTACCTGGGTGTTAGTCGACTGTTGTGGGTCGCATCCTTGGGGACAAGATTAACCTAAGTTGCCCGAAATGCTCTGCAACTTCGGGCAATTTATATTATTAATAGCAGCAGCAGCAGTAGTAGTATATGGAAGCGGTGGGGTTAGCAACAAGAAAGGAAAGGGTAAGACAGCACAAGAGACGAAAGGGAGATTATGCAACGTCATTAAAGACATATTTATACTAGCAAGAACGAGGGGCTTGGTATGGTGAAGAATTAGACACATGTGTAACATCTAGGCATCTTTATTTGTAGACGTTTCGCCCTCCAGTGGCTTTATCAATACAAGGATATAATGTGAAGACTGTAGAACTATATACAAAAGACGAGGTAATCTGTCCCTCAGCCAAGGGACATGTTTCTCAGTGTATATACACTGAGAGGTGTATATTTCTCAGTGTATATACACTGAGAGGTGTATATTTCTCAGTGTATATACACTGAGAGGTGTATATTTCTCAGTGTATATACACTGAGAGGTGTATATTTCTCAGTGTATATACACTGAGAGGTGTATATTTCTCAGTGTATATACACTGAGAGGTGTATATTTCTCAGTGTATATACACTGAGAGGTGTATATTTCTCAGTGTATATACACTGAGAGGTGTATATTTCTCAGTGTATATACACTGAGAGGTGTATATTTCTCAGTGTATATACACTGAGAGGTGTATATTTTTCAGTGTATATACACTGAGAGGTGTATATTTCTCAGTGTATATACACTGAGAGGTGTATATTTCTCAGTGTATATACACTGAGAGGTGTATATTTCTCAGTGTATATACACTGAGAGGTGTATATTTCTCAGTGTATATACACTGAGAGGTGTATATTTCTCAGTGTATATACACTGAGAGGTGTATATTTCTCAGTGTATATACACTGAGAGGTGTATATTTCTCAGTGTATATACACTGAGAGGTGTATAATTCTCAGTGTATATACACAGTGTGGTAAATTTGACATGTGCAACACTTTGGTATCTTTGAGAAAACGTTGCGCCACACAGTGGCTTCATCAGTCCTATACAAAGAATGATGAAGATCAGAAGGAGTTTGAGGTAATCAGTCCCTCAGTCTGGAGTCGATATAATCAGTTGGGAAATATAAATCAACACTTTTTAACACACCAAAGCAAGTACTAGATGATTTCTAGGTGTGCACTTGTACACCTGTCTGACTACACACCTGTCTGTCCCCGCAGCTGTAAATATCAGCTGAAATACGAGTCATAATACCGTGGATATAACAGGTAAGAGGATCACACTGCCCTCCTGGCTCGCTAAGTAAGATCAGGTCACCGTGAACACCTCACCTGGTTACCGTAATCCCACGGTGGTATCTGACACCGTGCACCATCGCCACCAAGACGCAGCGGAACACCAGAAGGAAGAAATAAATAAAAAGGAGAAAGAAACAAAAGGAAGAAGGGAAAAAGAAGCAGAAACGGATGAAAAGGAGAAAACGCTGAAATAACCGAACTACTACGACTACGCCCGTAAATAAAGCTGCATATCACTACTACTATTATGTGGCTTTAATGTAAAGCAACGCTTTGAGAACTCCAATTTATTTTAAGTTTATCAAAGGCTCATATAATTACTCAATACCTAGTTATCAATTTTTTTAGATCCGAGAACCAGTTTTCTCGTTATCGATGCCCTTTAAACATCAATATTTTTTAAACATCAATATTTTTTAAACATCAATATTTTTTAAACATCAATATTTTTTAAACATCAATATTTTTTAAACATCAATATTTTTTAAACATCAATATTTTTTAAACATCAATATTTTTTAAACATCAATATTTTTTAAACATCAATATTTTTTAAACATCAATATTTTTTAAACATCAATATTTTTTAAACATCAATATTTAAACATCAATATTTTTAAACATCAATATTTTTTAAACATCAATATTTTTTAAACATCAATATTTTTTAAACATCAATATTTTTTAAACATCAATATTTTTTAAACATCAATATTTTTTAAACATCGATGGTCTTTAAACATCGATGGTCTTTAAATATCGATGGTCTTTAAATGTCGATGGCCTTTAAATGTCGATGGCCTTTAAATGTCGATGGCCTTTAAATGTCGACGGTCTTTAAATGTCGATGGCCTTTAAATGTCGATGGCCTTTAAATGTCGACGGCCTTTAAATGTCGACGGCCTTTAAATGTCGACGGCCTTTAAATGTCGATGGTCTTTAAATGTCGACGGCCTTTAAATGTCGACGGCCTTTAAATGTCGACGGCCTTTAAATGTCGATGTCCTTTAAATGTCGATGGCCTTTAAATAACAATGGTCCTTAAATAAAAATGGTCCTTAAATAAAAATGATCTTTAAATAAAAATGGTATTTAAATAACAATGACCTTCAACAATGGTCTTTAAATATCACTGGCCTTTAAATATCACTGGCCTTTAAATATCACTGGCCTTTAAATATCACTGGCCTTTAAATATCACTGGCCTTTTAATACAACTGACCTTTAAATATCAATGGGTTTTAACTATAAATGGTCTTTAACGTTTCTTAAGCATCAATGTTCCTTAAGATAGCCAAGAAGTTGTTCCTTAAGATAGCCAAGAAGTTGTTCCTTAAGATAGCCAAGAAGTTGTTCCTTAAGATAGCCAAGAAGTTGTTCCTTAAGATAGCCAAGAAGTTGTTCCTTAAGATAGCCAAGAAGTTGTTCCTTAAGATAGCCAAGAAGTTGTTCCTTAAGATAGCCAAGAAGTTGTTCCTTAAGATAGCCAAGAAGTTGTTCCTTAAGATAGCCAAGAAGTTGTTCCTTAAGATAGCCAAGAAGTTGTTCCTTAAGATAGCCAAGAAGTTGTTCCTTAAGATAGCCAAGAAGTTGTTCCTTAAGATAGCCAAGAAGTTGTTCCTTAAGATAGCCAAGAAGTTGTTCCTTAAGATAGCCAAGAAGTTGGCATGAGAGCCACTCACTTCTTGAGAGTTTGGTCCACTCATCTACAACTATACTGCCAAAGCAGCGTCCTCCTAAGCACTTTCTAAAATCTAAGTTTATCCAACTTTGAATCCACAGTGTTTAGATACAGCGTTTTGAGCACCATGCTCCACGATACCTGGCAGTGTCGAGGTGACTGACCTCTGGTGCCACAGGAGGTCACCACCTGACCTCTGATAATACAACAAGAGGTCACGCCCTGACCACACGTTGCCTGAACGCTATGTCACTCCATTAACTAAGTAACAAGCCTCGTTACCCGGCAACAAGCCTCGTTACCAGAGGCTATACACACTCCTACCCTCATATACATCCGGACACATCCAACACGTGCCTCCAAAATACATTATATATATATATATATATATATATATATATATATATATATATATATATATATATATATAAACATTATCAGAATCAGAACTGATCGATGTTTTTGCAGATTAATACGACGGGGGAATCCCCTGGTGCCGTTTCTCAACTATCGTTCACACTTCTTTCAAACATAAATAACGACAGACTTGACAATAGCTGATTGTTTATACTACGCATATTTCGCAGGTACTTGCCTGGTCAACCAGACTGTTGCTGCTGGCGACCCTGAGAAAATGCAGTCAACCCGTCAATACACTTGATATTTGAAATTTATTTAAACCGATGTTGGTGATACCTGGTAGGTAGTATAAGGTGCTACCTGGTAGGTAGTATAAGGTGCTACCTGGTAGGTAGTATAAGGTGCTACCTGGTAGGTAGTATAAGGTGCTACCTGGTAGGTAGTATATGAGAGGTGATACCTGGCAGGCAGGATGTAGGAGTGTGGTATCTCTTGGGCAGTGGGGGTGGGAGCAGGTAGTGTGGGGGTAGGGGACGTGTGGGTGTAAGGGCAGGTATGGTGGGTGGGTAGTGTGCAGGTTGGGGCAGGCATTGTGGGTGGGGTTAGGTATTGTGGGGGTGGAGGTAGGTATTGTGGGTGGGATCAGATAGTGTGCAAGTTGGAGCAGATATTGTGGGTTGGGGAAGGTTGTGTGGGGGTGGCAGCAGGTAGTGCAAGGGTGGGGGAAGTTAGTGTTGGAGTAGGGAAGTGCGTTCGAGGGGGTAGGGGAAGGTTGTGAGGGTAGGGAAGGTGTAGGGGAAAGGTTGTGAGGGGGTAGGGGAAGGTTGTGAGGGGTAGGGGAAGGTTGTGAGGGGGTAGGGGAAGGTAGTATTAAGGTGGGGAAAAGTAGTGTGGACGTGGGGAATGGGGGTGTTGAGGTGGGGGTGGTAGCTTGGGATAGGGGAAGGTTGTGTGGGGGAGGGGGACGGTAATGCTGAGGTGGGGGAAGTTAGTGTTGAGGTGGGGTGGGTAGTTTTGAGGTGGGGAAGGTTGTGGGGGAGGGAGAAGGTAGTGCTGGGGTGGGGAAAGGTAGTGTTTAGATGGGGGAAGGTAGTATAATGGTGGGGAAGGTAGTGTTGGAGTAGGGGAAGATAGTATCGGGGTGGAGGAAGGTAGTATCGGGGTGGGGGAAGGTAGCATGGAGGGCAGGGGGTGTGGCAATCCCACCACCACCACAGCTACCACTGACCGGCTGGGCTGGGAGATCTCCAGGGTTCTTCCCTCCACCCCATTCAACTCCTTTCTTGAACACATTCATTTACTGCTTGCTGCTTTCCAACGCTTTAGCAGAGCAGCAGAAGGAGCAGACACGGACCTACTCCCACAGGCTCGACACGTGATTAGACGCAGAGTGATGGCTAGATGTTGTATAAACAAGTTTTGTTGATCGTAACAGGTGGGTCTGGACGGGGCAGCGGAAACAGGAGTGGGTGCGTGTGTTGTAACAATCAAAGATCTCGCCAAACCGGTGACAACTACTTCGTCTAATGATATTTCTTCTACTTTGACTGGTGGAACGACTTTCTGTCGGCGGTTCGCTAAAATAAGCGTCGGTGAAACACGTGTAGTGAGTGGTGAGGCCTGGGAAGCTCTGGGTAGAAGAATTCATCTTTGGGTGACAAACTAGGATAGCAGCTGCGCCCTCACTCACCTCCACGGGGATCAGCGTCTTGGGTTTCCTCTTTCGGTGTTTGCTGCTGCTGCTCTTGTGCGCTATGGGCATTGTATATATCCTCTATGTTAGCACTGGCCGACATACACACTCACACACACCTCCCCACAACCCACACTGAACACACCTACACACACACACATGCACACCCGTTCCAACACACCACCAACTTGCCACTTACAATATATTAAATCTCCAAATGCCCTTCCCCGCACTCCACCACTTGAACAAACACACAGCATACACTGCCCCACACAACACAAGCCACTCCAACAAGTCTACCACTGGTTACTCTCAGCTGGTAAACAAAACTTCTATATATAACACCTGGCAACTTCTCTGCTGCTTTCACCCCGGGCAACAGAGACATAACCAACATCCTGTGAAGCAGCTTTCCAACCTCTTCTATAAGTATTTAAATCCAGCCCTCAAAATTTCACGCAATTCCTAAATACCAGTAATCGAGATTGAAAGTGTATACTCAGACAGACAGGTATATAAATACCGTACATATAAACTGCAAAGAAAAAATTATGTGAACGATATCTTGTGGGAAATGTGAATATACGATACAGTGGGAATTCTTCAAGAGGAACACAGCACGCAACTGACACTACACAGGTGAAAACATTCCACAAATCTTTGTCCCAGCGTTATTTTTTTTAATATATCTGCAGAAAATAAATATATGTATTATTACTTGATTGGTACAAAATACAGAAGCCGCTTTTTTTATTACGCGAGACGTAATCTGTTGTTTTTTGTGCAATGCTTTTCAGTTTACAAGAAGACAGAATCAGTGGAGGTAATAAGCTCGTAGACAGTACGTGTGTGATGCTTGACTGAGACAGAAAAGAGGGATGCTGCAACGTCTACCTCAACTGATAACACCATACACAGCTGAGAGAGCTGGCTAGGCCACTCACAGTAACACCAAACAGCTCAGGGAACTGGCTAGGCTACCCACAGTAAGGCCAGCAGGAACACCACAAGCTTACTAAGCTAAATCTTGCCCACAGCCATGTTTGTGAGAGATTAGTATCTGCAAAACCAGCCTCTGTGGTCACAATGGGGCCCATGCTAACCTTCCTATTGAAGACAGAAATACACCTAACGACATGCATCATCTTAGGCCGCCATAACACAATGGATAGCGGACTGGTCCACTGGGCCATCCAAAAGGATGAGACGATGCTGGTCGGGAAGCATTTATTCAAATTATTAACTTGGAAGGTCAGTAACCAAGGGTAACCCAAGAAAGTCAAGTAATGTGGGAATAGGTACTCATCTTTCCAGGATGCCACCCACAACAGGTGGCTAACATCCAGGTACCTACTTACCGATGAGTGAACAGGAACAGCAGTTGTAAGGAAACTAATACCCAGGTACGGACTACGTATTTACTGCTAGGTAAACAGGGGCAACAGTTGTAAGGAAACTAACACCTAGGTACCTACTTACTGCTGGGTAAACAGGGGGGCAACAGGTATAAAGAAACATGGCCAACATTCACATTCGTGCCGGGTTCGAAACTAGGTCCTTCAAATGTGAGCAGAAGGCCCTACCACTTAAACCACGAGCAACCAGAATTGCTGTCTTCTTCCTCGGAATAAATCTGTCTTCCTGGCGCTGTACCCTTACGGGTTTAGTGTCCCCCCCCCTTAATATATTCCAGAAATTGTCCTGCCAAATATTGTCCAATTAAAAGCGAGATGGAGAACCAGAGGTAATGTGGTTTGAGTCGAGGACTGGAAAGACAGCTCCAAATCCTTGAATTATGAGCCCTTTTCCAGTTTCTCCCTAAATTTTCCTTTCAATCACGACTGCTCTAACACTTCAGACACTTCTTACCAATGTTACTCTGAGACATACACACGGTAGAACTTTATACAAGATCCCTCCGAACTTTATACAAGATCCCTCCGAACTTTATACAAGATCCCTCCGAACTTTATACAAGATCCCTCAGAACTTTATACAAGATCCCTCAGAACTTTATACAAGATCCCTCAGAACTTTATACAAGATCCCTCAGAACTTTATACAAGATCCCTCAGAACTTTATACAAGATCCCTCAGAACTTTATACAAGATCCCTCAGAACTTTATACAAGAGCCCTCAGAACTTTATACAAGATCCCTCAGAACTTTATACAAGATCCCTCAGAACTTTATATAAGATCCCTCAGAACTTTATATAAGATCCTTCAGAACTTTATACAAGAGTCTTCAGAACTTTATGTAAGACCTATAACAGGCCAGTGATTGAGTACGCGGCCTCAGCATGAAGCCCACACCTGGTCAAACACGCGAAGAAGCTCGGAAACATCTAAAGGTTTGCAATCTGACTAGTACCTGAACTGAGAGGAATGTACTATGAGGAGAGATTGAAGGAATTAAACCTGACGACCCTGGCGGAGAGAAGGACAAGTGCAAGACCTTATTACTGCATACACAATCTTAAGATGAGCTGATGAGAACAGACTGCTTGAGTTAAGAGAGCCTGGATCAAGGCGACACAGATGCAAGTTGAGGGCACTGATGACCCATAGGGATGTAAGGAAGTATTTCTTTAGTCTTAGCATGGTTGGAAAGTGGAATGACTTGGATGAGGCAGTGGTATACCTGGAGTATACCTGAAGAGGGTTTCGGGGCTTGACGCCCCCGCGGCCCGGTCTGTGACCAGGCCTCATGGTGGAGGCAAACTCATTACACAGCTTCAAAAGTAGATATGATAAGACCCAAGAGGCCAGAAATCACTGATGCTGAGCAAGGTGAGTCGAGTAGTGAAGGGGAGAGGGCAGGTGCTTAGTCTCGACCTCTGCAAATACATCTCGGTGAGTACAACTGAATGAGTACACGAGGGTTGAGACACTCACATCTGTATGCAACTCTGCACACACTCCCAGACCCTCTCTCTCTCACCCTAAACTTCCCTTTCACACATTCCTCTATCATTTATATGTCAGCTATTTAAACTCGTTAACAAAAAACATATATATTACAAATGGAGCCGATTTCAAAAGAAAATATTCTTCTACTTGTTATAGTTAATATTATGATTCTTAAAACCAATTAACTATAGCCCTCACCTCACAGTCTTTAGTAAATATTACAATCACACACACACACACACACACACACACACACAGTAGCAATCAGTGAAGAGGCGGGGCCAGGAGCTATGAATCGACCCCTGCAACCACAAATAGGTGAGTACAAATAGGTGAGTACACACACACACACACACACACACACACAAAACCGCTGTATCAACTGAACGAAAATTATCTTCTATAATATTAACCACATGGGTAGGGTCTCACTATTGAGAGAAGCAGTTCTGTCTAGCCACAAGGTTGCAACCATCACAATTCAAATGACCCTCTGGTGCAAAACACCCATCCTTCAGAGTGCTATAGGCACTGTATTCCCCACCTCCAGAACTCAAGTCCGGCTAACCGGCTTCCCTGAATCCCTTCATAAATGCTAATTTTCTCACACTTCAACAGCTCGTCAAATCATAAACAACCAATTGCCCCCACTCACTCCTACTTAACTACACTCACACATGCCTGCTGGATATTCAAGCCCTTACCACTTAAAAACCCCTTCACACGCTCCTTCCAATCTTTCTGGGACGACCCATACCCCTCCTTCCATCCACCCCAGATTTCTACACTCTCTTGGTCAACCTAACTTGCTCCATACTTTCTTAATAATACAACAATCATAGTAACCTCTCCGCTCTTTGAATTATACATTTCCTATTAACACACACACACTTGTGGAAGAGATGGTGGTATTGGTTGTAGTATTATGGTGTTAGTGCAGTGGGTGCATTGGTTGTACTGAAGTGGTGTTGGTACTGGTTGGTGGTGGTGCTTTTAGTGCGGTGGTGGTTTTGGTGTGGTGGTGGAGCGGAGTTAGTACTCATCGAATTAATTTTGAGGGGATCGAGAGACAGATCCTGGCAGCGTATTTAGTATCCAATGGGGGCTGTGATTGTGATAATGAGAGTGTTGATGATGGTGGTGGTGGTGATAGTGGTCTGCTGTTGATGTGGTGGTGGTGGTGATAGTGGTCTGCTGTTGATGATGGTGGTGGTGATAGTGGTCTGCTGTTGATGTGGTGGTGGAGGGGAGGGGTGCAAAAATTTTTTTACACCAATGAATTTAAAGTTCAATAACATCTCTTATCCAACCCACATTAGCTCATTTCAAAGCTCATCCTTCTTTACAGTATACTATCCTACCCCACTATACCACCCACACTAGTCTACTATCACCTAGGTCTCTAATTACTGCTAGGTAAACAGGGGGCTGCAGGTATAAGGAGACTTACCACACGTCCTGCCTCTCCCGGGAATCAACTCAGAACTTCTTCTGAGCCAAATGATCTACCACTGTACAGTGTACAATGACTACAGGAAGGAAGGATATACTATGTAAATACAATGTATAATGATTCTTTCAGTCACTGAGACAGGAATATAAATATATATATATATATATATATATATATATATATATATATATATATATATACACGTATATATATCCTAGGTAGTAGGTTCGTAGACAGCAACCACACAGGGAGGTGCTACCGTCCTGCCAAGTGAGTGTAAAACAGAAGCCTGTAATTGTTTTACATGATGGTAGGATTGCTGGTGTCTTTTTTCTGTCTCATAAACATGCAAGATTTCAGGTATGTCTTGTTACTTCTACTTACATTTAGGTCACACTACACATTCATGTACAAGCATATATATATATACACACCCCTCTGGGTTTTCTTCTATTTTCTTATTAGTTCTTGTTCTTATTTCCTCTTATCTCCATGGGGAAGTGGAACAGAATTCTTCCTCCGTAAGCCATGCGTGTCGTAAGAGTCGACTAAAATGCCGGGAGCAAGGGCTAGTAACCCCTTCTCCCTGTATACATTACTAAAGCTAAAAAGAAACTTTGTTTTTCTCTTTGGGCCACCCCGCCTTGGTGGGAAACGGCCCATTTGTTGAAAGAATATATATGAATATTGTCGTACCGAATAGGTAAAACTTGCTATTTTGGCTTAAATAGCAAAGTTCTTCTTGCCGAATAAGACAAGCGAAAATTTGTGTATGCAATAATTTCCCAAAAATCATTATGAACCTAACGAAAAAAATATATTTCATTGTGTTTGTTTATTATTAAATTATTGTAAACTTATCTAAATATATATTTAGTTGGATTATGCCAAATTAAATTGCGATAGAGGCGGAGACGGATAGAGGCGGAGACATCACGTCGACCCTGATCTAAACCTATATAATCTAACACCCAATCAAAATTTATCGGAAAGTAACTGCCTCTGTTACACAGCATTGCAAGCCAACACTGTCCTAAATACTGCTAAAAGTATAACAGTTCTTAACTACAACGTCAAACTTACCTAACAAATAAGGTTAGGTAAGTTTTCTAAGGTTCTTTTGGTACAAAATTATTCATTTTTACATTAACAAGAATGAAAAAAAAAATCTTTAAACGTTTAAGAGAAAAATACAGGAGTGGGAGTGGGTGTGAGTTGGACCTAACTAGCTTGTGCTACTAGGTCTGATGCCGTGCTCCTTCCTTAAGTGAATGTGACCTGACATGACTAGGTTGGGTCATTGGCTTAAGCCGGTAGGAGACTTGGACCTGCTTCGCATGGGCCAGTAGGCCTGCTGCAGTGTTCCTTCTTTCTTATGTTCTTATATGATTCCAAATGGAGTGAAGGGGGGTTCGAACTCGCGATTTAGCAATATTAGAATGACTATCAAAGGGTCTAAGCCCACTAAACTGCAAATAAATTTCCTTTCATTGAAATGTCATGATTAGTTATCAATGTAAAGTGAGAAACCAATTAGCCAGAAAATTGAAACGCATGTCAAGAGGTCTGCATATCCCGGTCTCATTTTCATCTGACGAAGAGGGTCTCTCTTACCGGGGCCGAAATACAAATGTCGTAGCATCTTCGTTTCAGTTTTCTATCCCAGTGGATAGAAAATAAAAAAGAAGTCAGGACACATACTTGAGGATTGATTCTCTTGTTGCAAGAGTGACGAGGTGCAGCCTGTATACTACTTGTGGGAAGCCTACCATTGTTGCAAGAGTGACGAGGTGCAGCCTGTATACTACTTGTGGGAAGCCTACCATTGTTGCAAGAGTGACGAGGTGCAGCCTGTATACTACTTGTGAGAAGCCTACCATTGTTGCAAGAGTGACGAGGTGCAGCCTGTATGCTACTTGTGGGAAGCCTACCATTGTTGCAAGAGTGACGAGGTGCAGCCTGTATACTACTTGTGGGAAGCCTACCATTGTTGCAAGAGTGACGAGGTGCAGCCTGTATACTACTTGTGGGAAGCCCACCATTGTTGCAAGAGTGACGAGGTGCAGCCTGTATGCTACTTGTGGGAAGCCCACCATTGTTGCAAGAGTGACGAGGTGCAGCCTGTATGCTACTTGTGAGAAGCCTACCATTGTTGCAAGAGTGACGAAGTGCAGCCTGTATGCTACTTGTGAGAAGCCTACCATTGTTGCAAGAGTGACGAGGTGCAGCCTGTATGCTACTTGTGGTAAGCCCACCATTGTTGCAAGAGTGATGAGGTGCAGCCTGTATACTACTTGTGGGAAGCCTACCATTGTTGCAAGAGTGACGAGGTGCAGCCTGTATACTACTTGTGAGAAGCCTACCATTGTTGCAAGAGTGACGAGGTGCAGCCTGTATGCTACTTGTGGGAAGCCCACCATTGTTGCAAAAGTGACGAGGTGCAGCCTGTATACTACTTGTGAGAAGCCTACCATTGTTGCAAGAGTGACGAGGTGCAGCCTGTATACTACTTGTGGGAAGCCCACCATTGTTGCAAGAGTGACGAGGTGCAGCCTGTATACTACTTGTGGGAAGCCTACCATTGTTGCAAGAGTGACGAGGTGCAGCCTGTATGCTACTTGTGAGAAGCCCACAAGTTATATAGTAATTGCACTGAGAGGTGTGTAGGACGAGCCAGTAGCAGCACCATCACCCCTGTACCAGCCTTCACCCCCTGTACCAGCCTTCACCCCCCTGTACCAGCCTTCATCCCCTGTACCAGCCTTCACCCCCTGTACCAGCCTTCACCCCCTGTACCAGCCTTCACCCCCTGTACCAGCCTTCACCCCCTGTACCAGCCTTCACCCCCTGCACCAGCCTTCACCCCCTGTACCAGCCTTCACCCCCTGTACCAGCCTTCACCCCTGTACCAGCCTTCACCCCTGTACCAGCCTTCACCCTGCATCAGACTTCACCCTGCATCAGACTTCACCCTGCATCAGCCTTCACCCTGCACCAGCCTTCACCCTGCACCTTCACCCCCTGTACCAGCCTTCACCCTGCATCAGCCTTCACCCTGCACCAGCCTTCACCCTGCACCTTCACCCCCTGTACCAGCCTTCACCCTGCATCAGACTTCACCCTGTATCAAACTTCACCCTGCATCAGCGTTCACCCTGCACCAGCCTTCACCCTGCACCATCCTTCACCCTGCACCAGCCTTCACCCTGCATCAGCCTTCAAAAAAACAAACTTTCCACTCGTATATCCGCTCGGAAATTGTTGGAAAAGGCACGAAATTGGGTATCTGATTCCCAAACTCTATAAAAAGTTGTCAGAGAGAAAAATACACACACACACAATAAACACACACACATACGATAAAGCTCATGGATATGGGAGAGTGGACCTAGTAGCGACCAGTGAAGAGGTGGGGCCAGGAGCTATGAATCGACCCCTGCAACCACAATTAGGTGAGTACACACACAGTTATATGATATACCTATCTGACCTGAATATTGCTTACAATATTGGGACGCAATCAAGGAAACCTGTTAACAAATAACAAATAAAATCCGTTTGACACAATGATAAAAAGCAATATATATATGCTTTATTTTTTTCACCATCAAAGCAAGAGTAAATTGTATCCGGCTCCCCACGTTCCCCATTTCTCTTTAATAAACCTCGAATAGACTATCTGGCTTTCCTATTTCCCTATCTGATGGTAATGATCCTCGTTAACAACGTACCCGTCACGCACATTGCACTAATCTTCAGAAGAAAATAGCCACAACCTTCCCACTGGAAATAATCAAGATAGTCTGATGACAGTGGCTTGATTGGGTTACGTTGGCTTACTAACCTTCCGGGTAAATGCTCCGAAAATCATCAAGGACCCCAATAGAAATAAGCGAAGACCCCGAATGGAAATAAGTCGAAGAGCCCAATGGAAATAAGTCAAGGACCCAATGAAAATAAGTCACTGACTTGTTTTGGGTTATCCTGGTTAATTTACACTATATGATAAGTGTACTTATGTGTACCTGTACCTAAATAAACTTATTAATCTCCTTCGTCTATTATCCACTAGTAAGACAAACCAGAGTGATTTTTTTTTACAGTATCCCGCCCCCCCCCCCCCGTCTAGCTGTGGCAAGTCATGAATAACCAGTACAAGTGGACGCACATGTTTGGCATAGTAACCCCAGTTCTGCACTACTACAAACATTCCCTTAGCGGCGTCACTCGTGCTGACCTGCGCCAAAACTCGCAGAATTCCCAAACATTACTGAGGTATAAATTTTTAAATGGTTTCTAATGTAAGAAAAGGTTTTAGCCATAATTAATCTTTGTTGAGTTTTCTTACAGTTTTAAATCTAGGATACGATTATAACCTGGGATTACCATACCAAGATTTATTTACACTGGCTTCCTTTACCCTATGATACGACCGACCTCATTGAACTATCATCTAGTTACCTATTTACCGCTAGGCGATTAAAGAGAGCAGATGTCTGGAGACTTGCCCATTCCTCTCGACACGCCTAGGAGTCGAGCCTAGGTGCTTTCGATTATGAGCTAAACGTCTCCCACTTACAGATGACTTCATATCTTTTCAATAAGTACTTAAGCATTCGATGATTTACAAGCAGTAACGAGTTTTTATTTAGGCTTCTATATATATATATATATATATATATATATATATATATATATATATATATATATATATATATATATAATATGAATCTTTACAATTGTTTTATATATATCATATATACCTTAACCTAGCATAACCCAGTAAAGTCAACCTAGCATGACCCAGTAAAGTCATAACCTAGCATAACCCAGTAAAGTCATAACCTAGCATGACCCAGTAAAGTCATAACCTAGCATGACCCAGTAGTCATAACCTAGCATAACCCAGTAAAGTCATAACCTAGCATAACCCAGTAAAGTCATAACCTAGCATAACACAGTAAAGTCATAACCTAGCATAACCCAGTAAAGTCATAACCTAGCATAACACAGTAAAGTCATAACCTAGCATAACCCAGTAAAGTCATAACCTAGCATAACCCAGTAAAGCCATTACCTAGCATAACACAAAGTTAGTGTGACTGAAATGAAGTGGGCACCTTAATTCCAGGTTATATAAAGCAGTAGTGACTACACTCCCGCAGGTTATAATCATAACCGTGATTTTTAAAGAGGTGGAGGGGTAAGCCAGCGGAAGTCCTCGGTCAGATGACCAAAAGCTCCAGCTGTGGGTCATCATATGACTAAGACCCCCGTCAGGAAACACTTGTCCTGTTTCCTACGCTAACGTAGGCTGGTCGCCGCCATGAAGGGAAAAAGAAAAGGGTTAATTACCTCAATTACTAACAAAATCTGCCGCCAAAGAAAATAACTTTCTAGCAGAAGGAAGAAATGGAGAAGAGATTTGGGCTAGAGAAAGAAACCTCAATAGAATGCAACTAATGTGACTATTTTATTGTGGGAAAGTTTCGCTCTCCAGGAGCTTTGTCAAGCCGTTACATTAGTTGCATCTGTGTCCATTTACCTAACATTTTGTTGGTAATTCTACTATTATAACTAAGTTTGATTGCTGGTAGGCTGACCCTGGGGGAAACATCATCTGTTAATGAGCAGTAGGCCTACCAGCTCATAGGCTCTCCAGTGAAACACTAATACAATTCATGGACCCAATATACAATATTCAAGGGTGTATGTTTATTTAGGCACGGGTACACATAAGTACAATTATCATACAATATAAATTATCTAGGATAACCCCCCCCCAAAAAAAAAAGCCAGACAAAGTGACATATTTTCATTGGAGAATGAAAATCATCTACTATATAACATATGCAATTCATGGACCCCATGAATTATACATGGATTAAAATTTGGCACTAAAGATTATATGAGATCAACTACATTTACAACAATACTTTAATCCCTAAATCCCTTTAAACCGTCATTGAATATATAAACAATGTACTATATGACTATAATACTCCTATATGTGGCTAGAGTATTTACATGACTTACCATTGTAACAATATACATTGTCTTTAAAAAAAAAACTTCTGTAGGCTTCCTAAATAAAGTTTAGCTTGTCTTAAATGGAAATAAGTCACTGTCTGACTTTTTGGTTTATCCTAGGTTCTCTATACATATGCTGTTATGTATGATAATCTATGTAAATATATACCTGAATAAACTTACTTACTTACTTACTTACAGCTTCTAAAATCACTCACGACAGGGAGGTAAACTATTTATATTAGTTAACCAAATAGAACAATTTTCTTTTCTCGTTTAACAGAAAACGTAAACGTTAAGGGTAACTCTCTCTAATGTCGTAATAATGTTGGTAGAATTACTGACAATATTATGTAATAATAATAATAATAATAATAATAATAATAATAATAATAATAATAATAACAATAATTTTTATTTCTACAAGTACATGTACAACTTATACAGACATACTACTATACAGAAAATTAGGTCAATTTTGTCCCCAGGATGAGACCCACACCAGTCGACTAACACCTAGATACCTATTTCACTGCTAGGTCAATATGGACAGCAGGTGTCTTAAGGAATCACGTCCTAATGTTTCCACCCGTACCGGGGATCGATCCACGGACCTCAGTTAGTTAGTTACCATTTTGTCCTAGGCACATGTCGATTAGACACTAGGCCTGTTGTATGTGTGTGTGTGTATGTGTATGTAAGGAAACACTTCGAAATGTTTCGGCCCCGCCGGGAATTGAACCCGGGCCCTCCGTGCGTGAAGCAAGAGCGCTAGCCACCATGCCATCGGGGCGTGTGTGTGTGTGTGTGTGTGTGTGTGTGTGTACTCACCTAGTTGTGGTTGCAGGGGTCGATTCAAAGCTCCTGGCCCCGAAAATGTGTGTGTGTGTGTGTGTGTGTGTGTGTGTGTGTGACTTGAGTGCGCTACCAATCGAGCTACGGGACACCAAGAGCCCCTATGCAGCGTGCGTGAGATACAGAGTCGGTAAATGGAGTCTGGTCCAAGCAATATACTGCTGAAGAAAGTGCACGGGTGAAAGCATGACAACGTTTCGCTCTGTCTCGAGCATTACCAATCAACGATATGAACCAAAAGTTACGTAAGATACGGTATATAAAAAAATCCGACAATTTTTAGACACACGGACTGAAAAGAAGCCATTAGTGGAGCAAACATTTCGTAACACTGCACACTGTCTTATTTCTCGGGCGAAACGTTTCCCCCTCCCCTCAAAAAAACAAAAAAAAACAACTGAGCTGCAACCAGTCTGGTCTTCGTTACTGTGCACAGCACGATGCTATATCCGTTGTTGTATCTGGTGACAGCGAGGTCTTACTGATTCTTGTTTGTTTACAACCTTACTGATTCTTGTGTGTTTACAACCTTACTGATTCTTGTTTGTTTACAACCTTACTGATTCTTGTGTGTTTACAACCTTACTGATTCTTGTGTGTTTACAACCTTACTGATTCTTGTGTGTTTACAACCTTACTGATTCTTGTTTGTTTACAACCTTACTGATTCTTGTTTGTTTACAACCTTACTGATTCTTGTTTGTTTACAACCTTACTGATTCTTGTGTGCTTACAACCTTACTGATTCTTGTTTGTTTACAACCTTACTGATTCTTGTGTGTTTACAACCTTACTGATTCTTGTGTGTTTACAACCTTACTGATTCTTGTGTGTTTACAACCTTACTGATTCTTGTGTGTTTACAACCTTACTGATTCTAGAGAGAAGTTAAGAAGAAACGGATAGAAGAGAGAAGGAATGAAGGATGGAAAGCAGAAATGAATGAAGGAGAAAAAGAACAAATAAGGGGAGAGAAAGAGACAAAGGATAGAGAAGACAAAAAATAAAAGAATGAAAAAAAAACGTACAAAGAAAGGGGGAAAAGAAATACAGAGAAAGGCAGGAATGGGAGGAAGAGGATTGAAGGAGACAGAGAGACAACTCTCTACTATACATCTTCACCCTAGAGATACACAGCTAGCTAGCTAGCTAGCTCTCTCTCTCTCTCTCTCTCTCTCTCTCTCTCTCTCTCTAATTTATTCTCATTTTATATCGTTAGTTTTCTCTCCTGTGTTCTTTCGCGATGATAGTGGTGACACTGATGTTGGTGAGATGTGGTGATAGTGGTAACACTGATGCTGGTGAGATGTGGTGATAGTGGTAACACTGATGCTGGTGAGATGTGGTGATAGTGGTAACACTGATGCTGGTGATATGTGGTGATAGTGGTAACACTGATGCTGGTGAGATGTGGTGATAGTGGTAACACTGATGTTGGTGAGATGTGGTGATAGTGGTAACACTGATGTTGGTGAGATGTGGTGATAGTGGTAACACTGATGCTGGTGAGATGCGGTGATAGTGGTAACACTGATGCTGGTGAGATGCGGTGATAGTGGTAACACTGATGCTGGTGAGATGCGGTGATAGTGGTAACACTGATGCTGGTGATAGTGGTAACAACAATGTAAATACTACAATCGTGGTTAATATCGACATTTGTAGTATATAATAAATTAACCATCAGTGGGCAGGTTAATATTCCTGTGGAATTTTATTCACAAATTCCTAGTTGTTATACATGTTAATTGAACATTTATTGTTCACTATCGGAGCGTCCAGTTTGTCATGTGGAGGGTCACTAGGTGGGTGATATTGTGTCACTAGGTGGGTGATATTGTGTCACTAGGTGGGTGCTATTGTGTCACTAGGTGGGTGATATACATTGTGTCACTAGGTGGGTGATATACACTGAGTCACTAGGTGGGTGATATACACTGTGTCACTAGGTGGGTGATATTGTGTCACTAGGTGGGTGATATTGTGTCACTAGGTGGGTGATATTGTGTCACTAGGTGGATGATATACACTGTCACTAGGTGGGTGATATACACTGTGTCACTAGGTGGGTGATATACACTGTGTCACTAGGTGGGTGATATACACTGTGTCACTAGGTGGGTGATATACACTGTGTCACTAGGTGGGTGATACTTCAGTATATAAGCCACTTCTACGGCCCTATGCTGTACTTTCTACAAGATTGATGGACTGAACACATCGACTCCAGACCGAGGGACTGATTACCTCAAACTCCTCCTCTCCTTGCACCTTCCTGCTTTGTACTGGACTGATGAAGCCACTGTGTGGCGAAACGTTTCTTCACTAAAGATTCCCAAATGTTGCTGAAGTGTCTTAATCTCCAACTTGTCGGTTTTCAAAACCATTTGTCACATAATTTGTGTAACTGTATTTATGTGTAAATGTACCTAAATAAATTTGCTTACATTTTTCCTAGTTGCTCCTACAGGAGGCTGCGTGATTCCCTGCAGACGCTGCCACGAGAAACATGCGAGAAAAATTGGAAGGAAGCTGTCCGTCAGATTAAACGCACACATATACGCATGCAGCAGGGACGACTGGAGTAACGCACACACATACGCATGCAGCAGGGACGACTGGAGTAACGCACACACATACGCATGCAGCAGGGACGACTGGAGTAACGCACACATATACGCATGCAGCAGGGACGACTGGAGTAACGCACACACATACGCATGCAGCAGGGACGACTGGAGTAACGCACACATATACGCATGCAGCAGGGACGACTGGAGTAACGCACACATATACGCATGCAGCAGGGACGACTGGAGTAACGCACACATATACGCATGCAGCAGGGACGACTGAAGTAACGCACACATATACGCATGCAGCAGGGACGACTGGAGTAACGCACACACATACGCATGCAGCAGGGACGACTGGAGTAACGCACAAGAACAAGGAAGATCACCTGGTGAGGTGGTACACAGCCCAACTGATCTCACTTAAGTTGTCGAGACGAAGGGACCTGGAAGCATCGCTCTCAGAAACATTTCCCGATAAATGTGTTGAGGGTTTGTCAGAGTGTCAACAACAGTGAGTACAGTTAGCGTGTTAGTTACCATTTTGTCATAAGCACATGTCGATTAGACACTGCGTGCGTGCGTCTGTGTGTGTGTGTGTGTGTGTGTGTACTCACCTAATTGTACTCACCTAATTGTGGTTGCAGGGGTCGAGACTCAGCTCCTGGCCCCGCCTCTTCGCTGTCCGCTACTGGGTCTCTGCTCTCCCTGCTCCATGAGCTTTATCATACCTCGTCTTAAAACTATGTATGGTTCCTGCCTCCACTATATCTTTCTCTAGACTATTCCACTTCCTGACTACTCTGTGGCTGAAGAAATGCTTCCTAACATCCCTTTGACTCATCTGAGTCTTCAGCTTCCAGTTGTGTCCCCTTGTTTCTGTGTTCCCTCTCTGGAACATCCTGTCCCTGTCTACCTTGTCGATTCCCCGCAGTATTTTGTATGTCGTTATCATGTCTCCTCTGACCCTTCTTTATGTGTGTGTGTGTGTGTGTGTGTGTGCGCGCGCGCGCGCGTGCTCCTCCCCGGAGTGTATGCTTGAGCACGATCCCGTATTTGCACGCGCGTGTGTCAACATTTGTTATGCTTTTAAGGAAATTAGCACCAAATATGAGAGCAGAAAACCTTGGAGTGTTCTAATTTCTAACATCAACACGTAAAACACTGGCGTATATTATCCAGCCTGCAGCATATTATCCAGACTGGTGCATATTATCCAGACTGGTGCATATTATCCAGCCTGGCGTATATTATCCAGCCTGGTGCATATTATCCAGCCTGGCGTATATTATCCAGACTGGCGTATATTATCCAGACTGGTGCATATTATACAGACTGGTGCATATTATCCAGCCTGGCGTATATTATCCAGCCTGGTGCATATTATCCAGACTGGCGTATATTATCCAGCCTGGCGTATATTATCCAGCCTGGTGCATATTATCCAGCCTGGCGGAAGCTCAAGGAGCACCTGGTGATTAAGGAAGCGAGTAGAAGACTTTATCCTGGGTTATTAACTTCGGAGATGTTAAAACCCACTCATATTCCTATCTTCCAGTAGTTAAAAGTGTTGTACAGTTAAGCATCACCCCTGTCTATGAAAAATGCACCCCATCCCCTGCATACATACCCCGTTTCCCCAAACAATTGCCCCGTTGTCAATGAATGGAATTGCAATTCATTTATTCAATAACTTCCTCTGCCAGAAGTATGTTGATTTCACTGTTCACAAGGCCCTCCGAACAGCAGCACTCTCACCTCTCCTTCAGAGTGCAGGACTCAAGTCTGGCTAATCGTTTTCCAGGTATGTTCACTGCTAACCTTGTTCTTTACTGTGACCTTGTAAGAGATTGGACTACTCATTTGGCCCTTGTCTCATGTCCTCATCATTGACAAGTTAAACAAAGGCTTCTAAAGAGAGAGTGCACGCAGGAGGTCCTTTACAAAGCCAGCAATTTACACCACCTGCCCCAGACATCAACTCACTGCGCACTCCTCTTGGCAGAATGATACATATGATCGGATCCCAATCTTCGACCTAATTAAATCAAGAAGTATATTGTACTTGACATAATATCCTCCAATAGTGGAGCAAATAATGGAGTCGTCCTCGTTACCCGACATATGTTATTTATCCTGCTAGGTATATCATTCATACCAGCTATGGGGACACAGGCCCTCTGGCCATCCTTCCTGCCCCTCTTGCAGAATACTCTGTCCATGTATCGAATTTGCGAGTCCCCCGACAACGAGTCTATCCTTACGTTGTTGTACTGAAGGCAACCCCCTTCATCTCTCCTCACTGATTACTGCAAAACTCGTCCTGGAGAGCAGCAAAGTGATTTATTTCCACTTTCTCCCTGTTATGCAAAAGGACTCAAGTGCAACTAGTGTGACATTTTACTGTGGCAACGTTTCGCTCTCCATGAGCTTTGTCAAACTCCTGGAGAGGGAAACGTTGCCACAATAAAATATCACATGAGCTGCACTTGTGGCCTTTTACCTAACATATTGCGGGTAATTCTACCAACATTATTACACTTTCTCCCTTTTCTGCAAACTACTTTCCATTTGTTACTACTATCACTTTCCCTCCCCCCTCCCCCCTCACTGTTACACGCGTCCAAACAAACTTTCAATTTTTTGTCATTCCCTTCCTTGAGAAGCAGACCCTTCCCCCCTTCCCAACACTGCTTCTACAAGACGACAGTGCTCCTCGTAGCTTACTGTATCAGTCGTGAATATTATGATAATATAAAGTACCGACAGGTTGATAAGTACGACAGTTTTGTATCTTTATTCCGAAACGTTTCGCCTACATAGTAGGCTTCTTCAGTCGAGTACAGAAGAGCTAGCAGAAGCAGTGGAGATATGAAGACTATGTAATCAGTCCCTCACATGTGTCTTAACATTATCAGTCATGTTCACATACTACGACACTCCGCCCAGACTGCGCCAGCAACACTCACCTACACGACACTCCGCCCAGACTGCGCCAGCAACACTCACCTACACGACACTCCGCCCACACTGCGCCAGCAACACTCACCTACACGACATACCTTTACCTCTGATATAGTATCTGACAAGTTTTTAGAGTTTTAATACTGCCGGAGGCGCAGGAACAGGCTGCACGACCTTCCTCGGAACGGGCTGCACGACCTTCCTCGGAACGGGCTGCACGACCTTCCTCGGAACGGGCTGCACGACCTTCCTCGGAACGGGCTGCACGACCTTCCTCGGAACGGGCTGCACGACCTTCCTCGGAACGGGCTGCACGACCTTCCTCGGAACGGGCTGCACGACCTTCCTCGGAACGGGCTGCACGACCTTCCTCGGAACGGGCTGCACGACCTTCCTCGGAACGGGCTGCACGACCTTCCTCGGAACGGGCTGCACGACCTTCCTCGGAACGGGCTGCACGACCTTCCTCGGAACGGGCTGCACGACCTTCCTCGGAACGGGCTGCACGACCTTCCTCGGAACGGGCTGCACGACCTTCCTCGGAACGGGCTGCACGACCTTCCTCGGAACGGGCTGCACGACCTTCCTCGGAACGGGCTGCACGACCTTCCTCGGAACGGGCTGCACGACCTTCCTCGGAACGGGCTGCACGACCTTCCTCGGAACGGGCTGCACGACCTTCCTCGGAACGGCTGCGACCTTCCCGGAACGGGCTGCACGACCTTCCTCGGAACGGGCTGCACGACCTTCCTCGGAACGGGCTGCACGACCTTCCTCGGAACGGGCTGCACGACCTTCCTCGGAACGGGCTGCACGACCTTCCTCGGAACGGGCTGCACGACCTTCCTCGAACGGCTGCGACCTTCCTCGGAACAGGCTGCACGACCTTCCTCGGAACAGGCTGCACGACCTTCCTCGGAACAGGCTGCACGACCTTCCTCGGAACAGGCTGCACGACCTTCCTCGGGACAGGCTGCACGACCTTCCTCGGACAGGCTGCACGACCTTCCTCGGGACAGGCTGCACGACCTTCCTCGGACAGGCTGCACGACCTTCCTCGGAACAGGCTGCACGACCTTCCTCGGAACAGGCTGCACGACCTTCCTCGGAACAGGCTGCACGACCTTCCTCGGAACAGGCTGCACGACCTTCCTCGGAACAGGCTGCACGACCTTCCTCGGAACAGGCTGCACGACCTTCCTCGGAACAGGCTGCACGACCTTCCTCGGAACAGGCTGCACGACCTTCCTCGGAACAGGCTGCACGACCTTCCTCGGAACAGGCTGCACGACCTTCCTCGGAACAGGCTGCACGACCTTCCTCGGAACAGGCTGCACGACCTTCCTCGGAACAGGCTGCACGACCTTCCTCGGAACAGGCTGCACGACCTTCCTCGGAACAGGCTGCACGACCTTCCTCGGAACAGGCTGCACGACCTTCCTCGGAACAGGCTGCACGACCTTCCTCGGAACAGGCTGCACGACCTTCCTCGGAAAAGGCTGCACGACCTTCCTCGGAACAGGCTGCACGACCTTCCTCGAACAGGCTGCACGACCTTCCTCGGAACAGGCTGCACGACCTTCATAGGAAAAGGCTGCACGACCTTCCTCGGAACAGGCTGCACGACCTTCCTCGGAACAGGCTGCACGACCTTCCTCGGAACAGGCTGCACGACCTTCCTCGGAACAGGCTGCACGACCTTCCTCGGAACAGGCTGCACGACCTTCCTCGGAACAGGCTGCACGACCTTCCTCGGAACAGGCTGCACGACCTTCCTCGGAACAGGCTGCACGACCTTCCTCGGGCTAGGCTGCACGACCTTCCTCGGGCTAGGCTGCACGACCTTCCTCGGGCTAGGCTGCTCGACCTTCATTGGACTAGGCTGCTCGACCTTCATTGGACTAGGCTGCACGACCTTCCTTGACAACTGAACGTGGGACCAGTGACCTCATGATTATTACATTTATAACATAAGAAAGGATGAACACTGCAGCAGACCTACTGACCGATACTAGGTAGGCTCTTCTTAAACCCAAACCCACTAACAAAATCATAAACCCAACCCATACAGAAGCCAATATAGCCTACTCCTTCCTAACAGTTAATGTGGGGTAGGAAGCGTTAAACCCGTAGGGGTCATACGACTGTGGGGAATGAGAGTCGATCAGGTCTGATCCTTAGATCAATAGCTCCCTCAAGAAAATACGATAAAAATAATAAAAAAAATTACGTCAAAATGGTTATATCCCGGCTGAAAATATTCTAAATGAAATTCAAAGTCATCTAATTTAGACTAACTTAAATGACTCAACAAATTTTGAATACTTATCAAAAAAAATAATCAAAAGAGAAAATCACCTGAGACTGAAAGCAGTCTAAATCATACTCAATAACCTCTTAGTCAAAATTATCTAACGCATCAAAATCATGTAAAGTATCAAAAACATCAAAATCATCTAAAGACTCAAAAATCATCTAAACGACACTCAAAAAAAAGATCACCAAAGCAATAGTCAAAACAGTGGAAACACAACACGGAATTAAACGTCGAAAATACCAGAGTCTTTAGCCTTGAAACAGGCAAAGTCAAACAATTCATTATGGCTTCCGACTCCCGAATATTTCCGACACAGCCGAACTTTGTCGGCCATCATGACCCCCCCCCCTCCACACACACACACATACACACACATACACACACACACACATACACACACATACACACACACACACACAACTTGCACTGGAACGTTTCGCCCAGTGTAAAAAAAGAGCTTCTGTTGACGCCTTGAGGAGCGAAAAGTCACAATACCGTGACTGGAACAATACACAAATGACCCGCACATTGGTGAGAAACTTACGACGACGTTTCGCTCCGACTTGGACTATTTACAAGCTTATGACGACGTTTCGCTCCTACTGGGACCATTTACAAGCCACATACCCGTGACGGGTTTCGAGGGGTCGAGACACCGCCACTCCTCGCACGGAAAGACCCGCACGAGTCTAGCGCTTCCAGCGCTTCACTGTGAGCTCTCCATCACAAGTGTTTTTCTTCTTTATAGACTCCATCCTACAATCCCTTCCCTCCTTCACCACAGTTCTCTCACCCATTTCATACAGTTCTTCCATCTCTCCCACATTCCCCCCCCCCCACGGGTCCTCCATCGCAGTACCATGTCTGGAAACAAACAAAAAACCCATCCAGGTGGAAAACGTCCCAGAAATGAAAAACTTTACGTCAATACGACGAGCACGTCAGCCTGCACGTCCACACACTGCACGTTTCTCCCCTTCAACCCTCTCCCCTTCATTCCCCATTCCCTTCGAAACCATTTCCATTTGAACCCCTTTCCCCTTGAACCCCTCACCCCATGAACACCTTTCCTAGGAAAGCTCTTGAAATCTCTACCTTAGGTTATTTAGAATTAGAAATTATCAGTCTTCAAAGTATCTAACAATAACGGGTCCTTGATGTCAGTAAATTACTTGACACAGGACTCTTGATATCACTGTGTTCCTTAACATTAGGACGGAACCTAGATGAATCCCACAGTAATGGAACCCAGATGAATACCATGGTAATGCAACCCAGATGAATCCCACAGTAATGAAACCTAGAAGAATCCCACAATACTGGAACCTAGATGAATCCCACATTAATTCAGAATATGACAGGATACGAAGTCACAGAAGACACAGGCGTTAGGACACAGCAAAACAAAATATATGAGAACATAACAAAGGAAGACTTCTGACCCATACTTGGCAGGTCGTTCTCAAGTTAAGGACTTATTTCCATTGGAAATAAGTCAAGGACCCCATGGAATTATTTCCATGGGGTCAAAGACCCTATTGGAAAATAATTCAAGGACCCCAATGGATAAAAGTCAAGGACCCCAATGGATAAAAGTCAAGGACCCCAATGGATAAAAGTCAAGGACCCCAATGGATAAAAGTCAAGGACCCCAATGGATATAAGTCAATGGATAAAAGCAGACCCCAATGGATAAAGTCAAGGACCCCAATGGATAAAAGTCAAGGACCCCAATGGATAAAAGTCAAGGACCCCAATGGATAAAAGTCAAGGACCCCAATGGATAAAAGTCAAGGACCCCAATGGATAAAAGTCAGGGACCCAATGGATAAAAGTCAAGGACCCCAATGGATAAAAGTCAAGGACCCCAATGGATAAAAGTCAAGGACCCCAATGGATAAAAGTCAAGGACCCCAATGGATAAAAGTCAAGGACCCCAATGGATAAAAGTCAAGGACCCCAATGGATAAAAGTCAAGGACCCCAATGGATAAAAGTCAAGGACCCCAATGGATAAAAGTCAAGGACCCCAATGGATAAAAGTCAAGGACCCCAATGGATAAAAGTCAAGGACCCCAATGGATAAAAGTCAAGGACCTCAATGGAAATAAGTCAAGGACCTCGATGGAAATAAGTCAAAGACCTCGATGGAAATAAGTCAAAGACCTCGATGGAAATAAGTCAAAGACTCAATGGAAATAAGTCAAAGACCTCAATGGAAATAAGTCACTGTCTGACTCTTCTGGGTTATTATAAGTAATTTACACTATGTATAATAATTGTACTTATGTGTACCTGTAATAGACCCCTGGCTGTCTTTAAGAAGGCGCTGGACAGGCACCTAAAGTCAGTACCTGACCAGCCGGGCTGTGGTTCGTACGTCGGGTTGCGTGCGGCTAACAGTAACAGCCTGGTTGATCGGGCCCTGATCCACCATGAGGCCTGGTCACAGACCGGGCCGCGGGGGCGTTAACCCCCGAAACTCTCTCCAGGTATACCTAAATAAACTTACAAACCATCAGAACACAGGTTTGTCCAGTACAACACGGGGGTACAATTCACCAACTCTCCACTTAGTGTTCTCTTAATCAAAGATCAACGTCACTTCGTTTCTCCTCTTCTTCTGGCCACTTCCTTTCTTTTTTTTCCAAACTCCCACACCTTCTATGCTCCTACCTATTCCTCCCTTTTTTTCCAACTAACTTTTTTCACCCACATTTTTTTTGGGCTCCGGCTTCTTGCTGTCTCTCTTGTCTCCTATTCCGCCTTTCTCTTCTACTTCCCATCTCCCTCTTGATTATGCTGCTGCTACTGTTCCTCCTCTCCTTCCCTTCCCCTCTCAGGTTCCCTCATTCCCTCCCCCTCTCCTTCACCAACGACGGTCTTCTGACTCTCGTCTTTAACTCCTGCAGCGCTAGTTATGGCAAAATTAAAACCGGCCGTCATTTGCTTCTTGCCTTGTGAGTTGAACACTGCCCTTAACCAGAGTCCAGATCAAGACCAACCAGCCTGTCTCCTTCCCCTCCTCCTGCTTCACCTCTCCTCCTTCACCCTTCCCTCCTCCGCTCCCCTCCTCCTCCCTTCACCTCTTTCCCTCCTCCCGCTTCACCTCTTCTTCCCTTCCTCTTCCCTTCTTCACCTCTTTCCCTCCTCCCCACTGCTTCACCTCTTTCCCTCCTCCCGCTTCACCCTCTTTTCCCTCCTCCTCCCGCTTCACCTCTTTCCCTCCTCCGCTTCACCTCTTTCCTCCCCTTCCCCTCCCTCCTGCTTCACTTCCTCTTTCCCTCTCCTCCTGCTTCACCCCCTCTCCTCTTCCCTCCTCCCTGCTTCACCTCTTTCCCTCCTCCTGCTTCACCTTCCTCTCTTCACCTTTCCCTCCTCCTGCTTCACCTCTTTCCCTCCTCCTGCTTCACCTCTTTCCCTCCTCCTGCTTCACCTCTTTCCCTCCTCCTGCTTCACCTCTTTCCCCTCCTCCCGCTTCACCTCTTTCCCCTCCTCCCGCTTCACCTCTTTCCCCTCCTCCCGCTTCACCTCTTTCCCCTCCTCCCGCTTCACCTCTTTCCCCTCCTCCCGCTTCACCTCTTTCCATTCCTCCTGCTTCACCTCTTTCCCCTCCTCCTGCTTCACCTCTTTCCCTCCTCCCGCTTCACCTGCTCCTGTTCCACCTCTTCCTCCTGCTTCACCACCACCTCCCGCTCCACCTCCTCCTCCTCCTCCTCCCGCTCCACCACCTCCTCCTCCTCCTCCTCCCGCTCCACTACCTCCTCCTCCCGCTCCACCCATCCTCTCCTCCTCCTGCTCCACCTCCTCCTCCTCGCTCCACCTTCCTCCTCCTCCCGTCTCCACTACCTCCTCCTCCCGCTCCACAACCTCCTCCTCCCGCTCCACCTTCTCCACCTCCTCCTCCTCCCGCTCCACCTTCTCCTCCTCCTCCCGCTCCACCTTCTCCTCCTCCTCCACCTTCTCCACCTCCTCCTCCTCCCGCTCCACCTTCTTCACCTCCTCGCTCCACCTTCCTCTCACTCCTCCTCCGCTCCACCTTTCCTCCATCCTCCTCGCTCCACCTTCTCCCCTCCACTCCTCCCTCCCTTCCTCCCCTCCTGCTCCACCTTCTCCTCCTCCTCCTCCTCGCTCCACCTTCTCCTCCTCTCACTTCCTCTCACTTCCTCCCTCCTCTCCGCTCCACCTTCTTTCCACTCTCCTCCTGTTCCACCTTTCTCCACTCCTCCTGCTCACCTTCTTTTCACTCACTCTCCTCCTGTTCACTCTCCTCCACTTCTCCTCCACTCTCCTCCTCCCTGCCCACCTTCTCTCCACCTCCTCCTCCCGCTCCACCTTCTCCTCCACCTTTCTCCCGCTCCACCTTCTCCTCCACCTTCTCCTCCACCTCCTCCTCCTCCTCCCGCTCCACCTTCTCCTCCACCTCCTCCTGCTGCTTCACCTTTCTCCTCCTGCTTCACTATAGTCAATTAATGCTTAGGAGGAAAGGACCAGGAGCTGCAACTCTACCTTCGCAAAAAAACACGCACACAGACGCATATACATGTGTACGTGGTAACTTACCACGTACACACGTTGTGGGATGAGGCTTGGGGAAAATTCACGGGACTTTCACAATCTTTCTGTACGTAAATTAATGGCCCCTTGTTGTCTCCATTAATGCTGATTAATGGCGTAGTGTTCTTTGTGTGTGTGTACTCACCTGGTTGTGCTTACTGGGGTTGAGCCCCAGCTCCTGGGTCTGCCTCGTCACTTGACTGGTACGCTTATACCTGTTATAAACCTTACTAACCACACACACATAACACTGGCACTAACCATACACAGACAACAACACTGGCACTAACCATACACAGACAACAACACTGGCACTAACCATACACAGACAACAACACTGGCACTAACCAGACAACACTGGCACTAACCAGAGACAACAACACTGGCACTAACCAGAGACAACGCCACTGGCAATAACCACAGAGATAACACTGGTGCCACTAACCTGACTATATACACCACTACCTTCAACACACCGCCTCATTTGCATACAGGAAGTCCACTAAAACTAAGACGCCGTCTTAAAGAAGCATAAACTTCTCGCACTAAGTTTGAATGCAAGTTTGGGAGGCAATTTCTTTAAGTAAAACAACGTCTTACCAGAGGAATACCAGACCTGAGCTTTGTTAAGTGTGCAACGCAATTGTAACAATCAGCTGAGGGATGTGTTGGTTAACAGGTGATGGTGTAGCCGGTGTCCGATTTGTCTCGAGTGTATCTGCACTCTTGTTTTTGGGCACTGATTGTATTTGTGTATTACTGATTGTCTCTGTGTATTGCTGATTTTGTGTACTGATTGTATATGTGTATTGTATTTGTATTACAGGTAACTATTTGTTTACCGTATTTGTGTTAAAAGTATTTGTGTACCGATTGTATATGTGAAGTTTTATTAAGTGTATTTGTGTTGTATTTGTACTGATTATAACGATTGTTGCTTGAATCGTGCCCCTGACCGATAATACCTGAACTTCCTACTAATTTCTGCAACATTGGAAGCACCTGATGACGTATTGATTGCAACACGAAAGGCCTAGAGCTATCATTCAACTACCAGTGGAAATAAGTGACCTTATTTCCACTGGAGGTCACAGTCTGATGATGGTCTAGGGGCGGAGAGAAATGTTTCCTTTCTAAAGTGTGGTTGTTTGTGGATCATTCATTGTGTCAGTAAAATGCATCAAGAGAGCAACGGGAGAAGTAAACAAAGGTTTGGACACTGTGGTAGAGAGGACATGGCAACAAACACACAAGATGGCGCTGAGTACACAATGATCTCAAACCTGAACTGATAGTTGAAGTGGGGGGGGAGGAGAGGAAGAAGGGGGGAGGAGGAGAGTGAGGAGGAAGAGGTAGAGGATGAGGGGGAAGAGGAGGAAAAGGAACAGGAGAAGAGGGGGACGGGAGGAGGAGGGGGAAGAGAGGTGGAGAGGAGGGGGAGGAGGAAGAAACGCCGGATGGATAAACAAAACGAGGAGGAAGAAGAGTGAGAAGAAAGAGATGAACTAGAGAAGAAGAGAAGTAAAATGCGGATGCAGAAAATTAGGGAACACACAGAAGAATAAGAGAGAGTGAAGAAAAGAGAATCTCAGTCTAAGTACAATGATAATTTTCTGTCCTCCCTTCTCCCCTCTTCCTTCTTTCTCGTGTTCTTCTCCTGAATTTTCCTTTTTTCCCCCTATCTCATGCCCCTCTCCACTAATCCCTTTCCCACCTGTCTCCTCAGCATTCTTTATATAATACACGCACACAGTCTCTTATTTTTTGGGAGCAAGAGTCTTCGGGGACCGCTAAGAGACGTCTCTCTGTTTGCCTCTTCTTCAGATTAACGCGAATCCTTTCAAAACCTCCCCAGTGAGAGTAAGACTAATGTAACTCTGCACTCCTCGCTCTGAGAGAGAGAGAGAGAGAGAGAGAGAGAGAGAGAGAGAGAGAGAGAGAGAGAGAGAGAGAGAGAGAGAGAGAGAGAGAGAAGAGAGAATTACTATAACTATCATCGTAGCTTAATAGCTTTGATATGCAGGATTTTACTAATGGAAAAAATGCACTTTTCGATAGCATGTTTTGCTCTCCAAATATTTTACACACATTTCTCTATTCCCTCCTCCCTTCGCCCCCGACGTTCCGCAACACCGTCACTGAGACAGACACTTTAAAGGGTCTCCCTACTTGATTTTTTTCTGAATATCGGCACAAAGTGTATTTACAACTTATCAACAAATTTTCCTTTCAACAAAATCCGATAAACCGGAGAACAAGTTGCTTAGTTCTTCTATATAGATTATCAAAACAAAAGTAACATCTCCACTGCTTGTTACTCATTTGGAAAAATATTTTATTTTATTTTTTTTCCTGTTGTCTCTGTGACTGCTATGAAATCTAGGTAGTCATTCAATTTAAGTCTGAAATATTAAGGTTCTTGGGTGAGATGTGACGAAGTGTGTGTACTCGCCTATCTGTGGTTTGCAGGGGTCAAGTCATAGCTCTGGCCCTGCCTCTTCGGTGGTCGCTACTAGGTCCACTCTCTCCCTGCTCCATGAGCTTTATAGTAAATCTTAAAATTATGTATAGATTCTGCCTCACTTCCCAGATTGTTCCACTTCCTGACAACTCTATGACTGTGTGTGTGTGGGGGGGGGTGTAAAATATCTTAAGGTTCGTGTATATCTCAATGAAAGTGGCAGGAAGAACGAGACACAAGAATGGTAGTAATAAGTGGAGGAAGAGTAACACATGATGAAAAGAAGCAGAAGAAGAGAGAGAAAGAATTGATGAAACTAGAAAGTGTAGAAGGCAAATAAGCAATAAGGGGGAAGAAAATCTCAAAATATAAAATATAAATGAAGACAAGATGACTCCTAAGAAAAAAAGACGAGCAACAAGGCTAGACTGGTCCTTCCCCCCTCCTCCACTCTCATTCCTCCAACCTTCCCCCCTCCTCCACTCTCATTCCTCCAACCTTCCCCTCCTCCACTCTCCACTCTCATTCCCTCCTCCACTCTCATTCTTTCCCCTCCTCCACTCTCATTCCTCCAACCTTCCCCCCTCCTCCACTCTCATTCCTCCAACCTTCCCCCTCCTCCACTCTCATTCCTCCAACCTTCCCCCTCCTCCACTCTCACTCTCATTCCCCTCCTCCACTCTCATTCCTCCAACCTTCCCCCTCCTCCACTCTCATCCCTCCAACCTTCCCCCTCTCCACTCTCATTCCTCCAACCTTCCCCTTCTCCACTCTCATTCCTCCAACCTTCCCCTCCTCCACTCTCATTCCTCCAACCTTCCCCTCCTCCACTCTCATCCCTCCAACCTTCCTCCTCCTCATTCCTCAACTTCCTCCTCACTCTCATTCCTCCAACCTTCCCCCTCCTCCACTCTCATCCCTCCAACCTTCCCCACACTACTCCACCCCACAGCTTTTCCTCTGTCACACAATTCCATCTCCCCTACACCCTCTTCCCCTTCCTCTCTGCCCTTCCCTCCACCACCCACATAATCCAGGCTGGCCCACTGGAATTGCACATTCCTATTCCAACGGAGAACAACGTTGTGTGCATGTGGGTCACGCCCCAGGCTCCTCTAGAAGTGAATAGACAAGGCACGGGGAAAGGAAGACGAGGCAGGAGGAGGGAAGATAACTCGGGATAGGAGAAAATGACAATTATGGTTTAAGAGTTCAAAAAGTGGAAGAGAGGGGGAAAAAATAAATGGCGAAAAATGTGAGGGAGGGTAGAAAAGGAATTAACAGTGAAGGAAAAAGAAGAAACAAATTAACAGGGAAGGGAAAAACAGAAGCAGAGGAATCAAGAAAGGATAAAGGAGAGGAGACATTAGCAGAGATGCTCTGAGGAGACTGGGAGGCACACGAGGTGATAAAAGAGACAGCAAGATAACAGGTAGCAACAGACCAGGCAATCTGGAGGAACTGACTAGCAGGAAGAGGGAGGGTCACTGATGATCTGGGGACTTGAGGAGGCCGATGGTAGGGAGGAGGAGCAACATGAGATTATATCGATCAATGAGTGAACAAGAGAGGAGGAATTAAAGCAAATGGTAAATATTCAGAGGATCGTGAAGTGCTTCAATGCTCTCTCAAGTGACTTGAAAGAGGTTCTTGAGACAGACCTTCTTGAAGAGTACAAGTTATCACTGTGTATAATTGAATCTGAGACAGAATAGAAACTGAGAGGGGGGGGGAGACAGTTGACGGAGTACGTAGAGGCGTCAATTACAAGAAAGAGGTTAGGTTAAGTAAGGTTTGTCAGGAAACAGGACAAGCGTTTCCTGACGCGCGTCTTAGCCATATGATGACCCGCAGCTGGAGCTTTCGGTCATCTGACCGAGGCCTTCAGCTGGCTTACTGGTCCACCCCTTTAAAAATGATAGTCATGATTATAACCAATTGTTAAAAACAAAGGGAAGCAAAGAGAAAGTGGCAAGAGGTAACAATCAGCCTCCAGAAGCCTCTCAAGGCTCAATTCTTTGTCCATATTTCAGCGTAACCAAGTCAAGGGCCACGCTCACTGCCTTCACAATAACCAGACACACACTTCCCTCCTCCCACTGTAAAAATACAGACATCCACCCCAGCCTCACCTCTCTCATCTTTACACATGAGCTGCAAACAGAAAGCTTGGACACTACAAACCAGATTATAGTAGATGAAAGAAGGCTTAGATAATACGCTACATAAAAACAGACTGGGTTATTGAGAGTGATGAACTGAAGAACGAATAGCAGAGGCAACTCAAAACTTCGTAGCAATCAAAGAAACAAAAATTAACTGACATGTTAACAAATGACACATTCCCAGCTGGATATCAAGTAATGAGGAAAGAAAAAGAAAAAGGGATGGAGTTGTATTATATTGTTTATCAGAAACACGGGGAGTTACGAAGAGATGAGAGGGATAAACAAAACTGAATTAAATGATTATATACAGTAGATGGCACAATGAAAATTGGAGGACCCAAAATACTAGTAACAATGATCTTTTTGGCAGGGAGTTCCCAGCTAAATAGTATAATACCCCAACAGGATTACGAAGACAACACAGCAAAGGATGAAACCAAAGTTGAAACAACAAAACCCCACATGTTCGAGGCAAAACATGAAAGATCTGAATTACGAAGAAAGACTGGGAGAACTGGAACCCACATGGAAGTCCAGGCAAGTGGAGGACCAAGATACTGGAGGTGGACAGTGAAAATTACGTAGCACATCACAGACACAAGAAGAGAGAGGAGGGAATGAGCCAGCAAGTCTGGATCTACTATTTACCATAAACATATCTGATATAATTGAAACAATATGAGAAACGTCTAGGCGCTAACAACCATACAATCCTGAATTTCGAATATCTTGTGAAGTAATGACTGAGGGAAGACTGGCAGGTGGGGGGAACGGGAGAACCAGATTTTAAAACAGGAAACGTCAGAACGATGAAGGAATTCTTGAAAGCAGCACAATGAGAAAAGGAACTGGAAGCAGAGTCAACAAATGAGATGATGGAAACCTGACAGGAAAGTACCGAGAGGAAGAAGAGAACTTCATACCCAGAAAATGTAATGGTAAGAAGAGAAAGAGCAGCTTCTGGTTCAACCAAAAATGGAGAAAGGAAAAATCGAAAAAGGCAAAATCACGAGAGACTGGAACAAAAACCTAAGGAGCAAGCAGTAACAACACTAGAGTGGATCAGAGTACCTCAAGGAGAGGAGACAGAGTGATTGTACGAGAGGACGAGGTTTAGAAAGACACCTGAGCAAACATGAGGATATATTAGAAAACGTTTTGGTCCTGGGACTTTGATAATTTCTCAAGGTCCAAGGACCGAAACGTTATCTAATAAATACGTCCTAGTGTTTACGTGTCTTTGTAAACCAATTTGTGGGTATCTATTACCGAGGTTTATACCGCGAGAAGACATGTTAGAATGGGAAAGTGTAACAAGTGAGGTCAATTATAACAGACGAGAACAAGGAGGGACTACAAATAAACCTGGACAAACTACAGGACTGGTCAAACAAGTGGATACTAGTGATCAACCCCAGCAAAGACAAGGTTGTGAAAACTGGGGAAGGAGCAAGAAAAAAGGAAACCGAGTATGACCTCAGGCGATAAAGGCTGCAACCCAATCACTCAAGGAGTAAAGTCTAGGGGGTGAGTATAGTGCCGAGCATATCGCCAGTGGATCACATCAATAGTCATTCACTGCCCTAAATAGAGAGTATTAAGAAACTGAAAAAGTGCAAAGATATGTAACGAGACTAGTCCCAGAGCTATGGGAGATGAGCTATGAGGAGAGACTAGAGGAACTGAAATTGAGATCACAGGATAGAAGAACCAGAGGAGACGTGATAACGATATATAAAATACTCAAGAGGGGTTGATAGGATGGACAGGGAAAGATTTTTCGAAAGGCGAGGAAAAGGTACACGAGGTAACAGTTCAATGTTAATTCAGATGAGTCACATGGATGTCAGGAAGTATTACTTCAGGCATCAGGGTAGTTAGAAAGTGGAACGACCTGTACGAAGTAGTAGCAGAAGCAGGCTTCATACATAGTTTTACGACTAGGTGTGAGAGTTCGCGAGGCAAGGAGTAAACCCGGCAAGAGGCAAGTTAAGAGGTAGAACCCGGAGATGTGATTCGACCCCTGAAACCACAAATAGGTGCGCACACACACGCAGGCATATACAACAGGCCTAGTGTCTAATCGACATGTTCCTAGGACAAAATGGTAACACAAAAAAACACGCACATACACAATAAAACACACAGAATAAAACACACATACACAGAATAAAACACAAAACAAAAAACAAAAAAACAAAACAAAACACACACTCAGAGGTGCTAAGACCCTTTCAAATTCTATCGAAATTCTAGGAGGGACAGCCGGAAATCAGGTGTGATAGAGAGGAGTGGCTGGAAGCCTCTTAAGACAGAAGTTATTCACTCTGCTCCACCAGAGATCTCCATAAACTGGATGTAAGAGTAAGGTGGTGAGAGTATGTTTAGTAAAGAGTGCCTCAGTGACTGACTCAAGACTCTGGAGAATGCGTTAGTGACTCAAGGCACTCTGGAGAGTGCCTCACTGTTTCCAGGAATATCGAGAAAATCTGAGGTGTTCGCTAATAGCGAACACCTCACTGATTTTCAAAGCACTGGGATCAAAATCTCTCAGAAGATTCTACACATTTACACGTACCACACTAATAATAATAATAATAATAATAATAATAATAATAAAAACAATAATAGTAATAAAAACTATTAAAAAACTCAAAACTTATAAAGAGCCTGGATACACACACACACACACAAACGTTCATCAACCTTGATAATCCACCCCCCCCTCCCCCATCAACCCCTCACTCAACAGTCACGGTTTCGATAAACCAAACAGAAACCTTTGGGAATTTTTACTAACCAACAAAAATTTCGTTTACAGCAGAATAAGAATGAGAGGTGTGTGTGTGTGTGTGTATGTGTGTGTATATGTGTGTGTGTGTGTGTTTACCTGGTCGCGGGGGCGATGCTGCCACCTGTCACTACTCTGGAAGAGAAGGAAAAAAAGGTGACCGGTTTTAAAAGAAAAGGAAAAAAAAGGGAGGTATTTTTTTGGGGGAAGCGGTAAGTTTTGATCCCGTGACGAAATTATTATATTACTGTCTTTTGTTTCCTAATTCAATCCTTCAATCCTCCCCTCCCTCCCTCCCTCCATCCATCCATCCATCCATCCTTCCTCCCTCCATCCTGCCCTCCCTCCATCCCTCCCTCCCTCTCCTACACACAAAACAAGGTTTTAGATTGTCCTCTGAGTCATTATGTTTGGTTTATTAGTTTTACATCAAATAAGAAGGAAGAGGAAAATGAGGGAACTAAGGAAGGAGTAGAAGACAGGTAGATAATGGTGGGAGGCAGCGTGAATGTCGGGTGTTTTTCTGTTATGTGGGAACACACACACACACACACAAATAAATTCCTGGTCGATTCAATTTCAATTCGGGAATAAAGCCAATTATACATCGCCTACGGTGTGAGAGGCAGTGTGTAAGGTAGCCAGTGTGAGGAGAGTGTGAAGAAGGCAGTGTGAGGAGGAGTGTGTGAAGAATGCAGTGTGTGTGTGAGGAAGGCAGTGTGAGGAAGGCATTGTGAGGAAGGCAGTATGAGGCAGGCAGTGTGAGGCAGGCAGTGTGAGGCAGGCAGTGTGAGGCAGGCAGTGTGAGGAAGGAAGTGTTCAGTACCGGTTACTGAACACTGTTCTTCAGTGTTCCCACAAAGAACTCCATCTGGCCTTGCATTGTCAACACTGCCCTTCACCCAAGGTGCTGCCCACACACTAACCCTTGATCCGAGGAAGAGGAGGGGTAGCTGCAACTCCATGGATCAAGAGCCCCTTTTCACCAGCACCTAAGGAGACATTAAAGAATGTCTATAACAACAAGTGGAGTAATAACTAGGATCACTCAGTGATAACTGTCAATCAAGGCTGGAGAAAGTGGAAGACAGGAGAGAAAGTGGATGAAAGGTAGTGGATGACAGGAGAAAGTGGAGAAAGTGGATGACAGGAGAGAAAGTGGATGAAAGGTAGTGGATGACAGGAGAGAAAGTGGATGAAAGGTAGTGGATGACAGGAGAGAAAGTGGATGAAAGGTAGTGGATGACAGGAGAGAAAGTGGATGAAAGGTAGTGGATGACAGGAGAGAAAGTGGATGAAAGGTAGTGGATGACAGGAGAAAGTTGATGATTGGGTAAAGTGGATGACAACTTGGGTTGTTAAGTGGACAAAGTGACTCAATGAGAATATACAAGACAACTTCATTGGTTGTATGAAGGTATTATTGAGTTATGTCTGGTTGATACACCACAATACATCACCATACACACACACACCACCATATACACTAGCACCACCAAACACAAACACACACACAGTGGAATAGTCTGGGAAGTGATGTAGTGGAGGCAGGATCCATACATAGCTTTAAGAAGAGGTATAATAAAACTCATGGAGCAGGAAGAGTGACCTAGCAGTGACCAGTGAAGAGGCGGGGCCAGGATTTATGACTCCACCCCCTGCAACCACAATTAGGTGAGTTCAATTAGGTGAGTATACACACACACACACATACAGCAGTAGGTTAAAGAACAGGAATGCCAGGGCAGACTCAGCACCCAGTAGCAACCAGAGGAAAGACCGGGCCAGGAGCTGAGACTGGACCCCAGCAACCACAAAGAGGTGAGCGCCACCACACAGTGCCACTAAAACCCGAATACAATACATGTCACCTTTAAAATTCCAATATCAGCCGCTTATGACTCAGTAAAATGGCACTGGAACATATTAGTGACACCTGTCATTACAGTGACACCTGTCATTACACTAGCACCTGTCATTACAGTAGCACCTGTCAGTCATTACAGTAGCACCTGTCAGTCATTACAGTAGCACCTGTCATTACAGTAGCACCTGCCATTACAATCATTGCGGAGGCACCTTTTATCATCATGATGGCACTCACCACTGCGGTGCCAAAGTATAAATATATCGTATCTCATAGTTGGCAATTTCTATTTAAATCTGATGGAAACCAACTAGAAAAGACGGTATTTTACGATAGATAAGAAACTAAGTTAAATTTTGAAGATAAAGTTGGTGATTTGAGTGCTTAGGAAAGTTGTGGAGAGCAGTGAGAGGCAAGAAGGGAGAAGAGGGAGGAGAGGCGGGGAGAGAAGAGAGGGGAGAAAAGGAGAGGGAGAAATGGGGGAAATGAGGGAAAAAGAGACAGAGGAGACTGAGAGGGAACAGGGGGTGAGAGGAGAGGAAGAGTTGTGGTATTGGCTGTGTTGGAGGTGTTGGTGGTAATAATTTAAACAGTAAACTCAAACAAGAACAATAACATGAACAGCAAAAACAGCAACAACAAATACATTCACAAAATTTTCAATTCTCAAATAGAAATCATCTTCCCCTCTAAACGTGTCCCCTCATCACTCTTTCTCCTCTCTCTCCATACTCTCCTCCCCTCAGTATCTTCTCTAGCCTCCTCCCCTCACTTTTCCCCTCTCACTCTCCCACTCATCTCCCTCTCTCTCTCGTCTCCCATCCCCCCTCTCTCACATTCGTCTTCCTCCCTTCTTTTGCCTCCCCAGCAAATACTGACGCCGGAACGCTAGTTGAAAGAGCACACAGAGATAAATGGAAAACAATAAGGAAAAGACAGGAGATTGAAAAGTGGACAGAGAAAGAGGGAGGAAGAAAAGAAGAGAGAGAGAGAGAGAGAGAGAGAGAGAGAGAGAGAGAGAGAGAGAGAGAGAGAGAGAGAGAGAGAGAGAGAGAGAGAGATTCACAGTATGTACACATGACATAACTCTACGAATACTACACTTCACATTTCAATTACCTTGCCGCAGTTGTGGCAGTGTTTATTTAGTGTGTCAGGACACACAAGTGCTTGATAATAACCAGTTAACTAGTTAAGCCTTCCCTGGTCTACTCCAGCTAGGCCTACCCTAACCTAGACCTACCCCAGCTAGCGTTTCAACATATTCCAACAAACAATACACTATAAAAATTGACGCCTTAAAACTGTACAAATCACCTCAGCATTAAGTCACGGATTTGCATTTTTAACATGGGATTATGCGATTAAGTTAACACCCAACAACTCTGAGCTTCACGAAGCTAACACTTCAGCATGTCGTTGTCAGATGAAGTGGGACTTGGCTAAGTGTCCCTGTCATACTCGTACTGGCACCACCACGGATGACATACGTGCAAATCTGAGCGTTGCCCGAGCTTGCCCGCACACCGTGCTGCCAGACGTACAGCGGACGTTTTAATTAATTTGCGCATTTGTAGTTAATTAAGCTTGAAATTAATGTGCTCTGGCATTCCTAGATATCGTTCGTAAAGGATAGAACGAAGAGGAGTTCCCAGATATCGTTCGTAAAGGATAGAACGAAGAGGCATTCCCAGATATCGTTCGTAAAGGATAGAACGAAGAGGAGTTCCCAGATATCGTTCGTAAAGGATAGAACGAAGAGGAGTTCCCAGATATCGTTCGTAAAGGATAGAACGAAGAGGCATTCCCAGATATCGTTCGTAAAGGATAGAACGAAGAGGAGTTCCCAGACATCGTTCGGAAAAAGAGATCAAAGAGGTATTGTTAGATGTGGTTGGAAGTACAAGGTGATGCTGAAGCCAAAACAGAACATGATCCTTGAGCACCTAACACATCCTCTCCTCCAGGCATCATGACGTCACTTCGTAACACTACCCGGCATAACAATATCAAATATCAACAGCGTTTTGAAGCCTTGACGATAAAATTGTCATGTTCTCCAAAATGTCAATATGGTAAATTAGACACATATGCAACACTTGGGTATCTTTATTGAGGAAACGTTTCGCCACACAGTGGCTTCATCAGTCCTTACAAAGGAGAATCGTGAAGAACAGGAGGAGTTTGAGGTGGTCAGTCCCTCAGCCTTGAGTCGATGTCGTCGGTTCTCTGAACCATTCCTCTACATGTCAATATGGAGAGGAAAAAAAATGAAGGTATGAAAAAAAATAGTTGGAACGCTTGGATGTAAACATGATAGGAAAAGCAAACGTCCAAAAACTGACGCATAAAATTTATATAGTGTGCATGAAGGCGATAACGCCAGTGTTATAGTGAGCTCTCTCTCTCTCTCTCTCTCAACTATGTTATCCAAAGGAACGGGACAGGAAAAGTTTATTTAAAGTCTACCCTGAATCTACAATGAGGTAGTTCCGGGGTCAACCCCCCCCCCCGCGGCCCGGTCCATGACCAGGCTTCCAGATGAATCAGGACCTAATCAACCAGGCTGTTACAGCCGGCCTCACGCAGTCCAACGTAGGAACCACAGCCCGGCTGATCAGGAACTGACTTTACAAACTTGAATGTAATTTATCCAGGAGGAAAACAAAATAAATGTTTTTTTTTTATGCAGTCGATAATTCTGTCATAGTCAATATTCTTAAAAAATATATATTTGTATTCACAAAACGTAAATCTGTAAAACTTTTGTAAATTTATAATGTAATTTACAATTAATCCCCAGTAAAATATTTGTTTTTTCAAAATGCATCAAAATTTACAGAACCTCAAGTTTTCTACTGAATTATGAAGCAACATACAATATTATTTTTAATAATTCTTTTTGTTTAATTTTCGTAAATGTAAATTTTAGGCCTAAACAGCAGAATTTTCTAAGCTAAAATTTTAAAAGATCTACATTTTTTTTAGGTGTGATCAGCACAATTTCAATTCACGGTGTTGGGAATACCTTATAAGAGGAATGCTTCCTGGTTTAATTAATACCCATCACATGCTTCACTGACCAATGATGGGTAAGTAGAGAGTCTCAGAGGACATCAACACTCTTATGGTGTGTGTGTGTGTGTGTGTGTGTGTGTGTGTGTGTGTGTGGGGAGGGAGATATAAGATCAAAGAGAAAGAGAAGTATTCTGGAGAGAAGAGGCTGGAGTGTGAAGGTGTTGTGGCAGCAACTCTCGTTGAAAAGACCTGGGGTCTTTAATTAGGAGCTTGCAGTGGTATACCCTGAGGAGACTGTGGTCTTTAAATTGAATATAAACTCCCTATTTGACCAGTGTCGAGTAGGAGAGAGAAGAGTGGACAGAGAAGAGTGGACAGAGAAGAGTGGACAGAGAAGAGTGGACAGAGTAGAGTGGACAGAGTAGAGTGGACAGAGTAGAGTGGACAGAGAAGAGTGGACAGAGAAGAGTGGACAGAGTAGAGTGGACAGAGTGCTATTTAAGTAATTATAAAAATACAATTTCGTTATAGATGTGATATATTTCTTCATTAACTGTAAATATCACTTATATTTTCAGAAGCGTCACTAAAGTTGCCGTGATAAAGTGGGCGGTGACCCTCGGCGGGCGGTGACCCTCGGCGGGCGAGAAACTGAACACGAGTCTACAGGTCAAGTGGTACTAAGTGGCTTACCCAGGAGGATGGCTGACCTGCATTACAGGGAGGTTAATGAGGCCCATGTTCTCTCCTGGGTAGGTGAAGTTAATAGTCGGTCAAGAATGTGATACCAAGTGATGTATAACGCAGTGTTCACTTAAGTGGCTCGGGTACGAGACGACTCAAAAAAATTAATTCTTAATTTTGAACCTTTTTTTTTTGACACTGATTGCATTTTTTTTAGATTATATTTTTTTTCAATCAGATAAAAATTTTCAAAGGTGATGAGTAATTTTCCTCTTCAAAAGTTAACCCCCAAAAAAAAAGGTGTAAAGCGAGAGATAGACAAGTGAAGGTGAAAGGTAGATAAAGGAAAGTAAATGAAAAGTACGTGTGTAGTGTTGGAGAGAGAGAGAGAGAGAGAGAGAGAGAGAGAGAGAGAGAGAGAGAGAGAGAGAGAGTTGCAGAAATGATAAGCAGCGTGGAGGTGGAGGAGTCAACATTCAGATATACACACCTGAGCACCTGAGCACCATGTACACCTGCTCATCAGTCTGGTGTACACACATACACCCGCCCACACACTCCATGCCACACACCCACCTGCACATCACCGCCCAAAACTCGTCAGATGACTGCTCACCCACCACCCACTCCATGACCCATGCGTATTTATCACTCGCTTACAATAATAATTTATATACATCTAATACACTTGTGTACATCTAATAAATTCATATACATTACTGCAGACAATACTGCTGCAGTTTAAAACTGAAGAGGTGGGACCGTACCGCGGGGGGGGAGTTGACCCCTGAACACACCAGGTGGCAAGACCACACTGGGTCAGGCGGACGGTCGGAAAAACCTGAAGGGACGGAAGGGAAGAATGACGGACGAAAAACCTGGGGGACGGACGGGAAAATTGACGGACGGAAAACCTGGGGGACGGACGGGAAAATTGACGGACGGAAAACCTGGGGGACGGACGGGAAAATTGACGGACGGAAAACCTGGGGGACGGACGGGAAAATTGACGGACGGAAAACCTGGGGGACAGACGGGAAGACTGACGTATTGACGGACGGGCGGAGAGAAGTATTAAAACTGTAGCTGCATAAAATGGAGAAGAGAAAATTAGGATAATGTAAAAATACAATAATAATAAAGGAAAAATAATAAGTAGATAACGAAGACAAAAACAATGACAAACGTAAATATTATAATTTATGTCATCCCTCTTTTTTTTCTCTCTCTCTCCTCTTCCTCTCCGTCATTTCCCGCACCTTCCTTCTCTGTCTCCCTCCTACCTCTTTCGCCTCCCTCCCTCCCTCTCCATTTTATCGCTTACTATCCTTCTTTGTTATGGTTCTTCCCTCTTGGTGTGAAGGCAGCAACCACCACCTTGCTCCCACGGGGTGCAATACTCCCAGCCTCTGCTCGCTCCCTGCCTTTCACGCCCAAATCATTCCTGATCCCAAGTGGCGAATGTTGCATCGTGAAAGTGAATGATAGCTGCAACATTGCTAGGGAGAATGTCTGCAATATACGTAGGCGGAAAAAGATGTTTGCATTGTGCTAGAGGGGGGATACATGCAACACTGCTAGGGGGGATAGTGTTATGCAACATTAACATCACGGTACCTCCGTCTTCAAGGATCAAGAATACCTCACCAGAATCAAGGCAACTCTCTTTTCAAGAATCAAAGAGTCCTTCATCAGAATCAAGGCATCTCTCTCTCCAAGGCATCTCAACAGTGACCCGATGCGCCCATCAGGGCCACAAATCTGTCTCTCTGATGTTCAAGAAACTTATCCAGTTTCCCCAGTTACACCCGACTGTGTGTGTATATATATATATATATATATATATATATATATATATATATATATATACACACACACACTCACGTGTACATACGCACCCATAGGAATTTCTTTTCCATGCTTCATAATTGTAACAATTTTCTTGTTGGGGATTTAAAGGGCCACTGACAGCGCACGCCGTGTCGAACCCATCCCCAACTGTCGGGTTCTCCCGAGTGCTGTTAAATGACCCTTCAGAGAAGAGTGACACTTGCTGCAAGCAGTCGCTCAGCACCTGACCAAACGTATTTTAATTTTAATTGTTAGTGTTCATTAATGTCTGAATTTTGATGTCCTTGTTCTACATAGTGAGTGTAATTACCGGCAGTTAAGTTTCTTGCACTCAAAATACCGGGAGTGAGGTTACGTCTTATAGTTTATATAGCTGTACCCAGTCATAGTTTATATAGCTGTACCCAGTCATAGTTTATATAGGTGTACCCAGTCATAGTTTATATAGCTGTACCCAGTCATAGTTTATATACCTAATGAATGGCGCTACGTTTCTCTCAGAAACGTAACTGTATATTCAATCCATGAGTCGACACCCACTAAAGAATAAAAATAAAGAATACAGAATAAAGAGGAAGAGAACAGCTCAACTTCCTTGGATCAAGAGCCATAATACCGAGGAAGGATCCTCCATCGACCACCAGGGAGAATATTGCAGCTTACTGAAGTATTATTGCAGCTTTATTAACCTTATTAACGCCAACAGTTACTGTTTTTATTACCGTTATTGATATCGTTATTGATTCTGTTATTGTTATTGTCTTCATTTATATTTCTCTCTCTTATTTGTGTTGCGCATGTTGCGAGTCATGTTGCAAATCCTTCCTGACATTCACTTGACGTTGGGGGGAAGGGTTCTTGATCCGAGGAAGAGGAGCGATGCTGCCCTGGAATTGAGCCTCACTGACTCATTTCCACCGGAACTGAATGACCCCTCCTGCGGGTGTGGCGCTTCTCCACAATAATAATAATGAACAATAATATGTACAATCACGTTAATACCATTTTTACTTAGGGTACTATTATTCCTATCAATACTATTATTACTACTGCTGCTACTATTAACTACTGCTGCTACTATTACTACTAGTACTGTTATTACTACATTACTACTACTACTGCTGTTATTACTGCTATTACTACATTACTACTACTGCTACTATTACTACATTACTACTACTACTATCACAGTCTTGCATCTCCCTTTTGGCAAACTGTCTACTTGTATTCTCAACTCTTTCTCGCTCGGTTGTGACTTAACAATGATCCTGGGTGAGCGAAACGTCGTTTAAACGTCCCTTTCATACATTAGGATAATTTATGAACCTCTACTACAACCTGTCACACACACACACACACACACACACACAACACACACACACACACACACACCATACACACACACACACACCATACACACACACACACCATACACACACACACACACACACACACCAAGATTGAACAATGCATTATTGGAAAGAGAAAGAAGAGAGGAAGAGAGGAGAGGAAGATTAAACGCAGGGAAGGGAGTGGATTGAAGGAAAGGGAGATAAAGCACAGATAATCACCCAGGGGAACAAGCAGAATGGAAGGAAGAGTGGAGATGAGGCAACCAGATAATGATTACAGAGGTAATGAAGTCCAGCCTGATGAAAAAGGGAAGTGAAAATAATAATAATAATAAAACTTATTATATTAATTTCTTACTAATTATTTTTTCATTATAGTTACTATAATTACCATATTACTATAAATATAATTTGTATAATTTTTATTATATTCAGAGAAGCGGTAAACCCCTATAACAGATAGTGTCTGGGAGGGCAGCTCGAACTCCTTGGATCATGAGCCCTTCACCATCCTCCAGGTTGTGCAGGTCTGAGCTCTGAGATCTTCAGGTCTGCAGGGTCAGGAACACCGCGTCAGGGACTTAACTTGGGTACCTCTAAATCAGGTCCGATACCTAACTTCTGTGTGAGAGATGGAGAGAGGAAAATGGAGGAAGAGAGAGGAGGAAGGGAGGGAACAAGAGGGATGGAGAGGGGAATATCAAGAGGGAGGGAGGGAACAAGGAGGAGGGAGTTTAGATTTCTCCATCTCACTCAGATGGCAGTGTATTGTTCTTAGTATTGGGAAACAGTTTATATATCTCTCTCTCTCTCTCTCTCTCTCTCTCTCTCTCTCTCTCTACACTCCTTTCATCCACAATTCCCATTTGTTCTATAACTTTATTTCCTCTTTTCACATTCCCCCTCGTCCTGTACACTCACTATCTCCCCTCAACCTGTGTGTGTGTCCCCTCGGCTCACTGAGGGGACACACTGGCCACACACACACACACTCTTTTATGCTTATAATAAACTTCGAGAGAGAGAAAGAGAGAGACAGAGAGGAAGAGAGAGAGACAAAGAGAGAACACGTATAACATAATAAAGTACAACAATCTCGTCATTTTTATAAGAATCAATAAAAAATAAACCGTACAAATAAAGATAGATATAATTATCTTCTCTTTATTGCTGGTTTATCATTCACTTTTAATCTCGACCTCACCTGACCTTGCCTCAGGCGTCTAGACAATAGCAGATAGTCCTGAATCAAGAAAGAAACAGATGGTACTCAGCAGAGCCTTGGTGTGGACTTTAAAGTCTTTCGCTGTCAGCCTTTGCATGTACTCTCAGCAAGAAGGTAGCATTCAAGTTTCTTAGAACGTCCTCGGCACAGCCTGCGTGTCCTCGGCACAGCCTGCGTGTCCTCGGCACAGCCTGCGTGTCCTCGGCACAGCCTGCGTGTCCTCGGCACAGCCTGCGTGTCCTCGGCACAGCCTGCGTGTCCTCGGCACAGCCTGCGTGTCCTCGGCACAGCCTGCGTGTCCTCGGCACAGCCTGCGTGTCCTCGGCACAGCCTGCGTGTCCTCGGCACAGCCTGCGTGTCCTCGGCACAGCCTGCGTGTCCTCGGCACAGCCTGCGTGTCCTCAGCACAGTCTTGGCAAAAATGTAATCAGAAGATATTACGCTATCTTATCTTCCCAACGATCTTGCCTTATCCCCTTTCCTTCATCAACCTTTTTTCCTCTCTTCCTTTCATCCTTTTTTCTTCTTTCTCTCATCCTACAAATTACCTCAATCCCCCTCTCTACTCTCAATCCCCCTCTCTACTCTCAATCCCCCTCTCTACTCTCAATCCCCCTCTCTACTACCATCACCACTCACCTGCCATACTATTTAACCACTCTAATTCGGTTTTAGCGCGCGTCTTCAGCAGATGCTTCCCGTCATGGACCGGGGCCGCGGGGGCGTTGACCCCCGAAATACCCACCAGGTAGACTCCAGGTAGTAAAAGTTCTCTACACACTTTCGAAACGCCTGTGTAATGGAAGTGTTAGCACGCGTCTATATTATAATTTACAGAATACACGAGTGTTGAGAGTATCATCAGTGGCTTGCCTTCTCTGGCGTATGAAACGTGTAAATGCAGGAAAAGATTTCACTGTAAGTAAAGCTCGGCGAAAAGCCCTAGAGAGCGAAACATAGTGACGACAAAAGTTTGTCCTGTATATACACTGGTATTGCCCTCTTATCCTCTTTTTCACTTACAGGATGTTAAGGTACAAGAAGTTGATGAATTTCTAACTACTTTTCACAGGGAGTCAATAATCACAAGCAAAAAGTTATGGCCTTTAATATTATATTGTCCCTTAGAACATATCAATAATAAAATATTAGCTTGTCTCTCTTACGAGTGCGCAATTATTTACAGAGAACTATGTACAAGACCTTAAGGTTCCATTTCCAGTCACACGAATAATGTTACAAATTATCTGCCGGAGGTTTACAGAACACCGGTGAATATATCAGATTATTTGACATGGGACGTAATATAGATAAGTCCCCCACCAGCACCTGAAGTATGATCTAAGGGAATACGACTATGTTACAACAGAGGACTTCCAATCAATGCACCTTGAGCTGTAGCTCGGCTGCTACTGTCAGTAGTGGGGGAGGGGTGACCTAGCGTGACATACACTCAGAGGGTCAGAGTGTTAACCAGACACTGGTTGTTACCAAGTGCTTCACATATCACACTGTTACACCTAACCTAAATAATTTTACTATATACATAAATTTACATGATTCCATTAAGTAATTTACATTGGCCACAGATAACATTATACAGTCGGACTTGCTTATTGTACCTACTTAATAAGGAAGTTCGCAATATGATATTAAGTGATATAGGCTTAAAATAATGCATAAGTTGACCAGGCGTAAACAACTGTGAACTAGTAGTTCACAGTACTGAGGCTACCTGCCCAGAACTATTCTACTTTTGACCTAAATCAAGAACCATCGTGTATTATCTAGGTGTCGCCTTCCCACCTTACTGTCCTTGGCTTCTCTTCATTGGAAAGTTACTCTTACACAACCTCTTTATATGATGGTGATAATAACACCACTGATCTCCAGAGCATAGAGATTCCCCGTCCGTTCTCTCTCTCTCTCTCTCTCTCTCTCTCTCTCTCTCTCTCTCTCTCTTTCTCTCTCTCTCTCTCATATATATATTCTATAGTTTTAATCTGCTGCCTCAGTTCGCAACCCACGTATCAAGATTTACAACTAACAACAACAAGAGCTCGGCTACGTCCAGAGGAACAAATACAGCAGCAACAGAGGCATACCACAAGGAGGCACCAACGCCCACTCCACTTTCAGCCGAACAAGAACACGGAAAACAAAGAAAGACACACGACCGCACTTACAAACAACACAGTAAAGACGCTCTTAGCGTGGGAAAATTAACCGTCACACCTTGTTTATAACATAAGAACATAAGAAAGGAGGATAACTAGCAGCAGGCCCAGACTTGGTCCCATACTAGGGGTCCTTCACAATCCTGTCCCATATACAGACATATTTGCTTCTAATCCAGTTTTCAACTGCTACTCTCAAGAATAATCTTAGACAAGTTCTTACCCATCATTCGCAGCCCATCAAATCCAACCCTCTCACTCATGAATTTATCCAACTAAATATCTAAAACTACCCAAGGTCCAGTTCAATAACCCTACTAGGCAGACTGTTCCACTCATCAACTACCCTATTTCCAAACCAATACTTTCCTATATCCTTTCTAAATCTAAACTTATCTAACTTGAATCCATTATTGCGGGTTCTCTTGAGAGATATCCTCAAGACCTTATTTATATCCCCTTTGTTAATACCATTTTCCACTTGTATACCTCGATCATGTCTCCCTCATTCTACGTCTTGTCTTTACACACAAGACACACAAGCTCACGGAGGAGGGGGAGAGTGAATCTAGTAGCGACCAGCGAAGAGGCGGGGCCAAGAGCTATGAATCGACCAATGCAACCACAAATAGGTGAGTACAAACAGGTGAGTACACACACACACACTGTATCAGATACAGACAATATATGATATCTTAGATCCAGGTTTTACAACTGCTGATGTCAGCAGCATTAACCCTAAAACAAGTATAAACATTAAACCATACATTTCCAGCACATCTAAATACCATCTCTAAAGCACTCACAGAAACTCTCCTACATTCCATTACAAATGATAGACATATGATACATCTATTCCAATATTACAAACTTTTAACGACGTGTTGGCTACAACACGAAAGGCAGAGATCTGTCATTCAACTCTCTCCTCCCCTGTGGATACCTCAAGTGTAATGAGCACTTGTTAATGATCCACAATAACCCACCTGGAGACAAAAACTCAGGAGATTAATTGATCGGCTGAAGATGACCCCAGAAAAGGATCGAAATATACAGATCTTGAGTTTCCGTTTCCATTCTGGTTATTATTGAGCATATTAGGGAATGTCCATGGTGGTAGTAGAGATAAATAAAAATAAGTAATAAGGTTCTTGCAGGTGAATAAAGATGGGAACATCAACCACGACCTCATTCTACCCGGCAGTCCTTCAGAACAGGTCATCAATGGAGCATCGATGGATTGCAGCAGGTCATCAACAGGTTATACGACATCAACGGATAGGTCAACAGTATATGACAAGTCATCAACAATATATAATAAGATATTAACAAACATCAATAGAGAGTAAGAGATCATCAACACTGAAACAAGTCATCAACAATATATAATAAGATATTAACAAACATCAATAGAGAGTAAGAGATCATCAACACTGAAACAAGTCATCAACAGAAAATTACAGGTCAGTAACAGATAACAGCCCGTCCTCAACGGATAGTGACAGGTCATCGATTCAGCAACAGGAAACAACACACCAGCAACAGGTTATCAACAGCACACTTGTGCAACACCAGAGGCCCAACCTAACACAAGTTGATGAGGTAATCACAGGGGGGGGGTCCTCAACCAATCTAACACACGAGACTAATAACGGAACTTTTTAAAGAGAGCTGCAGCAGTTGATGACTTGGTTACAAGTGGGCGAGGGCCTTTCCCCTGGTGGATATACTGAGTTTATACTTTAAACTGACCACTGGCTTTCTTGTTGGAAACTTAGATGAAACCTTTACAACTCTACTGATAAACCTCCGACCCCCACTTAAACTAGTGGGCCCCGCCCACTTGTGATCTCGTCTACGACTGCTGACTCTCCCCACTTCTTCCACTGTCTCAAGCATTAGTCTTTATTCCTAAGTATTAAATTCACAAAGCCTGCTGTGAAGACGAAACGTTTCCCAATAAAGATACCCAGGTGTTGTACATGTGTCTTATTCATCAATAAAGATACCCAGGTGTTGTACATGTGTCTTATTCATCAATAAAGATACCCAGGTGTTGTACATGTGTCTTATTCATCAATAAAGATACCCAGGTATTGTACATGTGTCTTATTCATCAATAAAGATACCCAGGTGTTGTACATGTGTCTTATTCAACAATAAAGATACCCAGGTGTTGTACATGTGTCTTATTCAACAATAAAGATACCCAGGTGTTGTACATGTGTCTTATTCAACAATAAAGATACCCAGGTGTTGTACATGTGTCTTATTCATCAATAAAGATACCCAGGTGTTGTACATGTGTCTTATTCATCAATAAAGATACCCAGGTGTTGTACATGTGTCTTATTCAACAATAAAGATACCCAGGTGTTGTACATGTGTCTTATTCATCAATAAAGATACCCAGGTGTTGTACATGTGTCTTATTCATCAATAAAGATACCCAGGTGTTGTACATGTGTCTTATTCATCAACTCGTCTGTATTGCATATCTCTGATCTACAGGTCACCAAAAGTAAGCAACAGATCAAGTCATCAATAGGTTAACAACAGGTCATCAAGAGGTAAACAACAGATCAAGTCATCAATAGGTTATGAACAGGGGGTTATAAGAGGTTGACAACAGGTACGCAACAGGTATACAACAGGTGCACAGCAGTCACACAACAGATGCATAACGGGTGCACAGCGGGTACACAACAGGTGTACAACGGGTACACATGTATACAACAGGTACACAACAGGTGCACAACGGGTACACAACGGGTACACAACAGGTATACAACAGATGCACAACAGATGCACAACAGGTACAAAACAGGTACAAACCAGGTACACAGTACCTGTAGCTTGTGCAACAGGTGCACCTTGACTCTGGAACAGCGGAGCCAACGTGCAGCCGACCGACACACACGACACCCCAGCATCAACCTCTTCATGGGCGTGTGTGGGCGTGCGTCCTCCCTCAGATCCAGAATGTGGGCGTAGGGGCTGAAGTCATCGGTGGGCGACGACGGGCGTGGCGGTGGACGGGAGGAGTAGGCGTGGTGGGCGGGGAGGAGTTCACAGGTGACCCACTCGAGATGGGTGCGGGTGGGCGTGATGCGGTGGGCGCGGGGCGGGATGAAGGAGGGTGAGGGTATGGGTGGGGTGGCGGGGGTGGGGGCACCCAGGACAGGGGTGCCTGCTGTGGGGCTTCCGGTAGGGGTGGTGCACGAGGGGGGCGTGCACGACGGGGGCGTGCACGAGGAGGGCGTGCACGAGGGCAGGCGGGTGTACCCGGCTGACCAGGCTGGGCTGATAGGCTTAAATATCTTCATTACTTAAGAAAAACAATCACTTCTTGAAACAATCACTTCACTTTAAGATTCTTATTTTTCATTCTTACTTTTTTTGCTATTCTTAATTCTTATTCTTTTCCTCAATTTCCATTCTTTTTTCCTCGCTTCTTAATCCCATTGTACACTTCTTAGTCCCATTGTACACTTCTTAGTCCCATTCTTCACTTCTTAGTCCCAGTCCTCATTTCTTAGTCCCAGTCCTCACTTCTTAGTCCCAGTCCTCACTTCTTAGTCCCAGTCCTCACTTCTTAGTCCCAGTCCTCACTTCTTAGTCCCATTCTTCACTTCTTAGTCCCATTCTTCCCTTCTTAGTCCCAGTCCTCAATTCTTAGTCCCATTCTTCACTTCTTAGTCCCAGTCCTCACTTCTTAGTCCCAGTCCTCACTTCTTAGTCCCAGTCCTCAATTCTTAGTCCCAGTCCTCAATTCTTAGTACCATTCTTCACTTCTTAGTCCCATTCTTCCCTTCTTAGTCCCAGTCCTCAATTCTTAGTCCCATTCTTCACTTCTTAGTCCCATTCTTCACTTCTTAGTCCCAGTCCTCAATTCTTAGTCCCAGTCCTCACTTCTTAGTCCCAGTCCTCAATCCTTAGTCCCAGTCCTCAATTCTTAGTCCCAGTCCTCACTTCTTAGTCCCAGTCCTCAATTCTTAGTCCCAGTCCTCAATTCTTAGTCCCAGTCCTCAATTCTTAGTCCCAGTCCTCAATTCTTAGTCCCATTCTTCACCTCTTAGTCCCATTCTTCACTTCTTAGTCCCAGTCCTCACTTTTTAGTCTCATTTTTCCATTCTTTAACAATCGTCAAACACTTCTTGTGACACTGCTGATCACCTCACATAACTGAAATTCATTTTCCTTCTCTTAAACGAAAAAAACCCAGCTCATATAACCATGATAAACACGTTTCCAAAATGCAATAATAATAATAATAATAATAATAACGACATAAATAAGCATAAAATATAAAACAAGCTAACGAAATCCTTAACAACGATTACTATCACTAACGAACTAACGTAGACAGTACCGTACGTAACGAAGGAAAGTAAGTACCGTACGTACTTATTGTACTTATGTACAAAGGCAGGTCACCTAAGTCTCGTGACTTAGGTGAAGAAATATGTGATTTTGTATTTACAGCATCAGAGCAACACTGGCCTTGTGGGATGCTCAAACTGGGTGGTAAAGCAATCATGGCCGAGTCCACACAGCTTTAAGAATGGGTACGACAGGGACCAAGAAGCTGGGAGCGAATGAGCCTGCCCACAGCTATTTAACAGGCATGGGACAAGAGCCATGATTCAACGGGCACGGGCACGCGCACACACACACACACACACACACACACACACACACACACACACACACACACATACACACACATACACACACACGGCTTTTTGAGGCCACATAGACTCAATATTCCCTCTTATCTTTTTTTCGCGAATGTGAAAATAAAGTTGATTTTCTGTGCAATAGAGAGACTTGCGACCTTTCTCTTTCTTCTTTGTGTGAAAGTTTATCTCTTCCTGGATTTGTGCATTTTGAGGGAGAGAGAGAGAGACTGACGACTCAAAATATCATTTCCACATTTAATAGACTTCCCAACTTCATACACCTTTTTATCTAAACTATTTTTATCTTTCTTTATTCGTCTTCAGTTATAAATTCCCTTTCCTGTTCGGTGCATAAGAAATAAAAACTAAATTCTCATTTCATGGTCTTTTTTATTACACTCCTCATATTCACCTTTTCAGTGACGCTTCATATATATATATATATATATATATATATATATATATATATATATATATATATATATATATCTCGTGCCGAATAGGTAAAATTGGTCAATTAGCAAGAACTCATTTAAAATTAGGTCCTTTCTAAAATTTTCTCTTATACGTTTAAAGATATTTTTTTTCCATTTATGTTAATGTAAAAATTAATAATTTTGTACCAAAAGAACCTTAGAAAACTTACCTAACCTTATTATAACAAGCTAAATTTAATTTAGCCTGATCCAACTAAATGTATTTTAGACAAAGTTACAGTAATTTAATAATAAACAAGCTCGATGAAATATATTTTTTTCGTTAGGTTCAGAAGGATGTTTGCGAAATTATTGCATACACAAATTTTCGCTTGCCTTATTCGGCAAGAAGAGCGTTGTTATTTAAGCCAAAATCGCAAGTTTTACCTTTTCGGCACGACGGGAACCTGAATAATAGCTCTAGGCCTTTCGTGTTGCAATCAACACATCGGGAGCTTGCAATGCTGCAATGCTAGCAAGCGTCCCTCGGAATGAATCTGCTAAGATCTCTTACTTATTTCTGCAACATTGCAAGCTCCTGATGTGTTGATTGCGACACGAAAGGCCTAGATCTATTATTCAACTCCCCCGTGGTTGTTTGCATCTTGTATCGATTGTTCGCGATTCCTGCGAACAATCGAGAATTTAGTTCAATCCTTTGATTGAACTTTGTATAGAAAGGGGTTTAGTTATAGGTAATACATATTTTAAGAAAAAGAGGATAAATAAGTATACAAGATATGATGTAGAGCGTAATGACAGTAGTTTGTTGGACTATGTATTGGTAGATAAAAGACTGTTGAGTAGACTTCAGGATGTGCATGTTTATAGAGGGGCTACAGATATATCAGATCACGTTTTAGTTATAGCTACAGTGGGAGTAAAAGGTAGATGGGATACAAGGAAAATAGAATCAGTAAGTAAAAGAGAGGTGAAGGTTTATAAACTAAAAGAGGAGGCAGTTAGGGTAAGATATAAACAACTATTGGAGGATAGATGGGCTAGTGAGAGTGTAGGCAATGGGGTCGAAAATGTATGGGGTAGATTTAAAAATGTAGTGTTAGAGTGTTCAGCAGAAGTTTGTGGTTACAGGCGAGTGGGTGCAGGAGGGAAGAGGAGCGATTGGTGGAATGATGATGTAAAGAGAGTAGTAAGGGAAAAAGTTAGCATATGAGAGGTTTTTACAAAGTAGAAGTGATGCAAGGAGGGAAGAGTATATGGAGAGAAAAAGAGAGGTTAAAAGAGTGGTGAAGCAATGTAAAAGAGAGCAGATGAGAGAGTGGGTGAGATGTTATCAGCAAATTTTGTTGAAAATAAGAAAAAGTTTTGGAATGAGATTAATAAGTTGAGGAAGCCTAGAGAACAAATGGATTTGACAGTTAAAAATAGGAGAGGAGAGTTATTAAATGGAGAGTTAGAGGTATCGGGAAGATGGAGAGAATATTTTGAGGATTTGTTAAATGTTGATGAAGACAGGAAGCTGTGATTTCGTGTGTAGGGCAAGGAGGAATAACATCTTGTAGGAGTGTGGAAGAGCCAGTTGTGGGTGTAGGGAAGTTCGTGAGGCAGTGGGTAGAATGAAAGGGGTAAGGCAGCTGGGATTGATGGGATAAAGATAGAAATGTTAAAAGCAGGTGGGGATATAATTTTGGAGTGGTTGGTGCTATTATTTAATAAATGTATGGAAGAGGGTAAGGTACCTAGGGATTGGCAGAGAGCGTGTATTGTTCCTTTGTATAAAGGCAAAGGGACAAAAGAGAGTGCAAAATTATAGGGGAATAAGTCTGTTGAGTGTACCTGGTAAAGTGTATGGTAGAGTTATTATTGAAAGAATTAAGAGTAAAACAGAAAGCAGGATAGCAGATGAACAAGGGGGCTTTAGGAAAGGTAGGGGTGTGTAGACCAAGTGTTTACAGTGAAACATATAGGTGAACAGTATTTGGATAAGGGTAAAGATGTTTTTGTGGCATTTATGGATTTGGAAAAGGCGTATGATAGGGTAGATAGGGGGCAATGTGGCAGATGTTGCAGGTGTATGGAATAGGAGGAAGGTTACTGAAAGCAGTGAAGAGTTTTTATGAGGATAGTGAGGCTCAGGTTAGAGTGTGTAGGAGGGAAGGGACTATTTCCCAGTAAAAGTGGGCCTTAGACAAGGATGTGTGATGTCACCGTGGTTGTTCAATATATTTATAGATGGGGTTGTAAGAGAAGTGAATGCGAGGGTCTTGGCAAGAGGTGTTGGGCTAAAAGATAAAGAAGCAAATACAAAGTGGGAGTTGTCACAGTTGCTTTTTGCTGATGACACTGTGCTTTTGGGAGATTCTGAAGAGAAGCTGCAGAGGTTGGTGGATGAATTTGGTAGGGTGTGTAAAAGAAGAAAATTGAAAGTGAATATAGGAAAGAGTAAGGTGATGAGGATAACAAAAAGAATAGGTGACGAAAGATTGGATATCAGATTGGAGGGAGAGAGTATGGAGGAGGTGAATGTATTCAGATATTTGGGAGTGGACATGTCGGCGGATGGGTCTATGAAGGATGAGGTGAATCATAGAATTGATGAGGGGAAAAGGGTGAGTGGAGCACTTCGGAGTCTGTGGAGACAAAGAACCTTGTCTATGGAAGTAAAGAGGGAATGTATGAGAGTATAGTTATACCAACGCTCTTATATGGGTGTGAAGCATGGGTGATGAATGTTGCAACGAGGAGAAGGCTGGAGGCAGTGGAGATGTCATGTCTGAGGTCAATGTGTGGTGTGAATATAATGCAGAGAATTCGGAGTTTGGAAATTAGGAGGAGGTGGGGGATTACCAAAACGATTGTCCAGAGAGCTGAGGAGGGTTGTTGAGGTGGTTTGGACATGTAGAGAGAATGGAACGAGACAGAGTGACTTCGAGAGTGTATAAATCTGTAGTGGAGGGAAGGCGGGGTAGGGGTCGGCCTAGGAAAGGTTGGAGGGAGGGGTAAAGGAAGTTTTGTGTGCGAGGGCTTGGACTTCCAGCAAGCATGTGTGAGCGTATTTGATAGGAGTGAATGGAGGCATATGGTTTTTAATACTTGACGTGCTGTTGGAGTGTGAGCAAAGTAACATTTATGAAGGGATTCAGGAAACCGGCAGGCCGGACTTGAGTTCTGGAGATGGGAAGTACAGTGCCGGCACTCTGAAGGAGGGGTGTTAATGTTGCAGTTTTATAACTGTAGTGTAAAGCACCCTTCTGGCAAGACAGTGATGGAGTGAATGATGATGAAAGTTTTTCTTTTCGGGCCACCCTGCCTTGGTGGGAATCGGCCGATGTGTTAATAAAATAAAAAATAATATATATATATATATATATATATATATATACACACACACACACACACACACACACGTGTGTGTGTGTGTGTTTCATATTTCAAATACTTCCTTCAGGTGTTGAGAGGTGGGTGGTGTGCCTAGGATTCAAGAGGCGTTACCTCTCTGGACTGCAACACCGAGAGCCTGGAAGGCCAGCTGCTCTGGAATTACTAGTTCCTCTACTAAGCTTTTATCCTAATTCTTTCAGTAAATTGGATGCACACTTTCTTCACAAGTAGAAAGTCTCAAAATCTATTGGAATGAAAGTGTATTATTGATCAAATTCCGCGTTTTTTTTTTTTGACCTCTGTGTCTCCCAGAAGCTGGCAACAGCAGTGCCACCTTCACTGCTGTACTGCAGATAGGTGTCAGCCAGTGTAAATGCACATGTATAGTCACAAAGCTCTTTCTTGTCAAACCATACAAAGTAACATGGCATCTCCATTGTAACATGTGCCGAGTGCAATTAGACGGGCGGGTGTGACACCTGCAGCTAATCCAGCTCTTTGTCGATGGGTATGCGTCTCGTATTCGACGTAAGTCACACAAAACCACTTTCCAGCTTGTCATCTAAGCAAGTCTGAAGTAGGGTTATTGCCTGCCAGGATGACTGCACCATCCTGGCAGGGGATGGTAAATAGGTGCTGAGGCTCTCTGACGTGTCCGAGGGAGGCTTCACGGTCTGGGTAAGGTTGCCTTCATGCACCCAGGGCTCTCAGATCCTCTCTCTGACTAGGCAACACCACATCAAGCCTGTCTGTGTCTGCACGGGAGTCTGATAACTATACTAGCGAAAGTGTTCTTATTTTTCACTTTCCAAAATTCTCTTCACTATTAGGTCTAACTTATCCCTGAACTCTGTACATAGTTGTACTCTAAAACTATTCTCTTTAGTAATAATTTATTTCTCATCGTTTTTGACTGTAACGCTGGTGGAGAACACCATCTGGAAGGTACTTGTGGTCTTGATACGAGTCTCCTGTCCTAACTGTTTGTCGATGGTTGAAGTGTTTCGTAATTGTTATCTGGTATATGATGCTGCCAGCCAGAGTTCCACGCTTCCTGACTTCATTCACTTTGTGTTCTCTGCATAATTTGTAACTTCAGTGTTGTCGATAAATTGTTCATTCTGCTGGTAGGGAATATAGACGGAGATCACGAGCAGAACAATTTCCTGAGTTAATATGCAACGAACTGACGTCTGATATATCAGCTATGGCTAGTACATCTCCCCTAGTGTAACTAATGTGCATCGATCACCTAATATTCTATGTTTGTACTGGTGCCTCATGAGGAAACACGCTGCACTACACCAGCTCCGACACAGAGTGAGTCTCACTTTAAAAGGTAATTAAATTCCAAGCACTTGCATGACCTCTAGATTACTTTCTCAAGGAATAGTAAAGAACAGTAAAGGAAACTGTCACTGAGAGATTCAAAGAGAAACAGTGAAGGAGATGAAGCAAAGGTGGAAGAGAGAGGAAATGAAAGAAGTGAGGGGAATTATACATCTAAGAACATAAGAAAGGAGGAACACTGCAGTAGGCCTGTTGGCCCATACTAGGTAGCTCCTTCACAAATCCAACCCACTAACCTAATAAACGCTTTCCAAATGATTATATTTAATTTTATACTATATCTAAATTAATTTTACAGCGTGGGATCAGGCCTTAGCCTTGGGCTTAGGAGCGACTAACCCATGTCCAACTGATGTTCACATGGAACCCTGCTCCACTTCGGCCTTCAAGGGCTCCTCTCTCGAGTATTTGCTACTACCACCAAGATCTGCACCAGTGGCGGCCCGGCCCGGCCCACGCCGAAACCCTTCAACGCTCACCACCGCGACCCTCTTACTCACCGGGGCTTCGAGACCTCGCCTCTGAGAGAGAGCGTGGCCACTAGTGCCCCGGCGGTCGAGTATCGGGAGAATGCTTGATCGCCATGCCATTTTAAGGGCTAGTTGCTTCGGCAGGTGAGTTGTTACACACTCTATGTTCACACATATACTTATTTATAGATTTCAATACACGCACCCGCCGCTATGACTGGGACGCTATACCGGCGCCATTTCTGGTGACATCTGTGATAAGATCAATGAACGCTGCACAAGCACTGGGGTGTGAGATTGATGAACCAACACAATACAGATACACATCTAATATACAAGAGGAGTGCGCCTCACAAATGAACGTGACCTGATGTACACACCTACACGGCACCACATTCATCATCACGGGGTCAAATTTTGCCCAAACCTGAGAAATTATTGGATAGGTTTGTCAACATTATTTAAAATTTCATATATTTTTTTTATATACAATGAATGTATATAGTTTACAATCATCCGTAGTGTGTTATCTTTTAGATTCAGAATTCTGGAAAAGTTCAGGTGGTTGTGCGTACAAGATACGCTGCACGAAACGTGACAAAATATATGAAGGGCGATCTGGAAAAAGTTTTGGAATTAGCAACAGAACAACAAAGAGGACTAGAAAACTAACCAGGAGTCGAATATTGTGTTTAACCACGTAAGACGTTCAGTGTTAATGACTGTTCTAAAACTGGGAAAACTGATACATGAGAATCAGTGTTTGAGTGAAATCTCCCTCAGCCTCACTGGCTCTCTCTCACCCTTATACCAGCCCAATCTCACCGTCCTTTCTACCAATCCATCCTTATTCTTGTACCAGCCCAATCTCACAGTCCTCTCAACCGATCCATCCTTATTCTTGTACCAGCCCAATCTCACAGTCCTCTCAACCGATCCATCACTCCCTCCCTCCCTCCTCTCAAAGACTCAACCAGACCCTTCCCACACTGTCACAGAGATCCATCTGTTCCCTTCCTTGGACCTTTCCTACTCCTCTCCACCATCGTCTTGCCTTCTCAGCCACAATCAGTCAGAGTGGCTTCCGTGGTCACCTCAAAATCAGACGAAAACTTTTAGCAATGGGGAAAGTTTAAGACGATGATGGGTTTGGTAAATATTTTTGTTAGTGGGTTGGATTTGAGAAGAACTTGTCCAGTATGGGCCAATAGGCCTGTTGCAGTGTTCCTCCTTTTATATGTTGACGTTTTTTGTTGTTGCTGTTGCTAAGTAGGTGTTGCAATTGTTGCAACTCCAGCAAATGTCATCATTATATTTGTTGCAGTAATTTTGATGGGATACTTCTGCTTCTGGCTTTTGTTGTAGCTGTTGCTGTGTCTGTTAATAAATCTGTTAATGCATCTGTTACATCTGTTGTATCTAGTACTGTATAAGCTGCATCTCCATTGCATCTGGTATTGTATCTGTTAGCCCAACTGCTGCATCTGGTATTCTATCTCTTGCATTTGGTATTGCGACTGTCGTATCTATTGTATCTGATATTGTATCTATTGTATCTGATATTGCATCTGTTGTATCTGCTAATATATCTGTTGTATCTGATATTTGTATCTGGTATTGTACCTGTTGTATCTGATATTTGTATCTGGTATTGTACCTGTTGTATTTGATATTTATATCTGGTATTGTATGTTGTGTCTGGTACTGTATCTGTTGTATCTGGTACTGTATCTGTTGTATCTGGTACTGTATCTGTTGTATCTGGTACTGTATATGTTGTATCTGGTACTGTATATGTTGTATCTGGTACTGTATCTGTTGTATCTGGTACTGTATATGTTGTATCTGGTACTGTATTTGTTGTATCTAGTATTGTATCTATTGTATCTGGTATTGTATCTGATATTTGTATCTGAAATTGCATCTGATATTGCATCTGTTGTAACTGATATTGTATCTGGTATTGTATCTGTTGTATATAGTATTGTATCTATTGTATCTGCTGTATCTGATATTGTTGTATCTAGTATTGTGTGTGTGTGTGTGTGTGTGTGTTTTATCGTTCCTTGGGAAGAACTAACAAAACACACAGAGGTGAATGTCATGAGAGAGAGAGAGAGAGAGAGATAATGAATTAGAAATGTATAAATAACTGGAAAGGCTGGCTGGCTCTCTCTCTCTCTCTCTCCTCTCTCTCTCTCTCTCTCTCTCTCTCTCTCTCTCTCTTAATTACAAACCTACCTGAGACTGCAGGTTACACTTTAAAGATCGACATTTTTTTAGCTCATCCTTCAGTAAGTGAGCTTAATTAGCACTGTTTCTGTGTTTAAGTCTTGTTCGTGTTTGTTAGGTATCGTTTGCTGTGTTGTCTTGTTTGTTGTATATATTGTGTTGTTTGTTGTGTTTGTTTGTCAGGAACAACAGCGTGCCAATACACCTCGAATCTTTTAATTAAAATAATTACAATCTTTCGTTTGAGCGCGTGTGAGCGGCACCAACAACCTGGTTGACCAGACCATCAACCAACAGGCCTGGACTAGGACCGGGCCACGGGGAAGCTTAACCACAAAACTGTCCTCGGGTAGTTCCATTCCTATGAATCTCTTAAGTTTATATATATATATATATATATATATATATATATACATTTTTACTTTTGACAAATAGCTGGACAAAATTAATTTTTACAGTAACAAATGCACTGCAATTCAAGTTTAATATATAACCAGCAGATTAACTATTCATAAAAAATTTACATTCCACGCCTCTGATATTTTTTTTTCATTTCACCTTTGTACATTTGCAACATTCATTTATGAACCACGTTAAAATGTTCAATCTCGTCACGTGACGTGGTTGATTACTTTCAGAAGAGTAGGATCGAGCCTTCATTGCTTCACGTAATTAAACTAGCAGTTTTGGGCTCTGCAGGTTAAGTTAGGTAAAGTTTCTCAGGAAACAGGACAAGTGTTTCGTGACGCGGGGGTGTTAGCCATATCATGACCCACAGCTGGAGCTTTTGGTCCTCTGACTGAGGCCTTCCACTGGCTTACCCCTCCACCTCTTTAACTATGGTTATGATTATAACCATTTGGGCTCTACAGTGAGCTTCTAACCGAGATTTACCTAACACACTCTGAAATAAGAGGCTTACCTTACATATCTTCCTGTGTATATACGTTCAGAGAATATACTTGTATTCCTTGTTTTGGGTATTAAATATTCTTGACTGGTATTGTACAAGTGACACGCAGCTTTATTGAACGGCTTGTGGTGGTTCGGTTATTACAGCAGAGAGGCGCAATCTGTACAGATCTAGTAGACGTGATTAGACAGCAGATGGGCACAGCTTGCTGTCCCACGTAAGACTCACAGTCTGGTTGATCATGCATGGTTTGTCTAATAGTAAAGAAGTCACTTTATAGTTCTCCTTGTACGTAAAAGGAGAGAATTGAAAAACCTGTGTCACATCAATTAAAAACCTGTCCATCAATCTTGATAAGATTGATCGACTGATTACGTCAACTCAAGGCTGAGCGACTGATTACCTCAAACTCCTTCTGATCTTCACCATTCTTCTTTGTAGAGGACTGACGAAGCCACTGTGTGGCGAAACGTTTCCTCAATAAATACACCCAAGTGTCGCACGTGCGTCTAACATAACAAGTCTTCATAAGAAGGGTCGCCTGACCTTCCCGATCTTTCACTTAAGTTAAATTCACTTGGGTTGAAAATTTTTAGTGGCTCAGACCAGACGTTCTGAAGTTATGGAGGAAAAGTTTGGAGAGAAGAAAACAAAATAAAAACTGTACCGAAGTTTATGACCGGCTTTCCTATATAGCCGAATGAAAAATAAAAGAGTATTTATGGGCTCAAGGAACTTTTGCAACTGCAAAACGCCACCAAAACTCCACCTTTCAATATTTTTCAATTTCCCCCTCCCCTTAAAAATTATATTCTATTTCAAACTTTCCACAAATTCGTAAGAAAACAATTTTGATTTATTTTTAAACTAGAATTAGCCTCACAGGAGCTACCAGACCAAACTTACGTCCACACAGTCCAACGATAAGAAGATTCCTGTAAGATATGTCAGTGGTGAAGTTTGAATCCGATAAAAAGAAGCATTCACATGTTACCATAAGAAAACCGACATTTAAATTTTTGTAATTTCAATAAAATTGGCGTCTGTACAAACCATATTCAATCTAAAAACCGCCATCGTAAAGATATACTAGCGTTTAAAGTTTGAAGCCGATCACCTGAGGAGTTCTCTAGGTACCGGAATGTAACTGTTTTTAAAGTTAGCAAACTAATATCTACACTATGAACCTTCCTTTCGAGCGAAACCTACCATCACTGAAAGTTGAAATCGATCGGAAGAGTTATTCCCCAGTTATCACATGCAATTCAACAATCCCAAATATATTTACTACGCTCATAAATTTATACTGAAGAAGATATTATTTCATTTACAAAAAGCAACAACCATTAAAAAAAAATCTGAATCCATTAAAAATATCCATTGAATCTTTCACGAAAATACGACACCAATGTTGACAGAGGTCGATCAGACAAGGCTTCCTCAAGGTATCGCGAAGAAGCAAAAATCAGGAATGGCTTCATTAGATCGGTATATTTGAAAATTTGTCCACTGAAAGTTTGGATTCGATCGAACGAGGCATTCCAGAGTTATAAACGAAAATCTTCAGGAAACGAAAAAAGAAATATAAATCGGACAAGCAATTATGTCATAACATTTACGATAACATAAGTATAAAACGTTAAATGTATCACTGTTAAAACGTTTAATTTACATTATAAAAAAGTTTAATTTACACTATAAAAACATTTAATTATCACTGAAAAAAACGTTTAATTTACACTATCATAAACGTTTAAATTTACACTATAAAAACGTTTAAATTTTCCTTATCAAGACGTTTACAATCAGACCATCAGAAATTCACCACCTCGTTCAACCTTCTACAAAGAATTGTGAGAACATTTCACAGATAATGAAACGTTTATAATTCTATCAAAACGTTCACCATCTTCAACACTCAAATGTTCACCATCTTCAACACTCAAATGTTCACCATCTCCAACACTCAAACGTTCACCATCTTCAACACTCAAATATTCACCATCTCCAACACTCAAACGTTCACCATCTTCAACACTCAAACGTTCACCATCTTCAACACTCAAACGTTCACCATCTCCAACACTCAAACGTTCACCATCTTCAACACTCAAACGTCAAACGTTCACCATCTTCAACACTCAAACGTTCACCATCTCCAACACTCAAACGTTCACCATTTTCAACACAAACGTTCACCATCTCCAACACTCAAACGTTCACCATTTTCAACACAAACGTTCACCATCTCCAACACTCAAACGTTCACCATTTTCAACACAAACGTTCACCATCTCCAACACTCAAACGTTCACCATTTTCAACACAAACGTTCACCATCTTCAACACTCAAACGTCAAACGTTCACCATCTACTCTGGCGCGAATGAAGTATTTTTAAGAGCCAGAATATTACTTCTATTATATATATATATATATATATATATATATATATATATAAACACTTGTCATTAACATTCACTAAAATATCTTCACAATAATGTAACATCTCCAGATTAACGACGTAATCACATATAACGCATTTCTTTTAAAACTTCTTCAATTAGCGTACTTGTAACTGTGAACGATCTCTAACGCGTCTTTTTAAACGGAAATGGTTCAGCTTTTTCTTCGATGACAAAGTTGCTAAGTACTTCAAAATATATATATATATATATATATATATATATATATATATATATATATATATATATATATATATATATATATATACGTTTTGTGTTTTTTCCACCTGTTTATCTGTTAATTAATCACTGGAGGAGATTCTCCTGGAGTCCCACGTTGAGTTCGCTGCTGTGGAGAGGTGTGTGAGAGAGGGCAGGTGAGGGAAGAGGTGTGTGTGTGTGTAAGGGGGTCGTGGGATGGAGGGTGGGAGAGAGAGAGAGAGGCTGTGGTGGATGCTGCGTACACCTCCTCCACTGCTGCACTGGCAGGCACAGCAGCAGCAGCAGCAGCAGCAGCAGCAAGCACCCCAGCCGGCCCGCCCTGCGCATGTCCTCACGCTTCTACCTTCCTATGCGTATATCTTTATCCTCATAAGTTACGTAAATAGGTAAATTTGTCTGGTAAAAAGACATGTGTCGTGGTTAATAAGCCATGGCGGACGCTCAAGCCAAACTCTCTTAAAACCATTTTGCTCCTAAAACACTGAGACACATGTCCAACACTTGTGTTGATTTTTAGTGCCCAAACGTTTCGCCTATACAAAGTCGAATACAACACTAGAAACATTAGTAGTGTGAGTAGCAATAGTGCATACAAGTCAATCAGCAGCTGCATAGTAGTAGTAGCTAGTAGTAGTAGTAGTAGTAGTAGTAGTAGTAGTAGTAGTAGTAGTAGTAGTAGCAGCAGCAGCAGTAGTAGTAGTGGTAGTAGCAGCAGTAGTAGTAGTGGTAGCAGCAGTAGTAGTAGTAACAGCAGCAGTAGCAGCAGCAGCAGCAGCAGTAGTAGTAGTAGTTTTGAGGTGATCAGTCTTCAGTGTGGTATTCAAAGGAATTCGACTAAAGAAGTTTCTTGAACAAGGGAAACATTTCGTCAACAAAGGTACCCAGGTGTTGTACTGTGTCTTATTCAACATGTCGGTACTCAACACCTTAGGTACCCAGGTGTTGTACTGTGTCTTATTCAACATGTCGGTACTCAACACCTTATGTACCCAGGTGTTGTACCTGTGTCTTATTCAACATGTCGGTACTCAACACCTTAGGTACCCAGGTGTTGTACTGTGTCTTATTCAACATGTCGGTACTCAACACCTTATGTACCCAGGTGTTGTACTGTGTCTTATTCAACATGTCGGTACTCAACACCTTAGGTACCCAGGTGTTGTACTGTGTCTTATTCAACATGTCGGTACTCAACACCTTAGGAACCCAGGTGTTGTACTGTGTCTTATTCAACATGTCGGTACTCAACACCTTATGTACCCAGGTGTTGTACCTGTGTCTTATTCAACATGTCGGTACTCAACACCTTAGGTACCCAGGTGTTGTACTGTGTCTTATTCAACATGTCGGTACTCAACACCTTAGGAACCCAGGTGTTGTACCTGTGTCTTATTCAACATGTCGGTACTCAACACCTTATGTACCCAGGTGTTGTACCTGTGTCTTATTCAACATGTCGGTACTCAACACCTTTGATAATAAGGGTAACAGATTTTTCGTGCCCAATACTATTTACATTTAAATTAAAGCGCCATAAACCCTGATGGCACTAAAACACGGGCAGAGAGAGAGAGAGATAGAGAGAGAGAGAGAGAGAGAGAGAGAGAGAGAGAGAGAGAGAGAGAGAGAGAGAGAGAGAATGCCTCTTCCGATCGGCTTCAACTTTCCAACGCTGGCGTACCGTAACTACGGCAAGATTCGTGCAACTTTTTGCACGTGTGGGTGCTGCGCTCTAGTCACTGGTTTGCAGCCTGTTCCAGGATGTCGCTTTCCTCTAATGGCTCTTCGGATCGACTTCAAACCCACTTCCTGGGTTGAAAGCGGGTTGGAATTTTTGTTGTAGTGTGTTGATGCCGAATTGGCTACTTAATTGTTGAAAAGGGATGCCATTTTTCTCCCGATAAATATCATGCTGTCTCGTTAAATATGTCGTTAACTGTCTCGTTAAATATCTCGTTATATGTCTCGTTAAATATATCGTTGTCTCGTTAAATATCTCGTTAACAGTTTCGTTGTCTGTCTCCAAGTATCTATATAATCGTCTCAATAAGTGTTTCGTTAAGCGCTCGTTAAGCATTTCGGTAAAAAACCTTCTTAACTATGTCGTTAAGTGTTATTAAGTGCACGACACATGAACAGCAGCAGTGTGGCGCTGCAGTCATAATTCTGCTGCCTCGTAGTGTCAGTTTTATCTCTTAAATCCTAACAAAGTGGAAAATACCTTTACAGCACCACGAGAGAGAGAATCAGATTATAAGTAGCGTAAGTACTACGTACTTTGATGCAGAGTATGTGGGTTCGAATCCTGCTGTGGACTGATATATATATATATATATATATATATATATATATATATATATATATATATATATATATATATATATATATATATATATATATATATATTCATTAGCTTGACAGCAAGAATAATAGCGTGAGAGGCCTGCACTTAATTATGCAAATTACAGAATGATATGCATGCTGTACTCTCCAATATTTCACTCGGCACTGACTCTGTTCTTACTATTTATAATAATAAATGGAATTGAACCTGCTTGAATGAGTTTAGATTTTATGACAAGCTCATCCACCCTACCCACACACGCTCATCCACCCTACCCACACACGCTCATCCACCCTACCCACACACGCTCATCCACCCTACCCACACGCTCATCCACCCTACCCACACACGCTCATCCACCCTACCCACACACGCTCATCCACCCTACCCACACACGCTCATCCACCCTACCCACACACGCTCATCCACCCTACCCACACACGCTCATCCACCCTACCCACACACATTACTTCTACTACTACTACTACCACTCCATTACTTATACTACTACTACTACTACCACTCCATTACTTATACTACTACTACCACTCCATTACTTATACTACTACTACCACTCCATTACTTATACTACTACTACCACTCCATTACTTATACTACTACTACCATTCCATTACTTCTACTACTACTACCATTCCATTACTTCTACTACTACTATCACTCCATTACTACTACTATTGCTACTACCACTACTGCCTCCATCCTTCACTCCCCTTTCTACCTATTGTGCCACTAAAACTACTCCCTCTACTTTCTACTACCACTACTACATATACTACTACAACTTCCACTACCAGCATTACCACTTCTTTTTCTTCCTCTCTTGGTCCCGTAACTGTACCCCTCGCTTATATATACTGGCTCCCTCACTCTTTTCTGTTAGTGTGACTTTGTAAATCGTTCAAGTAGGATCGAAACGTCGTTGTAAGCCTCTTTCTCCCATGTGCAGGTTGTGTATTGCCCTGACTCTCGCACCGAGGCACAGCGAAGGTCGTTCGTGAGAACGCCAGTGAAACCTTGACTAAACGTCGGGTATTTACCTTCATATTGGTAATACAATGCAGTCAGTCCTCGTTTAAGGAGATTAAGTGTATCTATATTGAGGTGAGGCGCATGCAAGACAGAGACATCGCGAGATGCGCAGCATGTGGGGAGGAAAAAGGTGAGAGAATGAGGGAGAAGAGGGAAGGAAACAGGATGGGAGAGCGAAGATCGAAGAGGAAATGTTGTGAAGGAGGGAAGGGAGAGAGGCTAGACGAGTATACAAGAGAAGAGAGAGAGGAAGAGCAATATATGGAGGAAGTGGGAGATATTGAGTGAGAGGATAAGGAAGAGGAGATGGAAAAAATTGAGAAAGTGGAAGAGGGGAGTCTGAGAAGGAACAGTAAAAAGGGATAGGTAGAATGAAGATATATGATAGAGGGAATAGAGGATAAAGACGAGAAGGGAGAAAGAGCAGTAAGGAAAGGAAAAAAGCGAGAAAGAGAGAGAGAGAGAGAGAGAGAGAGAGAGAGAGATAACGACTATCTGCTAATGCAACATTACTGTCAACACTGTTACTGTGGCTGAACTCAACCAACCACACACACACACACACACACACACACACACACACACACACACACACACATACACACACACACACATACACACACACACACACACACACACATACACACACACAGGAGCTGTGACTCGACCCCTGCAACCACAACTAGGTGAGTACACACACACACACATATACACTCAACCTGATGACACTAGACGACAGGGAGGATAAGGGGGGACATGATAACGACGTACACAGTACCGAGAGGAACTTACAAGGCGGACAGACACACAATGTTTCAGAAACGGGACACAACAACTGGAAGTTGAAACCTCAGGCGAGTCACAGGGATGTCAGGAAGTACTTCTTCAGCCCTAAAGTTGTCAGGAAGTGGAACAATCTGGAGAGTGATATAGTGGAGGCAGGATCCATACATAGCTTTAAGAAGAGGTGCGATAAAGCTCTTGGACCCGGGAGAGAGTGGACCTAGTACCTGTGAATCGACCCCCTGCAACCACATATAGATGAGTACACAAGAGACGCGTGTCAGGAGGCCGGATACCGGGAAATATCAGGAGTCCCGACAAGCCGGATAGGAGCGCACCGCCCGCTGGGTAGAGAATTCGCCTCCCGAGGATGTTATCGATTTATACTCTAACTGAAACTGTCCGTGTGTGTGTGTGTGTGTGTGTGTTTTCTTCATCTAAACAGACTCGCTCTCCACACACAGATAAGTGATGCTGTGTAAGCTAACGTGTCTAAAGGAAATCCTGATGCACCCAGAAAATACATCGAAAAATGCAACAACAAAATACCCCCAAAAAATACAACAACAAATTACCCCCAACACAACAACAAATTACCCCCCAATACAACAACAAAATACCCCCAAAAAATACAACACAATACCTCCCCCCAAAATACAACAACAAAATACCCCCCAAAATACAACAAAATACCCCCAAAATACAACAAAATACACACCAGGAAAATACACCAAAGCAAATTACCTCCCATTCCCCCCCCCAGGCACTGTATGACCCATACGGGTTTAGTACTTCCTCATAAGATAAAATTACAATCTCCATAAGCGAACACGATTATTATAAATACTATTATTAGTTAATATTGCTGTCATTATTAATATTATATGCATGGGGAAGGGCTAAACCCGTGTCATACAACTCCTGAGAAGGGCAGATGATTAGCTTTGATCCAAGGCAGGGGAGGGGTAGCTCCAACTCCTCGGATCAAGAATCCTTCACCAGCACTGACGTACACCTTTGGAGGTGTTCTTGTGAACTAACTCAAAGATAACTCATAGATAACTAAATATAAGTAAAAGATAACTAAAGCTACCTCAGAGATAACTAAATATAAGTAAAAGATAACTAAATATAAGTAAAATATAACTAAATATAAGTAAAAGATAACTAAATATAAGTAAAAGATAACTAAATATAAGTAAAAGATAACTAAATATAAGTAGAAGATAACTAAATATAAGTAAAAGATAACTAAATGTAAGTCAAATATAATTAAATATAAGTCAAAGAAAATTAAAGATAAGTTAAAGATAACACAACTTACACTGGTTTTCATGAGTTTGTAACTATAATGAAAGACAACTGTCAAGGTTGGTGCCTTGGTGTAGGTGATGAGCTCTCGATCCCAGGATACGGAGCTACACCACCCTGCCTGGCATCAAGCCTAATTACCACCCAGTCACCAGGAGCTGCATAAACCCTACGGATTTAGTGCTTAACTTACTACTATTACTACTAATAATATGTACAATACAATAATAATAATAATAATAATAATATTAATAATATTAATAATAATAATAATAAATAAATATTAGTAACAGAAGAAAATAAAGAAGGGGAAAAAGAAGAAGTGGGGAAGACAAAGAAGAGCAAAAAGGAGGAGGAGAAGGGGAAGAACAGAAGAGGAAGAATAAAAAGAAAAGATGAAGACAAAGAAAACATCAATAATAATAATAATAATAATAATAATAATAATAATAATAATAATAAATCAAGCGAAAAAGGAGTCAAATTTTCATTGTAAGGAAATATTTGGTTTTTAAATCAGTACAAAGTCAGGATACCACTGAAGGTGAGGGGAAGGATGTAGAGCTGAATACTTTAGCCTCTGTTGCAACACTGACGCTAGCGGAGAAATTGCTAACCTGAAGAGTGTACAAAGAACTTTCACGACGATAAGTACGATAAGGCACCTAAATTCCTGGGAACGGTTGAAGTCCCTTGATTTGTATTCCCTGGAACGAAGGCGAGAGAGATACATGATAATATACACTTGGAAAATCCTAGAGGGCTTAGTACCAAACTTGCACACGAAAATCACTCCCTATGAAAGCAAAAGACTCGGCAGGAGATTCAACATTACCCCAATGAAAAGCAGGGGCGCGACGAGTACACTGAGAGACAACACAATAAGTGTCCGGGGCCCAAGACTGTTCAACTGCCTCCCAGCATACATAAGGAGGATTACGAATAGACCCCTGGCTGCCTTCAAGAAGGCACTGGACAGGCACCTAAAGTCAATACCTGACCAGCCAGGCTGTGGTTCGTACGTCAGTTTGCGTGCGGCCAGCAGTAACAGCCTGGTTGATCAGACCCTGATCCACAACGAGGCCTGGTCTCAGACCGAGCCGCGGGGGTGTTGACCCCCGAAACCTCCCAGGTATACCGTGGCGTGCACCGTCAGAGGCTCTCCTGGCGCCAGGACCACTGTCACCGACAGTAGTAGTAGTAGTAACAGCAGGTGGTAGTAGCAATAGTAGTAGCAACAGCCTTAGTAACAGCAGTAGGAGTAGTAGTAGCAATAGTAGGAACAGCAGCAGCAGTAGTAGCAATAGCAGCAACAGTAGTAACAACCACGACACTAACCAATCATACTAGTAATGGAAGTATGATATTTCTAATCAATTTCTAACCTATGATATACCTTTGACGGATTTCGAGAATTTTTCTTAAATCCCGCAGCCTCGTTCTGGACCAGGCTAGGTGAGGGAGGGGTAGGGGACCCCAACCCAAGACCCGCATGCGGCTCCTAAGAAGATTTAACGCGGCTGTCATGTCACACTATCTTGATATGCTGGTGTTATACAAGATGCCTGCGGCATGTACTCTCTGTTCTGTTAGAGTACCTGCGGCATGTACTCTCTGTTCTGTTAGAGTACCTGCGGCATGTACACTTTTGTTAGAGTACAACACAAGCCTATCTGAGTCGAATCATTTGACCAGGACATACAAACCACGTTATAAAATGGTTGCTTGGTTAATGGGGGATGGTTTGAAGCCTGTCGACTACACGAGGCTCATTAAGGCAGCACGGTAACCTTCACACCACCAAACAAGAATGTATTTTGATACCTAAAATAGTATTAAAAGTATTTCTCTTTGCAAGAAATACTTTTAATACTAAAAAATGTAGCTAATGTCATCCAATTTTGTAAAAACTATGTGGAATTATTATTATTATTATTATTATTAAGTACAAAGACCCCAATGGGAATAAGTCAAGGAACTCAGTGGAAATAAGTCAAGGACCCCAGTGGGAATAAGTCAAGGACCCCAGTGGGAATAAGTCAAGGACCCCAGTGGGAATAAATCAAGGACCCCAATGGAAATAAGTAACTTTATCTGACTTGTTTTGGGTTATCCTGGGTAATTTAACTATGTATGATTACTGTACTTATGTGTACCTGGACCTAAATAAACTTATTTACTTACATACTTACTAAGACTGAAGTGGCAATGTTATATTAGTCTGCCTTCCAAAAATTAAGAAATCTCCGTTCTCTCTGAAAACCCGTTTTCTTTAATGGTCGAGAAAGACATAGAAAACGGTAAAAATCTATATATGGAGCAGGACAGGTTCACCACACATGCAAAGACACACAAACATACACACAGACACACACAAGACAAGTGAAGAGGCGGGGGCCAGGAGCTGTGACTCGACCCCTGCAACCACAACTACGTGAGTACAACTAGGCGAGTGCACGCACAACATTACATAATTCAGCTCATAACCGTAAGGACCCGGGTTCAATCCCGTGCGGGAGGCACGGGGCAAGTCTCTCTGCTGCCTTCCTGTCACCTGGCGGTAAACAGGTACCCAAGGGCTGGCTGATAGCCTTAAGTCGCATCTTTAAAGGCCTTAAGGACGTAAGCCACACTACTTGCCACTCCCGGTAATCCTGGTTAATTAATCCGTATAAATCCATTTTCTTCTGGGTAATCCTAATATAATGCTTAGATTTCTTTTTTAAATGTATATACTGTCTTTACAGTGTATATAAACTGAGATGTGTATTTCTCTCAGTGTATATACACAGTTTAATCGGTATTCCTGAATGCTGGTGACAAGGTGACGTGTAGCTTAATGACCATCGTGTAGATAGGCTTTAAACCCCATTAACCAACCAACTTAACTCTGTCTTTAAATATATGAGATACAAAGAGAAATGGATAATGCGGATACTATGCAATGGATAAAGCGAGTAGTAAGAGGAATGGATAATGCAGATACTAAGAGGAATGGATAATGAACTAAGGGGAATGGATAATGCAGGAAGAGGAATGGATAATGTAGGAACTAAGGGGATTAGATAATGGGGGTAGAAGACAGGTGTAAGAGGATGCCAGCAAATATCATCCAAAAACTAACAAGCATGTTAGTAATTTTTCAGCGTCAGGGAGGCAGGCAAGTGGACCCAACTGCAAGTAACAGTTGAAGCAAGACTTAGGAAGTGCATTCAACACTGGAGGCAGTAAACAACACACATACAGTTAGTTGAGAATGCATGACCAGACTGAACACGTCTAGTGATGTTGGTTGATGAAGCTTAATAAGAGGGGACCTGGAGCTGAGACTCAGCTGTAACATATATATATATATATATATATATATATATATATATATATATATATATATATATATATATATATGTATACACATAAGAAACACTACATATTATATAAAAAAATACATACAACCATAGCTTATGCCATGAAAATGATAGTGAATTATAACCTTTAAACCAAGAGACTCAATAGTAATGCTGATTTCCCTTAAATCCAATGTATTCTCTCCTTAAATCCAATGTATTCTCTCTCCTTAAATCCAGTGTCGAGGTCAGAATCCTGACCACCCCACCACCACCACCACTTCAGGTCACCACTAGACTAGGCCAGATGACAGTAATTTTTAGGTTAAGTCTAAATCTATACCAAAATCTATGTCTAAATCTGTGTGTAGACGAGACTGGGCCACACGCTGCAATGTCACCCTTGAGCTGACCGAACGAGGGAGGAGTTAACATGGGAATATTCCCCTCTTCGTCAGTGGGTAGTCGCTATTGTTAGAAGTCATAGGTAAACAGTTATACCAAGCATACCTGCATACCAGAAGCTATGTTATACCAAGCATACCAGGAGCTATGTTATACCAAGCATACCAGGAGCTATCATATCACATGGTGTTATACGGCTTTCCTACATAACAGGAACAAAAATATATTCCAAAAACAGAGTATGAGAGGTAAAGACACTCCAGGCTCATCCTCAAATGTATTAGTGAAGACCATTGTAGGCGTCATGAGTGATATCGTTGATGAGACTGTGTGTTACAATGAGTGATTTGGTGTGTTACATGGAGGTACCATCCATCCTGTGTGTTACATGGAGGTACCATCCACCCTGTGAGTTATGGAGGTACCATCCACCCTGTGAGTTATTGGGAGGTACCATCCACCCTGTGAGTTACTGGGAGGTACCATCCACCCTGGGTTCAAATTGGAAGATATGCACATCCGGAAACGTTGCAAGAAATTTCAGTATTTCTTCCTGAAATTACAACCTGATTTAAAAAAACCCCCCCCTGTGAGTTACTGGGAGGTACCATCCACCCTGTGGTACATGGAGGTACCATCCACCCTGCGTGTCCCTGGAAGATACCATCGGGGAACTGCGAAAAATTCTCAGTATTTCTTCAAATATACAAAACTCAAGTGAAAAGCTACCTCTAGATTAGGACCACTGCCCCATGAGAGGTTCACACACACACATGATGAAAAAAGAAGTGAGCGAAATCCTCAAAAAAACAGTATAAATCAATAATGAGTAATCCAGGTGACAGCAGGAGAGGTGAGGACCCGCATACTTCATGACCTCCGTCCAACCTGCAACTCTTAGATTTTATCTGATGTTGCTCTTTAATCTGACGTAACTCTATTTGACGTAACTCTTATCTGACGTAACTCTTATCTGACGTAAGTACAAATCCTACAGAATTCGTAGAAAAGGAAATAACGAACATGTCCACACACGCAGCACCTGTGTCTGATACCCGGGACTATTTATAAACAAATGCAAAATGCCACTAGTACGAGAACTCGGTAGTCTATAGAGAGAAAAGGCTTAGATCTAGGCGACATTTCAAGGCCCTTGAAAAGCGCAGACGTAACTCCTCTTCACTAATGAGGTCGCAGAGGAAAAGTAAAAAATATATAGACAGTACGGTAACGATTTTATGGAGAAGAATGACGTACAAAGGCCAAAACATCATGAAATTTGAGCGGAAGAATATCGAAACTCATTATGTGGTCTACCAGAGGTCCCCAACCTGCGGCCTGAGGGCCGCATGTGGCCCTCCTAGGAAATGGATGCGGCCCTCACATGAAATTATGAATTCACTTTCATGTAGGTTCCACACTGCAGTGTCACCACAACCGTGAGGCCCTCATCACACATTTGACCATCAAATATGACTCACCTGTGTAGGAAGGTTGAGAACCTCTGGGACTATAGGCGGATCTATTTAACAAGTGCTAGCAAGGCGTTATATCCCATAACATAGTTACTTATAACAGGATAAGTAACAAAATGGATATTATGTTTTCTAACAAATCGAACATAAACAGTAGCAGCAAACAAAACAAAATATAAAGTTTTAGCAATGTATGGAGTGTAGCATCCACAGTGCCCTCCTGGCTGGCACCTTCACTATTTTTATGTAAGATACTCAAGGGGCCAGGTTATGGAACTGTAAAATAAACTCAATGAAAAGTAGGCTAACCATGATCACAATAAGAGAACATTACATCAACATGCGTGGCTCCGCGACTTTTCAACCTGCTACAAGATATCAAAAATACTGCTGGAATAATTATAGAACAGTTCACGACTATGTGCCACATGATGGCTGTGATGGATTTGTAGGCCAGCGGACAGCCAACGGCAACAGTCTGATTGAACATTCAAGAGAAAAGCCTGGCTCCATGCCTGGATGTGAGGTTAGGAAACCTCTCAAAGCCAGTCACAGGTATATACGACAGGTACATATTTACATTTACTGAAACATTACCTTGGACACGAGAAGCAGACATCAACACGGACGTTCACTACCATCTCTTACCTACAAGGAAGAAAAATACCGATTATCCACATGAATATGAGACGAATATGAGACGAATGGGGTGAATTTCTGGCGAGTATAAGGCGAATATGTGACGAAAGTGAAGATGAGACGAATTTGAGGCAAGTCGTTGAATATAGGAGTGAAAATGTGTTACCTAACCCACACTGTTACCTAACCCACACTGTTACCTAACCAACACTGCTACCTAACCAACACTGGTAGAGTTAACCAACACTGTTACCTAACCAACACTGTTACCTAACCAACACTGCTACCTAACCAACACTGGTAGAGTTAACCAACACTGTTACCTAACCAACACTGTTACCTAACCAACACTGCTACCTAACCAACACTGGTAGAGTTAACCAACACTGTTAACTCTACCAGCAGCCAGGAAATATACCCTGTGGGAGGGGTGGCTCACCTTCCCCTTACTCAGGGTAGGGGAAAAGTGACCACTCCCCCTACCTCAGGGTAGGGGAAAGGTAACCACGCCCCCTACCTCACCCATTAACAAGGTCTAAAACCACAAGTAATTAAGTACTAACTACTATTCCGTCGAGTACCATTTATACAATAACTGCGGGATAATTATTTACGTTATTTTCTACGTAATCAGGAGTAAAGTAACAAGATAACAATTACAAAATGATAATTAACATAATAACAATGAACATAATAATAACAATCACATTAATAACTGGTCCAACTAAACGAGACTCAACAATTCGAATAAAATCACAGAAGGCTTATTCAAGACGTATTGTATTGCCTGAACGTTTCGCTCCTGGAGAGTGAAATGTAGCCACAAAGAAACGAATTTAACATATATTAGCTGCCTTCTATCAAAGTCAGATCAATCGGTCACTCGACAAAAACCTTGCGCGTCATTTTCGACTGAACAAGTGCATGTGTTAGTCAGCCGAAACTTTTCTTAAATAATAGCAAGTCTTAAGAACATGTGACAAGCCATCAGCGACCTTGAGGATGTAACTTTAAGTAATGTGAGAGAACTGTTAAAGCATCACTGGAGTGACACTGTTGGAGCTAAAGACCACTGGGGTGCTAACTTTGGGAGCTAAGCATGCCACTGGAGATGCTACACTGTGTGGGAGCTGACAGCATCCACTGGAGGTGCTACACTGTGTGGGAGCTGACAGCATCCACTGGAGGTGCTACACTGTGTGGGAGCTGACAGCATCCACTGGAGGTGCTACACTGTGTGGGAGCTGACAGCATCCACTGGGGTGCTACACTGTGTGGGAGCTGACAGTATCCACTGGGGTGCTACACTGTGTGGGAGCTGACAGTATCCACTGGGGTGCTACACTGTGTGGGAGCTGACAGCATCCACTGGGGTGCTACACTGTGTGGGAGCTGACAGCATCCACTGGGGTGCTACACAGTGTGGGAGCTGACAGCATCCACTGGGGTGCTACACAGTGTGGGAGCTGACAGCATCCACTGGGGTGCTACACTGTGTGGGAGCTGACAGTATCCACTGGGGTGCTACACTGTGTGGGAGCTGACAGTATCCACTGGGGGAGCTACAGAGTGTGGGAGCTGAGAGTATCCACTGAGGGAGACTCCCACCACACTGAGGGTAATGTGGGAGTATGAGTGTGGGAGTTTGAAGGCTGTGTGTGTGTGCATGTCTTATTCTTTCTACCTAAATACCTGATCAACCAGACTGTTCCTATACACCCACCCACCCACCCTCCCAACCTTCCTTGACTCAGCTTTACCAGCTAAACAAACCAGGCCAGGTAACCAACCACCCAATTACAGCAGCGCCCGGCTGTTAGTCTCAATTACCCTCCAGAGTTGACGGTAATTAAGGTCAACCAATCAGGAAAGAGATTATCTAAGAGATAGCGATGGCGAGGCCAATCAGCGACGAGGATTCATAGAGATGACTGGTTTTAGCCAATCAGCAATCGAGGGTTAGAGCAGTATTATTATTAATTATTATTATTATTGATTGTTTGAAGTTTTAATATTAATGATTACCTTTTAATATTTTATTTTCTTCAATAGCGTCAAATTTGATATGACGAAAACGTATATTACAAATCCAAACAACATAGAAATCCATACAAAATACAAGTCATTACAACATAAAAGTCCATACAGCATACAAATCCACACAAAATACAACTCAGGTCTGATATTCTGCCTTCTCACATTAGCAGACAGTGACAAGAAGTATCCCACAGACATAAACAGACAGACAGAGACATATAGACACAGCAAGGATGGGAGGAAACAGACGCAGACACACACACACGGGTTATAACAAACTTTCTCAATATACGTTAGGTCCAAGTGGTGTTTACGTTGTGCCTAAGAGAGAAAGAGGTAAAGTGGAGAGAGAGAGAGAGAGAGAGAGAGAGAGAGAGAGAGAGAGAGAGAGAGAGACATCTGTGGAGGTTTCCGGGGAGGAGGAGGAGGAGGAGCGGGGGTCAGCGCCCCCCGCGGCCCGGTCCACGACCAACCCTCCTCAAATCGGAACGAAAAAGAACGAAAAATAATAACATAAAATCACTTATAGGAAAGATGAGTGAATGTTGAATATAAACACAAGTTGAAGACAGTTGCCTGTCGTCTTGCGTGTTCGTGAGACGGTGAGAGAGCAACCCGGCAGTCCTGCCAGAGTGTCACACTTTTAACCGGGTGCTGCTGAAAATGCACCTTTCGTAAAGATTTTTTTAGGAGTTTTCTTTAATATTTTGGATAATTATCCTTTCGTATTCTCATTTATCATCTTCACTTATTCTCTTGATCTGAATGACCCACCACACGGGTTGAACGATCAATAATAATAATAATAATAATAATAATAATAATAATAATAATAATAATAATGACAATAATAATAATAATGGCAATAATAATTATAATATCAATGACAATAACAACAATAATAATAATTAATGACAATAACAAAGATGATAATAATGACAAAAATATTAATGACAATAATAATAATAATAATGCCAATAATAATAATAGTGTCAATAATAATAATGCCAATAATAATAATAATGACAATAATGACAGTAATAAAAATGACTAATAATAATCATAGCAATAATAATAATGAGAGAAATAATAATAGCAGTAATAATAATGAGAGAAATAATAATAGCAGTAATAATAATGAGAGAAATAATAATAACAATAATAATAATGAAATAATAATAGCAGTAATAATAATAGCAGTAAGAATAATAATAATATTAGTGGTGGTGTGTGTGGCTGGTAATATATGGTTTATACGAAGCTGGGTGCTGGTGTGAGTATATTCCATATGTTACCTTCTGCCTGCATGAACTCCCTTAATTACTGTGTCGACCTAACTGAGGGAGGGAGAGAGAAGGAAGACGGAGACAGGAAGATGGAGATAAGCGTTGGAGAGAGAAAAAGAAGAAAGGGAGAGACAAGGAAGACGGAAACAGGAAGATTGAGATAAACCAGTGAGAGAGAGGAGGAGGAAGTCAGGTCAATAATACAAAACTACGAAGGAGGTGGGATAGACACCGAAGGATAGACAGAAGGATAGACAGGATACAGAAGGATAGACAGAGAAGGATAATGACAGTGCAAAGTTAAGAGAGAGAGAAGAGGATTACAAACAGAAGAGAATTAATGGCTTTTCTCCATCCCCCTTCCTTCATCCCTTCCCCTTCCTTCATCCCTCCCCTTCCTTCATCCCTCCCCTTCTTTCATCCCCTCCCCTTCCTTCATTCCCTCCCCTTCCTTCATCCCTTCCCCTTCCTTCAACCCTCCCTTTCCTTCACCCCTTCCCCTTCCTTCATGCCTCCCCTTCCTTTATGCCTCCCCTTCCTTCATGCCTCACCTTCCTTCATGCCTCCCCTTCCTTCATGCCTCCCCTTCCTTCATGGCCATACAGTTACACAGTGGAGAGAGAGAATCCCAGTGAAAAGCAGGGGCGCTGTGGGTACAATTAGAGAACACTGCATCAACATCCGTGGCTCCTGATTATTCAACATTTTACCAGAAGACATCAGAAACATTGCCAGAACAAGTACCTCAATCAGGTGCCACATCAACTAGGCGGTGATAGATGTGTGGGGCAGCCTGCCAGCCCCAGCCCCAGCCCCAGCCACAGCCTGGTTGACCAGGCAAGCACCAGACAAGCCTGGTCCAGGACCAGTTAAAAAAAATCAATTGGCTTTAAAGGAATTAAATCCTCCTGAAAATCTTAAAAAATAAAGATTTTTTTTCACTTAATAAAAATTATTGATCAATGTTATTGATTGTTATTATTGATCAATGTTATTATTGATCAGTGTTACTATTCATCAATGTTATTATTCATCAATACTATTGATCAATGTTAATGTAATCTGTGGCAGCGTCATTACTGACTTTATAATATAAATAAAACTCAGGTTAATTGATTCACCTGGAAATATTTTCTGGGATATATCATGGTAATAAACATTAACATTAACCATTTTTTGTACTTACCTATTTGAGGTTCCAGGGGGTCGATTCAAAGCTCCTGGCCCGTGTGTGTGTGTGTGTGAGAGAGAGAGAGAGAGAGAGAGAGAGAGAGAGAGAGAGAGAGAGAGAGAGAGAAGAGAGAGAGAGAGAGAGAGAGAGAGAGATCGCAAGCATCGACACCGCAAAAACAATATCGGTAAACGAGAAATTTGCATAAGGAGTGTAAGGCTGGACGGTTTTTCGATAACACACACACACACACACACACACACACACACACACACACACACACACACACACACACACACACACACATGGAGATGGTACACACACAAAATGCTGGTTGAATTGAAGGGAAAGGGAGAGGGGTGAGGGGTAAGGGGAGAGGTGTGGAGGGTGACTAAGTCAGTGGGTGAGGGAGAGACTAGACTGATCAATCCATAACACGCGACCAGGTGAGTCAGCAAGAAACTTTACAGCTGAGTAAGTCGGAGATTCAGGAAGCAAGTGAGTGAATCTGGAAGCAAGTGAGTGAATCTGGAAGCAAGTGGGTGAATCTGGAAGCAAGTGAGTGAATCTGGAAGCAAGTGAGTGAATCTGGAAGCAAGTGAGTGAATCTGGAAGCAAGTGAGTGAATCTGGAAGCAAGTGGGTGAATCTGGAAGCAAGTGGGTGAATCTGGAAGCAAGTGAGTGAATCTGGAAGCAAGTGAGTGAATCTGGAAGCAAGTGAGTGAATCTGGAAGCAAGTGAGTGAATCTGGGAGCAAGTGGGTGAATCTGGAAGCAAGTGAGTGAATCTGGGAGCAAGTGGGTGAATCTGGAAGCAAGTGGGTGAATCTGGGAGCAAGTGAGTGAATCTGGAAGCAAGTGGGTGAATCTGGGAGCAAGTGGGTGAATCTGGAAGCAAGTGAGTGAATCTGGGAGCAAGTGGGTGAATCTGGGAGCAAGTGGTGAATCTGGAAGCAAGTGAGTGAATCTGCGAGCAAGTGGGTGAATCTGGAAGCAAGTGAGTGAATCTGGAAGCAAGTGAGTGAATCTGGAAGCAAGTGAGTGAATCTGGGAGCAAGTGGGTGAATCTGGGAGCAAGTGAGTGAATCTGGGAGCAAGTGAGTGAATCTGGGAGCAAGTGAGTGAATCTGGGAGCAAGTGGTGAATCTGGGAGCAAGTGAGTGAATCTGGGAGCAAGTGGGTGAATCTGGGAGCAAGTGGGTGAATCTGGGAGCAAGTGGGTGAATCTGGAGCAAGTGGTGATCTGGAGCAAGTGGTGAATCTGGAGCAAGTGGTGAATCTGGAAGCAAGTGAGTGAATCTGGGAGCAAGTGGGTGAATCTGGAAGCAAGTGGGTGAATCTGGAAGCAAGTGAGTGAATCTGGGAGCAAGTGAGTGAATCTGGGAGCAAGTGGGTGAATCTGGAAGCAAGTGGTGAATCTGGAAGCAAGTGGTGAATCTGGAAGCAAGTGAGTGAATCTGGGAGCAAGTGAGTGAATCTGGAGCAAGTGAGTGAATCTGGAGCAAGTGGTGAATCTGGGAGCAAGTGAGTGAATCTGGAGCAGTGGGTGAATCTGGAAGCAAGTGGTGAATCTGGGAGCAAGTGAGTGAATCTGGAGCAAGTGAGTGAATCTGGAAGCAAGTGAGTGAATCTGGAAGCAAGTGGTGAATCTGGGAAGAAGTGGTGAATCTGGGAGCAAGTAGTGAATCTGGGAGCAAGTGGTGAATCTGGAAGCAAGTGGGTGAATCTGGAAGCAAGTGGTGAATCTGGAAGCAAAGTGGTGAATCTGGAAGCAAGTGGTGAATCTGGAGCAAGTGGTGAATCTGGGAGCAAGTGGTGAATCTGGAAGGTGAATCTGGAGCAAGTGGTGAATCTGGAAGCAAGTGGGTGAATCTGGAGCAAGTGAGTGAATCTGGAGCAAGTGGTGATCTGAAGCAAATGGTGAATCTGGAAGCAAGTGGGTGAATCTGGAGCAAGTGAGTGAATCTGGAGCAAGTGGGTGAATCTGGGAGCAAGTGGTGAATCTGGGAGCAAGTGTGTGAATCTGGGAGCAAGTGAGTGAATCTGGGAGCAAGTGAGTGAATCTGGGAGCAAGTGGGTGAATCTGGGAGCAAGTGAGTGAATCTGGGAGCAAGTGGGTGAGTCTGGAAGCAAGTGGGTGAATCTGGAAGCAAGTGGGTGAATCTGGGAGCAAGTGGGTGAGTCTGGAAGAAGGGATCTGGAGCAAGTGGGTGAATCTGGAAGCAAGTGGGTGAATCTGGGAGCAGCAGATCTGGGCGGTGAATCTGGGAGCAAGTGGGTGAATCTGGAAGCAAGTGGGTGAGTCTGGAAGCAAGTGGGTGAATCTGGGAGCAAGTGGGTGAATCTGGAAGCAAGTGGGTGAATCTGGGAGCAAGTGGGTGAGTCTGGAAGCAAGTGGGTGAGTCTGGAAGCAAGTGGGTGAATCTGGGAGCAAGTGGGTGATTCTGGAAGCAAGTGGGTGAGTCTGGAAGCAAGTGGGTGAATCTGGAAGCAAGTGGGTGAGTCTGGAAGCAAGTGGGTGAATTTGGAAGCAAGTGGGTGAGTCTGGAAGCAAGTGGGTGAATCTGGGAGCAAGTGGGTGAGTCTGGGAGCAAGTGGGTGAATCTGGAAGCAAGTGGGTGAATCTGGAAGCAAGTGGGTGAGTCTGGAAGCAAGTGGGTGAGTCTGGAAGCAAGTGGGTGAATCTGGAAGTAAGTGGGTGAGTCTGGAAGCAAGTGGGTGAATCTGGAAGCAAGTGGGTGAATCTGGAAGCAAGTGGGTGAATCTGGAAGCAAGTGGGTGAATCTGGAAGCAAGTGACTTGATTCAGCTAGGAAATTATTCTCTCTCCCTCCCACAAACCTCATTCGCTACAAAATAACGTTCCCGTCCCAGACACTAACAACAAAGTAAGCTCTTCTCTCTCTCTCTCTCTCTCTCTCTATCTCTCTCTCTCTCTCTCTCTCTCTCTCTTCGTCTTTAAAGCCCTCTTAAAGCTAACTCTTAAAATTAGCTTTAAGAGGGTTGTACTTTTCCCCCAGTTACGAAGCAAAGTTGGTGAAACTGCTGCAACAATTTCTGGTCTTGGACTGACAATCAGTCTGGTAGAGAGGAGAGAGAGAGAGAGAGAGAGAGAGAGAGAGAGAGAGAGAGAGAGAGAGAGAGAGAGAGAGAGAGAGAGAGAACGTAAGCTGATGTAGGTAACAGCCTCTATCTTGTAAATAAGGTCAGGAATCCTTAACCTCACCTTGTAAAACTCAGTATCAGAGAGGAAGAAAGAGAAAGAGAGAGAAAGAGAAAGCTCATCAGCTGCAGTCATAACTCCTCCCAGGTCTCCCTTAACGACTGGTCCAGGACCGTATCTCACCTGTAATGAACGCTGCCACGGACTATCTGAAATTCTTAACCTCAGAGCAGACGATCCTGGTGATACATACTCTACCCATGTTATTGGGAGAGAAAATGGGTTGTGGGGGGATAAAAATAGGTTGTGAGGATCTTAAATGGGTTATAGGGAGATAAAAATGGGTTGTGGGGAGATAAAAAAATATGTGGGGAAATAAAAAAATGGGTTGTGGATATAAAAATGGGTTGTGGGAGAGAAAATGGGTTGTGGAGAAAATGGGTTAAGAGGGGAGAGATAATGAGTTATGGAAAAGAGGATAATTTACAAGAAAATTTGTTCGGGCAAGAAAAAAATACAAATGGGTAAAAAAAAAAAAAAAAGTTACAAAGAAAAGGGTCCAAGAAAGAAGAAATGGGTTTCAAAGAGAAAACGGGTCGCGAAGAAACAGTATGCAGCATAGACTTAAACAAAAAAAAATCCTGCTGACAGCTGGCGGCCTGCATGTGGACGTTAATACGTGTGGAGTTTGTAGCGTGGAAATAAATTCCTGAGATTCAGAAAGCCGTATGGACACAGGAAGTTATAATAATAATAATAATACTAATAATAATAATAATAATAATAATGTTTTATTTCTACAAGTACATGTACTAGGTATACAGACCATAGCTGAAAGCCGCTTGTTATGTAGATCATTTATGGTAAATTAGGTGAATTTTGTCCCCAGGATGCGACCCACACCAGTCAACTAACACCCAGGTACCTATTTTACTGCTAGGTGAACAGGAACAGCAGGTGCCTCAAAGAAACACGTCCTAATGTTTCCATCAGTACCAGGGATCGAACCTCGGACCTCAGTGTGTGAGCTGAGTGCGCTACCAAATCAGCTACGGGGATATCAAGGTTTACAGATGTGGGAGCAGGGAAATGAATAGCGTTCAGTAACTTGTTTAAAACGTAGGATCTACACGAGTGAGAACCATTATACAATTCTCTGGATTAATTGGAGTTCGTGAATGTCGCAAACATTTTTCACGTCATATTTCACTTCAGGGACAAAAGACCTGATTGGGAAACCCGGAGCGAGTTACGAGATCATTATTATTATTGTTTTCCCCGCGACTCTGAGCTGTTACTATTTAATGTCAGTAAATTTTGCATCAAGGTAAGAAATAAACAAATCACGGTCAGCAGGATTCGAACCCCACGTTTGCAGGTTATCCACGAGTGTGGCTTAAGTCTCCTACCTGACGCCTTAGACCACTCGGCTACGGATGCTCCCTTGCTTGTCTGTCTGCCCTCTGGCCTCTCTCTTGTTATTTCCTCGCTAAACGTCTTGTCTATGTCGCGTAGGTAAGAGTCTTTTTCTATGCCGGCCTGTGTTAATTTATGTCTATGTCAATCTACGTCTGTCTGTGCTAGCCTGCATCAATCTACGTCTGTCTGTGCTAGCCTGCATCAATCTACGTCTGTCTGTGCTAGCCTGCATCAATCTACGTCTGTCTGTGCTAGCCTGCATCAATCTACATCTGTCTGTGCTAGCCTGCATCAATCTACGTCTGTTGTGCTAACCTGCATCAATCTACGTCTGTCTGTGTTAGCCTGCATCAATATACTTCTGTCTGTGCTAGCCTGCATCAATCTACGTCTGTCTGTACTAGCCTGCATCAATCTACGTCTGTCTGTGCTAGCCTGCATCAATCTACGTCTGTGCTAGCCTGCATCAATCTACGTCTGTCTGTGCCAACCTGCGTCAATCTACGTCTGTCTGTGCCATCCTGCGTCAATCTACGTCTGTCTGTGTCCGTCTGAATCTATCACTGCTCTCGCCTCACCAACCAATATACGTATTCCATCCCAGAGTCAACAAACTCACTCACGAAATATTCAACGGTTCGATGTTCTTATTTAATCGCCCACTTCATATCCTCCACCAGGTATTTATTCCTCTACTGGTCCTTCCCAAACAAATTTATTCCTGATGCAGTGTTCATCTTTCTTCCCCTCAGTGGCACGGCAGCCTTGTTGCAATGTGATGCAGCTACAATACTTTCTACTGGAACTTGATGTAGTGATAAGAGGACGCGCAAGGGTAGCCGACGTTAGTAAGGAATAATTCTTGTACTTAATCTCCCTAATGGCTTTTGAGAGAGAGAGAGAGAGAGAGAGGGAGAGAGATGACTCGTGTCTAGAACATGTTCGTACAGCATGACATCGTCGAAATAAAGTCAGCTGACCAAATGAAATCACTGGCCCACAGATGGCTCCAACTTCATCCTGTTCCTTACTTGTATGTCTCATAATAACAAGGCTTTCAAAATGAGCTGATGTAGGTAACAGCTCTTAGCTTGTAAATAAAGTTAGGAACCTTAACCTAAAACCCTGAGGAGAGAGAGAGAGAGAGAGAGAGAGAGAGAGAGAGAGAGAGAGAGAGAGAGAGAGAGAGAGAGAGAGAGAGAGAGAGAGAAGAGAAAGAAAGAGGAAGAACATAGAAATAAAGGAAGAACCGAAAGGGGTAAAGGGAGGGAAGGAAAAGAGGTGAAAGCAAAGAGTAGTGGGAGGGGAGATGAGGGGATGAGGGTAGAGGGGAAGACAACACAAAGGGAGGGAAGCCATCAACACACACACACACACCTTGTTAACACTAATTGGTACTCACCTGGCTGGCACTGGCACTATGCGTGGTGGGGAAGGAGGGGAATGGAGGGAAGGAGAGAATAGAGGGAAGGGAGAATACAGGAAAAAAGGGGAATGTTTGCATGATATAGTCTCCCCTCACCTTCCTATTACACCTGCCGTAGTTGAAGAGAGGGAGGGAGGGAGAGAGAGGGAGAATGAAGGGAGAGGGGCGGAGAATATTGCGGTTGTGTTGGTGATGGAGATAACTGATAGTGATGGACAGCTATGGAGCGAGTGATGGTGAATATATTTGCTTCCTCTGTGTTAACAGTTCTGGTCCAAGACCGGGCAGCAGGGGCCATGACCTAACCGGTCTTTAACACGTGTTAGCAGTAGTAATAACCCATATAATGTTAGTAGTAGTAGTACTAGAAGTAGTGGCATTAGTAGTAGTATTATCGTCATTAGTACTAGCAGAACTAGTGGCAGTAGTAGTAGCAGCAGTATTATTATTATTATTATTATTATTATTATTATTATTATTATTATTATACAGTAACTTGAAACAGAACAGTGAACAACAGTAACTTGAAACAGAACAGTGAACAACAGTAACTTGAAACAGAACCGTGAACAACAGTAACTTGAAACAGACCAGTGAACAACAGTAACTTGTTACAAAGAACAACAGTAATTTGTAACAGTGAACAACAGATAATTCAACAGTAACTTATAACGGAGAACAACAGTGAACGTGTTACATCGCGTAGCTTCCTGTTTTCCCGCCAAAAAATCACAATTTCCTCCTCATGTAAACAAACGACTGAAATATTTCCCGGGAAATTTCATTATTGTTATCAGATTAAACGATGAGATGCGGCGCTGCCAAGTCGTTTGGAGGCGGTGGTGCCAAGTCGTTTGGAGGCGGCTCTGCCAAGTGGTTTGGAGGTGGTGGTGCCAAGTGGTTTGGAGGCGGTGGTGCCAAGTGGTTTGGAGGCGGTGGTGCCAAGTGGTTTGGAGGCGGTGGTGCCAAGTCGTTTGGAGGTGGTGGTGCCAAGTGGTTTGGAGGTGGTGGTGCCAAGTGGTTTGGAGGTGGTGGTGCCAAGTCGTTTGGAGGTGGTGGTGCCAAGTCGTTTGGAGGTGGTGGTGCCAAGTCGTTTGGAGGTGGTGGTGCCAAGTCGTTTGGAGGTGGTGGTGCCAAGTGGTTTGGAGGTGGTGGTGCCACGTCGTTTGGAGGTGGTGGTGCCAAGTCGTTTGGAGGTGGTGGTGCCAAGTGGTTTGGAGGTGGTGGTGCCAAGTAGTTTGGAGGTGGTGGTGCCAAGTCGTTTGGAGGTGGTGGTGCCAAGTGGTTTGGAGGTGGTGGTGCCAAGTGGTTTGGAGGTGGTGGTGCCAAGTGGTTTGGAGGTGGTGGTGCCAAGTCGTTTGGAGGTGGTGGTGCCAAGTGGTTTGGAGGTGGTGGTGCCAAGTGGTTTGGAAGCGGTGGTGCCAAGTGGTTTGGAGGCGGTGGTGCCAAGTGGTTTGGAGGCGGCGGTGCCAAGTGGTTTGGAGGCGGTGGTGCCAAGTGGTTTGTAGGCGGCGGTGCCAAGTCATTTGGAGGCGGTGGTGCCAAGTGGTTTGGAGGCGGTGGCGCCAAGTGGTTCACAATACAGCTGTCAAGTCAAACAGTTGCTAAAGTTCAATCTACACAAATACAAACAAAGTCTTGCGAGTCGGAGACGGCAGACAGGACACGGAATACAGCATGGGTGGAGAAAAGCTGCAAGTATCAGAGAGGAAAGGACCTGGGGGTAAACATAGCACCAAGCATATCTCCAGAAATAATTAAAAAAAAAGCCTATAGCGCCAGCAACAAGACCACTCACACGTTACCTTTGATGAGTTTCGAGAGTCTTACTACTCCCGGAGCCTGGCCAGGCTTAAAAAATCCTTCAGAACTTTAAGGCCTATGATAAGCCAGTCATCGAGTACTTGGCCCCAGCATGGAGCCCACACCTGGTGATAAACGTCTAAACATTTATAACCAGATTAGTACCAGAACTGAGAAGGACGCACTATGAGGAGAGGTTGAAAAACTGAACCAGACACCTGATAGGAGAGAAGAACAAGATATATGATTACAACATACAAAATCTTCACTTTAATCGATAGGACAGATAGGAACAAACTATCTGAACTAAGAGGACTAAGATCAATGAGACAGTTGGAAGCTGAAGGTGGAGAGATGAGCCATAGGGCTGTCAGGAAGTATTTCTTTAGTCTCAGGGTGGTTAGAAAATGGGATGACTTGGATGAGGCAGTGTTGGAGGCAGACTCAATACACAATTTCAAGAGTAGCTATGACAAGGCCCAAGAGGCCAGAAATCATTGATACCGATTAATCTAGAAAACGGGTGGCAGTAGTGGGAATAGGTGGCAGTAGCAGGGGTGGGTGACAGTAGTGGGGGTGGGCGTCAGTAGCCAAGTGAGAGTGGCAGTAGCGGGGTGGGCGGCAGTAGCGGGGGTGGGCGGGAGTAGCGGGGTGGGCGGCAGTAGCGGGGTGGGCGGCAGTAGCGGGGTGCGCGGCATGAGAGGAGGGTGAGCGGCAGTAGCGGAGGTGGGGGCACTAGCGGGGGTAGCGGGGTGGGCGAGGGGTAGCAGGGTGGGCGGCAGTACCGGGGTAGCGGGGTGGGCGGCAGTACCGGGGGTAGCGGGGTGGGCGGCAGTACCGGGGGTAGCGGGGTGGGCGGCAGTAGCGGAGGTAAGCGGCAGTAGCGAGGGTGGGCGGTAGTAGCGGGGTGGGCGGCAGTAGCGGGTGGGCGGGGGTAGCGGAGGTAAGCGGCAGTAGCGAGGGTGGGCGGTAGTAGCGGGGTGGGCGGGGGTAGCGGGGTGGGCGGGGGTAGCGGAGGTAAGCGGCAGTAGAGGGTGGGCGGTAGTAGCGGGGTGGGCGGCAGTAGCGGGGTGGGCGGGGGTAGCGGAGGTAAGCGTCAGTAGCGGGGTGGGCGGTAGTAGCGGGGTGGGCGGGGGTAGCGGAGGTAAGCGGCAGTAGCGAGGGTGGGCGGTAGTAGCGGGGTGGGCGGCAGTACAGTAGGGTAAACGCTCTCAGAGGCAGGACACCCAATCAATACATGATAGTGTGGACTGCTTCCTCACACTAGTGGTTGGTTGATTGGTTGGCTGATTGATTGGTTGTTTATTTGGCTGGTTGATTGTTTAGTTGGCTAGTTGATTGGTTGCTTGGCTGGTTGATTGGTTGCTTGCCTGGCTGGTTGGTCGGCTGGTTGATTGGTTGGTTGACTGGTTGGTTGGTTGTTTGGTTTGCTGGTAGGTTAGTTGATTAGTTGGATGGAAGGTTGGTCGGCTGGTTGATTGGTTGTTTGGTTGGGTGACTGGTTGGTTGGTTGTTTGGTTTGTTTGTTGGGCGGATGGCTGGTTGCTTGTACGGGTAGTTGGCTGGTTGGTTGGTGGTGGTTTGGTTGTTGTTGTTCTTCGATGTTGTTTTTTGGTGTTAGTTGTTGTTGCTGCTGCTGGTGGTGGTGGTGGTGATGCTGGTCATGGTACTGGTGATTCTGGCGGTGCTGGTGATGCTGGTGGTGCTGGAGCTGGTGGTGCTAGTGCCATGATTTCTGGTAGTGCTGGTGATGCTAGTGATGCTGGCGGCGCAGGTGCTGTGATTTCTGGTGGTGCTGATGGTGCTGGCGGTGCTGGTGCTGTGATTCCTGGTGGTGCTGGCGCTGTAATTTCTGGTGGTGGTGCTGGCGCTGTGATTCCTGGTGGTGGTGGTGACGCTGGTGGTGGTCCTGGTGCTGAAACCCCACCATTACCAAGAGGTCAATACACACCACTAATAATAATCACAAACAAGCCAGGAACATCAAGAGACCAGTGACGTCACAGGAACTCATTCATCAACATAATTGTCTGATCACACAAAAAGTTGTTTCCCATTCTGATTGGCGAAAAAAATTATTGCATTTGTATTTTCTGATGGTTGAACTCTGGCTTCTGATTGGCCTGCACCACGTGGAATCTCCATCACACCTTCCAACACTCTCCATCACACCAACACCCTCCATCACACTAACACCCTCCATCACACCAACACCCTATATCACACCAACATTTTCCATCACACCAACACCCTCCATCACACCAACACCCTGCATCACACTAACACCCTGCATCACACCAACACCCTGCATCACACCAACACCCTCCATCACACCAACACCCTCCATCACACCAACACCCTCCATCACACCAACACCCTCCATCACACCAACACCCTGCATCACACCATCCACACCAACACTCCATCACACAACACCTCCACACACCACACTCCATCCACACACCTCCATCACACCCCCTCCATCACACCAACACCCTGCATCACACCAACACCCTGCATCACACCAACACCCTCCATCACACCAACACCCTCCATCACACCAACACCCTGCATCACACACACCCTCCATCACCAACACCTCATCACACCAACACCCTCCATCACACCAACACCCTCCATCACACCAACACCCTCCATCACACCAACACCCTCCATCACACCAACACCCTGCATCACACCAACACCCTCCATCACACCAACACCCTCCATCACACCAACACCCTCCATCACACCAACACCCTCCATCACACTTGTTAAAACAGCCAAGTAACACTTGGACTTCCATCACAGAGCTCAAAGCAGCAACACAGGAGCGACGATCACCAGCGAAGGGGAACACATAATGACATTTTGGGGAGGAAAGGTGGTCGGGACGGGAGAGGGAGGGAGGGCAGGGAAAGGGAGGGAAGGCGGGGAAGAATATACACGTAGTTGACATAGCAATCTCTCTGAAGTTCAGGATCCGCGAACACAAGGCAATTTTCCAAGACACACCCCGGCATCACACTGGATCGGGTGATACCTCAGTCTCATAAGCCTTCAGCTGTTCTATTATATTTACAGGTCTCTGATAATGTGAGAAATAACCAAAGCGCTTGGAAGTTCACCTTTTTTTTCACAGTGGCTGTTGTGTATGTTGTGATATCACCTTCTTACTGTGATCTTATTGCACACACACAATGCTGGTATGAGGCTGGGATAGTTATGCTTATGAATGCAAATGATTTACATGGGTGAAAATGTCAGGAGGCCGCTTTAGATTCTGTCATTGACACACCTCCCTCAGAAATCAGGCAGTGTCAGCATAATCCAAATTCTCCACAAACACGATATTGCCCATATCTGAGACGGCCGTCACGTGATACCTACCTAAGAAGAGTACAGAGGAGCACTGCGGCAGGCCTACTGACCTATATTCTTGCAAGTTATTAAATTCAATAATTTTCAATATTTTTAATTCTGCTAATACTAATACTGCACTCTTGGATCATGTAACCTGACTCCCACTGCTATTATATATACAAGAGGCAAAACAACCACTGGAAGCTCCTGATATACTGACTGCAACAAGAAAGGCCTAGAGCTATCATTAAACTCCCCTTGTGGGTGTTTTGCATATATATATATATTTTTTTTTCAACAAGTCGGCCGTCTCCCACCGAGGCAGGGTGCCCCAAAAAGAAAGAAAATCCCCAAAAAGAAAATACTTTCATCATCATTCAATACTTTCACCACACTCATACATAATCACTGCAGAGGCGCTCAGATACGACAGCTGAGAATTGTCCCTCCCAGCTGTCACTATCCCAGACTCCTCCTTTAAAGTGCAGGCATTGTACTTACCATTTCCAGGACTCAAGTCCAACTAAATCAATTAACTGGTTTCCCTGAAACCCTTCACAAAATGTTACCCTGCTCACACTCCAACAGATCGTCATGTCCCAAAAACCATTCGTCTCCATTCACTCCTATCTAACACGCTACACATGCTTGCTGGAAGTCCAAGCCCCTCGCCCACAAAACCTCCTTTACCCCCTCCCTCCAACCTTTTCTAGGACGACCCCTACCCCGCCTTCCTTCCCTTACAGATTTATACGCTCTCCAAGTCATTCTACTTTGATCCATTCTCTCTAAATGATCAAACCACCTCAACAACCCCTCTTCAGCCCTCTGACAAATACTTTTAGTAACTCCAGACCTCCTAATTTCCACATTTCGAATTTTCTGCATAATATTTACACCACACATTGCCCTTAGACAGGACATCTCCACTGCCTCCAGCCTCCTCCTCGCTGCAGCATTTGCAACCCATGCTTCACACCCATATAAGATTGTTGGTACCACTATACTTTCGTACATTCCCTTCTTTGCCTCCATGGATAACGTTTTTTGTCTCCACAGATACCTCAATGCACCACTCACCTTTTTTCCTTCATCAATTCTATGGTTAACCTCATCCTTCATAAACCCATCCGCTGACACGTCAACTCCCAAATATCTGAAAACATTTACTTCTTCCATAATCCCTCTCTCCAATGTGATATCCAATTTTTCTTTATTTAAATCGTTTGATACCCTCATCACCTTACTCTTATCTATGTTCACTTTTAACTTTCTACCTTTACACTATATAATGCATTAATATGTGTATTGTTGGTGAAGACTGGTATTTCAAATGGGAGAATAAAATTAGTCCTATAGCTACCATGACCACATATGTGCTGGCACCAGGAGTGATATGTTCAGTGGCACTGGCCACCTGATGTGTGAAACACTGATGGCCCAGTGGACTAAAGCGTCTCGGAATTTCGACGGGCTTCTAGGGAGGCATGCTAAAATATCTGGGGGTTCGATCCCCGCTAATCGCAGTATTGTTCTTTTCTTAAAACCACTCATTCGTGCATGCATTAATATATAAATCTCCAGAAGTGTACATGGTTTTCGACGCACACAGTCTTAGTATCATTTTAACATTGACATCTTTGTTGGTGAGTTTAAAGACCAATTTTTTTTTTAAGAGACTCAGAGTTGCGATTCCGAGAGGTAACGCCCGCAACACCCTGGGTACACTCCCCACCATGGGAACACGACCCACCTTGGGCACGCGACCCATCCTGGGCATACGACCACCTCTGGTGAGCTGTAGGAAGTCTGCCAGGAATAGGTTTTATAGAAGAAGGATCCATACACAGCTTTAAGAAGAGGTACGATAAAGCTCATGGAGTAGAGAGTGGACCTAATAGCGACCAGCGTAGAGGCGAGGCCAGGAGCTGTGAATTGACCATTGCAACCACAAACAGGCGAGTACTAATAGGTAAGTACGAGAGAGAGAGAGAGAGAGAGAGAGAGAGAGAGAGAGAGAGAGAGAGAGATGTAAGATCAGAGAAATGTGAAATAAGCGGAAAAACGCTCCATGTTAGACAAGTAACCTGGTACCATTTAATTTCCAGCGTTCTCTCTCCCCCCCTTTCTCTTCTCTCTCTCTCTCTCTCTCTCTCTCTCTCTCTCTCTCTCTCTCACTTGTTCTTCGCTGTAAAGTACCACTAAATTTTAATTACACTATTTTCCACTTCGTTGCTGAGGAAAATTCAATTACAGAGTCTGAAAAAATATATAACTTTACTGGAAGAAAATCAGAGCTGTCTGGACCCATGACAGTGCTCACTGGTAACCTGGTAGTTATCTCTGATAACCTACACTGACAACCTTCTAGTCATCCCTGACAACCAAGGGACTCCCCACTGATTCAACTCTTCACCAAGACGGTTCACTGCGGTTCCCCAGCTTTTCAACGTCAATTATTTCTGCTAAGAAACTAATGTGGCAAATCTTTTCGTCTTTCTTCGGGGCGACAGTGATCACCTGCTGACTCCATCACAATAATAATAATGATAAAAATAATAACCTTCATTTCTAAAAGTACGTGATACAACTTATACAGACCATAGCTGACACCAGTGACATACTACATAGAAAGCCCCTGGTTATGCAGAGCATTCCCGGCAAATAGGTTAATTTTGTCCCCAGGATGCGACCCACATCAGTCGACTAACGACCAGGTACCTATTTACTGCTAGGTGAACAGGGACAGTCTTGAAAAAAAAACCTTTGTTAGGAAGGAGTTAAACCTGACGACTTTAGAAGACAGAAGGATTACGGGAGACATGATTACGACATACAAGGTACAGAAGAAGCTTTGACACAGTAGATAGGGACAGTTTTTAAAATGAGAGGCACAGGAGCAAGAGGTCACAGACAGAAACTAAAGAGACATTTGAGTCACAGGGATTTAGGAAATACCTTTTCAGTATCAGGATGGTAAATAAATGGAATGAACTAGATGACTAAGTGGCAAAGGCAAACTCAATACACAGTTTCAAGAGGAGGTATGACAGGGCCCATTAGGCTAGGAATCAATATTGTGGTCTATGAGGCAGGGCCAGGAGCCGAGATTCGACCCCCACAAACAAAATTAGGAAAGTACACATGCAGCCATGTTTGGGCTGGAGGAGAAGAGGGCGAGAAGGGGAAGGAGGAAGAGAGGGCGAAGAGGAGGAGGGGGAGAAGGATTAGGAGGAAGAAGAGATAAAGGACGATGAGGAGGAGAAAGAACAGAAAGAGGACAAGGAGAAACAGCAGCAAAAGAAGAAAATAAAGAACAGAAGAATAAGGAGGAATAGGAGGAAGGTAGAACCAGGAGTCAGGTAGACGAGGTAGGAGAGGAGAGTAGTGCCACACCGTGACTGCCTAGAGAGTGCCTCACTAGGCATCATAACTGACACTTCTCTGATGAAACTGTCAAGTGTATTTCTCACATCTTACAAACCATTTTTACCAACACAAATTATATATATATATATATATATATATATATATATATATATATATATATATATATATATATATATATATATATATATATAGCACGATAAAACCAGAGGCGGGCCCAGGAACTGAAGCTCAACCCCAAACACAAGCAGGCAATTACGCTTACACATCAGCTGATGTCGGTAACACATCTCATTAACCATAACCTTCCCATTAACCACTACGTCCCATTAACCACAACCTTTCCATTAACCACAACCTTCCCATTAACCACTCTCCTCCCCATTAACCACTCTCCTCCCCATTAACCACCCACACTAACCAAACACTGTCACCCGCCCTCTCTGTGTTCAAAATCTGATATATTACTCTAATTAGTCCAGAGTAATAATGCTCCAGTGTTCTCCCACGAGTCTCTCTTATGTTGAATGATCACACTGAGCGATCAATGCACTAATATGAACAATGAACAAAGTCCACAGTAGGATTCGAACCTGCACACTCTGCATCAAGGTACGCAGTAAACTTTAGCCAGTTATCTAGGCTCTGGGAGAATGTGCAGGTTTGAATCCTGCTGTGCAAAGAGATTATATATATATATATATATATATATATATATATATATATATATATATATATATATATATATATATATATATATATATATATTCAGTAGAGGCAGTTCTGGTCCTGTCACATTCGTTGAGGGTAAAAATGAACGAGAGTCTGATGGGCGGAACGTGATCAAGAGACCCAGAGAATAACTGAACGTTCACTCAACGAGATTCTCGTTTTTTCTTCTCTCTCTCTCTCTCTCTCTCTCTCTCTCTCTCTCTCTCTCTCTCTCTCTCTCTCTGTCAGTAACAGGGTATCACAACAGTCATTAAAACTCTTGTTTGCTTGATAATAGGAACGTGTGACTCCTTAATTGACTGTTTTAACGTGAGAATAATACAGCGAGGTTCAGCTGACTGACGTTGACTGACTGCATTGCTAATTGCCTGCCTAGTTGTTGTGCTCTTTGATTCAGAGGATGATTGGCTAGTCGGTTAGTCAAGTAGCTGATCAGACTTCCGGCTAGTTGATTTACCATACATACATTATATATATATATATATATATATATATATATATATATATATATATGTTGGTTGAAATCTACTGATTTTTATTAGTCCAAATGCACTCATTGGTAAAGATGTCTCTCAGTGTACACACTGACCATGTTCCCCTCACCCTGAGGGGAATATATATATTTTTCCCTTCATTCTGTGGTAAATATAACCAGTGTTTTCACCCTCACCCTGAGAGGGAATATTCTCAAGTGTTTTCCCCCTCACTCTGTGGGGAATATAACCAGTAATTTTTCCCCTCGCCTTGAGGGGAAAATAACCAGTGTTTCTCTCATCACCATAATGCAACATGACCAGTGTTTCCCCTCACCCCAAAATCAACACCCCGAGAAGTGTTTCCTTCTGGCCTTCCCCTCACTCACAGCAACACACAGGTATACTCACCTCTCCTGGTCAACAGTCAGCCAACACCTACCTGCAACACAAACAACAACAGTCAAAACAATGTTGCAAAACACAACATATATTCTCTCCTAATTTTAAGGGTTACGAAAAATGGCAATGCAAATTTTAATTCATTTCAAAACACATCTGTGTACGTTAGTCACACACACACACACACACTCACTTGTAAATGTTTTAAAAACACTCGTGTGTGCATTAAACAAACATGTATGCATTAAAAGCATACATGTGATAATTTAAAACATACATGTGAGTATTTAAAACATACATGTGAGTATTTAAAACATATATGTGAGTATTTAAAACATACATGTGAGTATTTAAAACATATATGTTGACAATAAATGTTAGCAACAATATCCTGAGCAAAATAATGAAAAAACAGAATTATACAAGTCGCAAAAAATGTACACAGTAAAGGTAAAAATTATTTACCCAAGTCTAGTATTACTACTAAACTACTACTATCACTGCTACTACTACTACTACCACTACTAGACTACTATCACTGCTACTACTACTACTACCACTACTAGACTACTACCACTGCTACTACAACTATTACTACTAAACTACTACCACTGCTACTACTACTACTACTACTAAACTACTACTACTACTATTACTACTAAACTACTACCACTTCTATTACTACTAAACTACTACCACTTCTAAACTATTACAACTGTTACTATCACTACTACTAACCACCACCACTACTACTACTACTATCCACCACCACTACTACTATCCATCACCACTACTACTACCCATCACCACTACTACTACCACCACCACCACTACTACTACCACCACCACCACTACTACTACTACTACTACTACTACTATCACCACCACCACTACTACTACTATCCACCACCACCACTACTACTACTATCCACCACCATTACTACTACTACCACCACCACTACTACTTATGCAACTGCTGCTAATGTTACCTCTATTAATATTACTACAACTACTACCCCTGCTCTTACTAATATTAATACTACAATTACTGAAACTACTATAACGTCCATTGTACTATTGCCAGTACAACACATTACTATAATATTACAAGTATTTCACTTTGTAGTGAGAGAGGAAGCGAATGGACAAGAGGAGAGTATAAGGTACATAAACCTGGGTATAAGGGGATCAGAGTATAAGTTACATAAGCCTGACTATAAGGGGATCATAGTATAAGATACACAAACCCACGTATAAAGGGATCAGAGTATAAGATATATAAGCCTGGGTATAAGAGGATGAGAGTATAAGGAGCGCGAGTCTGGAGATAATTGTAAGAGGATCAGAGCCTAACAACGGCTGTGTGTGTAACGAGAGTTCATTGGTCTGCGAGATATTAAGGTTAACGAGGTAATTACGATGGAACATTCAACGAAGTAATTACAGTTACCCAATATGTCTGCTTCATTATATCAGCCAATATGTCTGCTTCGTTATATCAGTCAATATGTCTGCTTCGTTATATCAGTCAATATGTCTGCTTCATTATATTAGCCAATATGTCTGCTTCGTTATATCAGCCAATATGTCTGCTTCATTATATCAGCCAATATGTCTGCTTCGTTATATCAGTCAATATGTCTGCTTCGTTATATCAGCCAATATGTCTGCTTCGTTATATCAGCCAATAAGTCTGCTTCGTTATAGCAGCCAATATGTCTGCTTCGTTATATCAGCCAATATGTCTGCTTCGTTATATCAGTCAATATGTCTGCTTCGTTATATCAGCCAATATGTCTGCTTCGTTATATCAGCCAATATATTGTAGTTGCTGTGTGTGTGTGTAATTAACATAGTGTAACAGCTTTGCTAAATTTGGAAAATTAACAGTGTTCTGAAAGTTCTCAATGAGTGATTTGTGTGTTGTTAAGGTTCTAAATGAGCGATTTGTACGTAGTAAGGTTTGTGAGTGATTTGTGTGTTGCTAGGGTTTCAAACGAGTGATTTGTGTGTTAAGTTTCTATACACAAATAACCCCCACATAGAAAGAAACCCTACGACGACGTTTCGGCCCGTCTGGAAGCATTAACTAGACACACACTAACACGCGAAGGTAAGAGAGCCAGTATATATACAAGAGGAAGACAGGGACGGAACAGAGAGAGGAAGAAGCAAGAAGAATTTGGAGATGACAGTTGTGGTCGAGGTAACGCTGGTAGTGGAATTAGTAGTAGAATTAGATCCACTACCAGCATTACCTCTACTACTATCTCCAAGTTCTTACTTCCTCCTGTCTTACTCCCGTCCCTGTCTCCCACCCATGTCTCCCGCACCTGTCTCCCGCACCTGTCTCCCGTCCCTTGTCTCCCGTCCCTTGTCTCCCGTCCCCTGTCTCCCGTCCCTGTCTCCTGTGGCTTCCCTCCTCTCGTATATATATATATATACTGGCTCCCTTACCTTGTGTGTTAGTGTGACTAATGGTACAAGTCGGACCAAAACGTCGTCATAACGTCTCTCTCCTGTGTGCGAGTTATTTATGTACGGTATTATGCCTTTGTGTTCATTAAGGTTCTAAATAAGTGACCTGATTTGTACACCAAGAAGCTTCACACAAGAAGTGATTTGTATATCAAGTTTCTCAAGGAGAGAGTTATTGATTTTTGTTCCTTAAAAAAAATCCACCCTAATACTGACTGATTTATATAACTAAAAAATAACAAATTCATTTGATTTTACCAACACCTTGTACCTATAATTCCTGATTTATTTACTAAGTTACACAAATCATCAAAATGTCACTGAGACAATTCACGACACATTAGTCGTTTTACACAAATCAATCATAATTCGTTCCTAGTAATGACGTCATATAACGGCATTGCAAAAAATTCTTGCTGTGTAATGAAAAATATATACTGAGGGAGCCGCGGGGGCGTTGACCCCCAAAAACCCCTCAGATCAAAAGCTCCCGAACGCACTGTGGAAATTAAGGGATGAAATGTGAGGAAGGCAAGGGAGCGATCGCCAGGGCGGGCGGTAGGTCGCCAGGACGGGCGATAGGTCGCCAGGGCGGGCGGTAGGTCGCCAGGGCGGGCGGTAGGTCGCCAGGACGGGCGATAAATTGCCTGGCGTCAGGTGGTACTGATTAAAACGTCACTATCACCTTTAACACAGCTGGACCCGGCCAGGCAGAGACTCTTACTCCCTTTGTTTATATTGACTTCTTTGATGTTAAAGCTGATGTGTGTGTGTGTGTGTGTCTCCTTACACCAGCTGCCCCCTCTTGACCTTAGCATTAAGTAGGTACCTGAGTGTTAGTTGGCTATTGTGGGTCGCATCCTGGGATGTCAGGTCACATAGTTAATTAGTGATGGGACACCAGGAACATAACTCCGCTCCTGTAACTACGAATAGGTAATGGCAAGTAGGTGCTCTCTGTCTCACCCTTCACAAACTGCCTACATTCACCTAACAGTAAATAGGTGCGTCGCTCCTTGGTGAACACACTGAAATGCAAATTCACATAATAATAATAATTAATTAACGTATTTCTCGTCATATAAGGCGCGCCTTTTTTCCCCACAAAAAGTCTTTGAAAATCATCCTGCGTCTTATATGCTCAAGGTGAGGGTCAAGGGTAGACTTGGGTTAGGCTTTAGCGTAAAGTAAGAGGGTAATTAACCCTTCAATATAATTACCAATTAACCGTTATGATACTTCTGTCGTGCGCTTTAAATGCCGGAAAATACGGTGTGTGTGTGTGTGTGTATACCTACTGTGATAGTTACTTAGCGCAGTTCTCTACGCCTGCTGTAGTAGGTTGTCTAAGAGGTGAGGAACCTCTGTATATATGCTTATAACAGGAAGGAACCCAAACATGGCAGTAATGGAACACTCTAATAGCGTTTCAAAGCCACTTACCTTAACGTCACTAGTACTGACCGACGCCACCAGTGATTCACTGCCACTTACCTTGCGGGGCGTCGTAACGACCACTCTATCGGCGCCGTTGTTGTAGCAGTAGAGGGAGGAGTTAGCGCCGTCAGCGCCACCTCCGGGGTTGCCACTGGAGGCATACTGAGAGTACTCAGAGTACGAGATGGTGTCCACGAACGAGTCGAATCTTACCACCTTACGACGATGACGAGGAGGACACAGAGTGCACATTCTCATACCTGGAGCATGGTGCTGGAGACCTCTCTCTCTCTCTCTCTCTCTCGCTCTCTCGCTCTCTTTCTCTTGCCAGAGGACCCACCCGCCTTTAGCGGAATGAAGGATCACGCCTTTAACACTTCTTACGAATGACACCACACACGGATTTAGCGTTTCACATCATTAAAATTAATCACGAAGACACCGATTGATCCCATATTAGTGATTGTCTCATGAAAATGGAAGCCCAATTACTCAAAATCGTTTTTTTTTTTTTAAATTCGTTGGTTACTCTTACTGTTTTGTTCTTTATTGTATCGTTCTATCTTTATTTTTTTAATTACTAACACTAAATCTATCCCATTACCTTAAGTTCCACTTAAAACAAGGATACTGGAAGATACTTCTTATCAAACGCATGTGTGAGATTTGGAAGAACTGGTTGAAGTGTTTCGTTTCGGCTTTTGGAAAAGCAGCATCTTGCCTGTGATTCAGCGTGTCGAAGACGGCTTCAGACGATGATACTTTGCCTTTGACGTATTAAAAGCAGCTTTAGACGATGATACTTTGCCTTCGACGTATTGAAAGCGGCTTTAGACGATGATAATTTGCCTTCGACGTATTAAAAGCGGCTTTAGACGATGATAATTTGCCTTCGATGTATTGAAAGCGGCTTTATACGATGATACTTTGCCTTCGACGTATTAAAAGCGGCTTTAGACGATGATAATTTGCCTTCGATGTATTGAAAGCGGCTTCATACGATGATACTTTGCCTTCGACGTATTGAGGGCGGCTTCAGACGATGGTATCTTGCCTTCAGCGTATCGAAGACGGCTTCAAACGATGATACCTCGCCTTCAGCGTGTCGATGGCGGCTTGAAACGTGACTGAAGTACTCTAAGCAAGGGCTCACTCCCCGACCCAGCCAACCGCGACAAGCGGCAGGCAATCATTGTTGTTGGCCTGGCCCAGACTCGACACGTCCAAGTCTGTTTTCACGCGTGGAAACAGACTTTAGTCTTCACCGAGGCTCTGATCATCATTTCCTAAAACCACAAAGGGATAAAAAAAATACGAAATGGATACACAAATCGTCACAAAAAACAGTTTTGTGGAAATGCAGTTGGATATGTTGACGCTTTGAACATTTCCTCTCATGACGGTATCCGTACAATCGAAATAAACGAAATATTTAACAGCGTTATTGTCCATTAGGTTAATATAATATTCCATTAGGTTAATATAATATTCCATAACGCTGGAGCAGGGGAAGCAGGCGCTGCCGGAGGGACGCATGCACACAGATATCAATACCACTACCAGTTCCATCCTCCCCTCCCGCCCGTTTAGTAGGTACCGCTACCATCACCTCTCAACAGATACTACGACCCTTATCACTCTCTACAGGTATTACTACCACAACTTACATAAGTACCACCACCACTACTTTACACTACAAATACCACTACCACCAGTTCCTTCCACTTTCCACAAGTATCACTACTACCAAATACCCCACCTTTCACATGAGCCACTACCACTGTCGCTCCCCACACCACAGGTACCACCAGTCCCCACACTACAGGTACCACCAGTCCCCACACCACAGGTACCACCAGTCCCCATGCCACAGATACCACCAGTCTCCATGCCACAGGTACCACCAGTCTCCATGCCACAAGTACCACCAGTTCCTATGCCACAGGTACCACCAGTCCCAATGCCACAGGTACCACCAGTCCCCATGCCACATGTACCACCAGTCCCCATGCCACAGGTACCACCAGTCACCATGCCACAGGTACCACCAGCCTCCATGCCATAGGTACCACCAGTCCCCATGCCACAAGTACCACCAGTCCCCATGCTACAGGTACCACCAGTCTCCATGCCACAGGTACCACCAGTCCCCATACCACAGGTACCACCAGTTCCCATGCCACATATACCACCAGTCCCCACACTACAGGTAACACCAGTCTCCCACACTGCAGGTATCACCAGTCCCCACACTGCAGGTACCACCAGTTCCCATGCCACAGATACCACCAGTCTCCAGCCCACAGGTACCACCAGTTCCCATGCCACAGATACCACCAGTCCCCACACTACAGGTAACACCAGTCCCCCACACTACAGGTAACACCAGTCCCCCACACTGCAGGTACCACCAGTCCCCACACTACAGGTACCACCAGTCCCCACACTACAGGTACCACCAGTCGCCACACTACAGGTACCACCAGTCCCCACACTGCAGGTACCACCAGTCCCCACACTACAGGTACCACCAGTCCCCACACTACAGGTACCACCAGTCCCCACACTACAGGTACCACCAGTCCCCCACACTACAGGTAACACCAGTCCCCCACACTACAGGTAACACCAGTCCCCCACACTACAGGTACCACCAGTCCCCACACTGCAGGTACCACCAGTCCCCACACTACAGGTACCACCAGTCCCCACACTACAGGTACCACCAGTCCCCACACTACAGGTAACACCAGTCCCCCACACTACAGGTAACACCAGTCCCCACACTGCAGGTACCACCAGTCCCACACTACAGTACCACCAGTCCCCCACACTACAGGTAACACCAGTCCCCCACACTACAGGTATCACCAGTCCCCACACTACAGGTACCACCAGTCCCCACTACAGGTACCACCAGTCCCCACACTACAGGTATCACCAGTCCCCACACTACAGGTACCACCAGTCCCACACTACAGTACTACATGTCCCCACACTACAGGTAACACCAGTCCCCCACACTACAGGTATCACCAGTCCCCACACTACAGGTATCACCAGTCCCCACACTACAGTACCACCAGTCCCCACACTACAGGTAACACCAGTCCCCACACTACAGGTATCACCAGTCCCCACACTACAGGTACCACCAGTCCCCACACTACAGGTACCACCAGTCCCCACACTACAGGTAACACCAGTCCCCACACTACAGGTATCACCAGTCCCCACACTACAGGTAACACCAGTCCCCACACTACAGGTACCACCAGTCCCCCACACTACAGGTACCACCAGTCCCCACACTACAGGTAACACCAGTCCCCACACTACAGGTATCACCAGTCCCCACACTACAGGTAACACCAGTCCCCCACACTACAGGTATCACCAGTCCCCACACTACAGGTATCACCAGTCCCCACACTACAGGTACCACCAGTCCCCACACTGCAGGTACCACCAGTCCCCACACTACAGTACCACCAGTCCCCACACTACAGGTAACACCAGTCCCCACACTACAGGTAACACCAGTCCCCACACTACAGGTACCACCAGTCCCCACACTACAGGTAACCACCAGTCCCCACACTACAGGTATCACCAGTTCCCCACACTACAGGTATCACCAGTCCCAATACAGGTACCACCAGTCCCCACACTACAGGTACCGCCAGTCCCCACACTACAGGTACCACCAGTCCCACACTACAGGTACCACCAGTCCCCACACTACAGGTACCACCAGTCCCCACACTACAGGTACCACCAGTCCCCACACTACAGGTACCACCAGTCCCCACACTACAGGTACCACCAGTCCCCACACTACAGGTACCACCAGTCCCCCACACTACAGGTACCACCAGTCCCCACACTACAGGTACCACCAGTCCCCACACTACAGGTACCACCAGTCCCCACACTACAGGTAACACCAGTCCCCACACTACAGGTACCACCAGTCCCCACACTACAGGTAACACCAGTCCCCACACTACAGGTACCACCAGTCCCCACAACAAAGACCCGGGTACCGCTGCGGGTGTTTTTCGCTTCCTAGAGGAACTCTCATTTCCTCGGACTTCCGTTCCTCAAGTCGATGTCTTCCAGCGAGTCAGATAACACCCCCCCTTCTTTCTTCTTCTTCAGGAGACCCTCTATTGAAGACAGTGTATCTCAGTCTTCCTCCAATACTCTGGTGATACTCCACGAAGAGAGTATACCTGTATTAAGATACACTGTATCTTCAGATACATTAAGTCTATATACCAATCCCATCTGCTTTACCCCCCTTTCATTTTATCCACAGCCTCACGCACCTCCACCACACCCACATCTGGCTCTTCCTCACTCCAAAATGATGTTATTCCTCCTTGTCCAATGCATTACATCACTGCCTATCTCACACTTCCCTGAAAAGTAGCGTTCTCTATCCAGAAGCTGTCGTTATGCTGAAGTTATCACGACACTGAAAGATAGCGCTCCTGCTCGAGGGTATCTACCTGGAGGTCGTTCCGAGGGGCAAAGCCCCCGCGGTCCAGTCCATGACCAGGCTTCCCGGTGGATCAGGGCCGCACACAATCCAACGTACGAACCACAGCCCAGGTGAACTAGCCATGCAGATCCACCCAATCTTGGCTATTAATTCTCAGACACAACAACGTCACTGTTAACGTGTGGAAAACTAACTTTCCGCACTAGAGCTACATACAACAACTTTCCAAACACACACAAAAACAACTGTATCCCTCCCATAATAACATGCTACCTATATTTAAAGTTTACGTTGTGTCCCTTCAAGTATATAATGGCAAGGGTATCTCATTATTGTGGTCACACGACCGTGCTAAGAAATGATTCTAGCGAGACAGCTACTGCACGAACGATGGTTGACGTGCTTTCTTCTTTGGCTCAGTACCTTGGTGCTAAACAGCGGATGCAGTAAAGGAAATTTATACCTGGTTTCAGGGCACAAACAGCTTTTTTTTTCCGATAAATGATAAAAGATGATCAGTGAGTCAGTCAGGGACAGTGTCACAGAGAACCAGCCAGGGACAGTGCCACAGAGAACCAGCCAGGGACAGTGCCACAGAGAACCAGCCAGGGACAGTGCCACAGAGAACCACACTAGCCACCCAGGGGCAGTACCACAGTCACCCAGGGGTAGTGCCAGTCACCCAGGGACAGTGACACAGAGAATCAGCCAGCAGAAACTGTAACAACACATAGCACGGGCAGAGTGACACTTAGTTGTCCCTGAAGGAATTCTGGCAATGCTCCTTAGACAACTTGGCACTGTTCCTGAACAAAACGTGGCACTGTTCCTTGGGAAATTTTGTCACTGTTCCTGGACAAAATTTGGCACTGTTCCTTGGGGAAAATTGGCACTGTTTTTTTGGAGAAATTTCAGCACTGTTCCTGGATAATTTTTTGCACTGTCCCTAGGGAAAATCTTGAAAAGTTGTCACTTTTCCTGGGGGAACCTTGGAATTTTGGCACTGTTTCTTGGAGAATTTTAGCATAATTCCTGGAGAAAGGTTGGCATCATTCATGGAGGACTGGCATCATTCCTGGAGGACTGGCATCATTCCTGGGGGGTTGGCATCATTCCTTGAGGAAGATTGGCATCATTCCTGGAAGCGCCATGTATATTCCTAACCCTAAATATAGGGAGGTACCACCTCTGGAACTGTGCTGGGGACCCTCATCCCCAGAAAAAAAAATAAACTTACTTCAGGGAAAACTCAAGGTTCTCCCTGTAGCTATTTGAATATAGTCTTCTCCTACCACTCCATATATTCCATATTCTATGTAGACTTTATTTAAAAACAAAATACACTGACAAAAATACAATAGGTAGTAGAACATAGATAACATCTCAGAACTATATCTTGAATACTTCGTCCAGATCCCCGGCGGTGGGCCGCGTGCCCAGGATGCTGCAGGCATTGTGATTATAACAATTATAACAATTGTGATTATAACAATTATAACAATTGTGATTATAACAATTATAACAATTGTGATTATAACAATTATAACAATTGTGATTATAACAATTATAACAATTGTGATTATAACAATTATAACAATTGTGATTATGACAATTATAACAATTGTGATTATAACAATTTAAATCTTAGTTCGTGATATGTAAAATTGAGACTGGTGAATCTTTTTGTCATATTAACGAAATTGAGGTCTTAATTTGTGATATGTAAAAAAATGTGACAATTGAATTTACAGAACTATGATGTGCATGATGATGAATTAGTAAAAACGGGAAAAAATGTAAGTGTTGGGGTTGAACTAGAGAATCTTTGTTATCATATTCGCAAAATTGATTAACTTTTTGTTGAACTAGAGAGAATGTGTAATGTTTTCCCTATGCTGATTTTAGTCAGTGACTTGTAATAGTGAAAATTCTTGTAATAAAGAAAATGTGTAATAGTGGAACTTTTTATTCTGTTACCCAAAAACGTGGAATATTGTACTTTTTGGTGCTTGCGTTGAAATGTATAATAAATAAATAATGAAAAAATGTGTATTAGTGTTTACCCAACTTGATTTAACTTATTGATCTGTGTTTACTTGATTCAATCTGCACTTTCTAGTTCATTTAAGAGAACAAGAGAAGGTATAATAGGCTGCATGTACAAATGTGAAGCACTTTTAGTTAATTTTAAGTCAACGAGAGGAAATAATAGCGAGGTCACATCTCACTTTTAGTTCATTTTAAGTCAACGAGAGGAAGTAATAGCGAGGTCACACCTCACTTTTAGTTCATTTTAAGTCAACGAGAGGAAGTAATAGCGAGGTCACACCTCACTTTTAGTTCATTTAACTTAATGAGAGGAAATAATATTACCCAGCAAGAACAAACCTGTTGTATTCCCCATGTTTTAACTTGTTGACCTGTGTTTACGTCACATCCCACCTGTGTTGACCTGTGTTTACGTAACACCCCACCTGTGTTGACCTGTGTTTACGTCACACCCCACCTGTGTTGACCTGTGTTTACGTCACACTCCACCTGTGTTGACCTGTGTTTACGTCACACCCAGTCAGTGACGTCACACCCCAACCTTTCCATGCCCCACAGGGGGCTACCAATCTTTTTGATTGCATTACCGATATCGAGAAAAATGCTTACCCATAGGGATGGGAACTCAAATCTTGATCTAAGGAGATGGAGCATTGAAAAAATCGAGGTAAATCTTGATCCGGGGAAGTGGAGAACACAAAAAATGAAAAAAAAGTCGAAAATTTGAGGAAAAAGTGGTGGGGGTTCAGGAGGGGTAAAAATATGATCCAAGGAAGTGGAGGGGGAGATCTAACCATGCCCCATAGGGGGTTATCAATATTGAGTATGTCCACCATTTCTGAATGCTTACCCCCATAGGGGGGACCTTTATCAGACCCCCACACCATTTTGAATGCTTACCTCCGAAGAGATGGAGGGTGACACAAAAAGTCGAAAAAAAAATCGAAAATTCGAAAAGTCGAGGACCGGGGGGAGGGGGGGTTGCAGAAGGGGGCAGGGGGCGCTGGGCGGCGCGGGACCGGAAGGGTCATTAACACATAGGTGTGAAAATTCACACCTATGTGTGAAGGGGATGGGGGAGACCGCCGGCATTTTGAGCCATACAGCCACCAAGTACACTACTATATATATATACCACTGTGCAGTACGGTGAATACCGTAACCTTTCCAGAACTTCGGTATTCTTCGACATTAAAGGAAGTGGGATTGAGTGTATTTCTTAGCAGTGGTTACTGGGTGCGAATCACATAGACCTACCTCAATTGCTACCCTGAATGGTCATACTAGACAAGGCCGTAAGGGCACATAAATAATTCCACAAAACTAATTTTTAATTCCATATATAATTCTTAAATAATTCTACATATAATTCTAAATATTTGCACTTGTTAAAAAAATACTCGCAGCTGACGGCACTGATTTCTCACAGTTTGGCTTTCAATATACCAAGAACGAGATTTTATTTGGCTTCTTGTCTCTCCCACTATCTCTGCCTGTTTCTCTTTCTCACTATCTCTCTCTGCTTGTCTCACTTTCTCACTATCTCTCTCTGCTTGTCTCACTTTCTCACTATCTCACTCTGCTTGTCTCACTTTCTCACTATCTCACTCTCTGTGTCTGGCGTTTTGTGTCCGGATATTTGTGTGTGTGTGTATTACTACCCGCCTCCCCCAGGATGTCACCAACAACAGTCCACTTACACCCGGGTACCTACTTACTGCTAGGTGAAAAAAGGGGCAGGAAATGTGAGGAAATTAGCCCCCTCCCCACTCTCTCTCTTTCCAACTCTCCCAAGATTGAACCCGGATGCTTCAGCTATAAGCCCTACCACTAAGCTATGAAATTCACTTCCTCCTAACCATCCCACTAGCCACCGTCCTTCGCTATCCATTCGTAACGCAAGGGTACCTATCCATTAGGCTAGTGCAAGTTCCATTTTCCACTCACACCTGGTCGTCCCCTCTATCCTAGTATTCCCCCACCACCTCCCCTCCTTCCTATTCTCCTTCCCCTCCCTCTTCCCCTCTCTTACCTTTCCTTCAAAAACCTTACATAAAAAATGACAGAAGCCGAGCTTACGAGGGGAAAATAATGGCGACGAAGGAAAGATAAAAGAGGGGAAGAGTGGAAGGGGGAATTAAGAGAGGGGTAAGAGAACAAGGGAAAAAAGAGGTTAAAAATAATAATATATTGGAAGGAGAGGGTGAGATTTAGGGGGAATAACAGGAGGAGATGGAGGAATGGGGAAGAACGAGAGGAGATGGAGGAATGGAGAATAATGGGAGGAAATGGAGGAATAGAGAAGAACGGGTCGCAAAGAGGAAAACAGGAAGGAAAAACTATTCGATGTTTGTTACATCCCAAACAAGCCTTGATTTTTACCTAACCTAACAAACTAACCTAATATAAACTAACCTAACATAAACTAACCTAACCTAACATAAACTAACCTAACCTAACATAAACTAACCTAACCTAACATAAACTAATCAAACCTAACTTAACATAAACTAACCTAACATAAACTAATCTAACATAAACTAACCAAACCTAACTTAACAAACTAACCTAACCTAACCTATACTCATCTAACCTGCGTAGAGAAAGTGCCTGAAAGTAGGAGGATGAGGAGGACAGGAAGTAAAAAAAAAAAAAACTGCAGAGGAAGTGTGATTGTTGATGGTATTGTGAGGCCACACAAACAACCACAATCACTGAGGACGCTGTTGTCTTCCTTGAAGAGAACCCCTATTGTGGAGCATATCTGAGCTGCTGCAGTCCTTCCTTCTCCTCCTCCTCCTCCTCTTCCTAATCTTCCTCCTCCTCATCTTCTTTCTAATCCTCTTCCTCCTCCTAATCTTCAAGATACTGCCATTCTTATTGAGGATTTTTGTGACCCAGACTGTGGTATATTTATGACCACTGTGGTATATCTGTGACCCCACTGAAGTATGTGTGTGACCCCATTGTGGTATATTTGTGACCCCATTGTGGAATATTTGTGACTTCCACTGTGGTATAACCTTCGATGAGTATCAAAGAGATATTCTACTCGAGCTGTTTCGTGTGTTGACACGCACATCCTCGGAGGATTTCTTCATTAATACCACCATCCTTGCTTGTCATATACCATACTGACAGACTGGTTATGCCCGAGTGATAGTGACTCCAGCGCCCAGGGTTAGGAAACCTCTAAAGCTACTCTGTATAAACCATCCTGTGTGATGGAATATGACAGTGAGAGAGAGAGAGAGAGAGAGAGAGAGAGAGAGAGAGAGAGAGAGAGAGAGAGGATATTTACGTATTCATCAGGAACTTGAGTATGACTGATGAGGGTAATTACCAAGCTGGAGAATACACACACACACACACACACACACACACACACACCCACACACACACACACGCACACAAACACACACATACACACACACACACACAGTGATCGTAATAATTAATCGTATATATGTGATTTACGTAATTTCTTGGAGCTTAATTTGTAGTGATATTAAGGAGGAGGAGGAAAGAAAAAAGGAAGAGAAAACTTAATATTAGAAAACTAAGAGAGAGAAAAGAGGAAAAAATTCATTTGGAAGATAAAATATGAAGAAAAGGAGCAAGAGAGAGAGAGAGAGAGAGAGAGAGAGAGAGAGAGAGAGAGAGAGAGAGAGTTATGTTAAAGGGGAAGTCCCCAAACAGAGGACCCTGGTCTCCCCTCCCACCCTTCCCCTCTCCTCACTGACCTTCCCTCTCTTTACCAAGACCACCTCCCCCTTCATCCTCCGCCCCCTCACCACCTAACCTCTCCTCCTCCTACTCCTTTCCCCTCACATGGCCCATCATTACCTCTACCTCCCATCATGACCTCCCCTCACCACTTCTCAACCCCTTCCCCTCACACTAATGACGTGAGAGCCAGGGGAGAGTGAAAGAGAGGAGGGGAGGAGTGGGGAGGGGAAGGTTGAGGGAGGATGGAAGGCAGAAAAGAAAATTCTATCTATCCATCTATTGCTCTGTCCGTCAGTCTATCCGTCAGTGCGTCAGTCTATCCTTCAGTGCGTCAATCCGTCAGTGCGTCAGTCTATCCGTCAGTATGTCAGTCTATCACACACACACAAGGACAGAGACAGGATGTTCCAGAGAGGGGACACAGAAACAAGGGGTCACAATTGGAAGTTGAAGACTCAGACGAGTCAAAGGGATGTTAGGAAGTATTTCTTTAGTCATAGAGTTGTCAGGAAGTGGAATAGTCTGGCAAGGTATGTAGTGGAGGCAGGAACCATGGTTTTAAGACGAGGTATGATAAAGCTCATAGAGCAGGGAGAGAGAGGACCTAGTAGCGATCAGTGAAGAGGCGGGGCCAGGAGCTATGTATCGACCCCTGCAACCACAAATAGGTGAGTACATATACACACACATAACCTTTATCTGGAATATCATGAAAGAACTGATCCCAAATTTACATACCTAAATAACGACAGATAAACACAAGAAGCTTGTTACACAGTGCAGGGACGCGATGACTACAATAAATGTAAAGGGACCACGACTCTCCAACACCCTCCCTTCATGCAAAAAAGGGGGACTATCAACACTCCTGGTTGTCTTCATGAGGGCACTCGACAGGATCCTCAAAACAGCTCCTGATTAGCCGGGTACATACTGAGAGAAGCAGGCACCAACAGCCTAATCGATCAAGCCAGCAACAGGAGGCCTAGTCTGGGACCGGGCCGTGGGGGGGCGGTGACCCCCGGAACCGACTACAGGTAACCTACAAGTATCTCCCTCTCCTTTTAGTCTTCCCCTCTCTCTCATATCTTCCCTTTCCCTCTCCCCTCTTGCTTCCCCTCCCAGCTATCAGCAGGAGGCAGCTGGGCTCAGACTGTGTCAGTCAGTCATGAATTATTACCCAAGACAAAAGGTCTCAGGAATCTGTACCGTCTGTGTCAGCCATGACAGGAGGGGGAGAGGGAGGATGAATGGGGAGGGAAGAAAGATGGATGAAGGGAAGGGGGAAGGGAGGATGGAGGAGAGGAGGATGGAGGAGAGGAGGATGGAGGTGCTGTAGTTTGTTACAACGTTGCAGTAATAATAATTTAGTCACCAGGAGGAATAAAAGCAATCTGTGGAAGCTGGTTCATATTGGAGATAAATGTAAACAAACACTGTACTACAGTGGTGTCTACTACACCATGGTTAATGTTACATGTGTACACTGTACTACAGTGGTGCCTACTACACCATGGTTAATGTTACATGTGTACACTGTACTACAGTGGTGCCTACTACACCATGGTTAATGTTACATGTGTACACTGTACTCAGTGGTGCCTACTACACCATGGTTAATGTTACATGTGTACACTGTACTACAGTGGTGCCTACTACACCATGGTTAATGTTACATGTGTACACTGTACTACAGTGGTGCCTACTACACCATGGTTAATGTTACATGTGTACACTGTACTACAGTGGTGTCTACTACACCATGGTTAATGTTACATGTGTACACTGTACTCAGTGGTGTCTACTACACCATGGTTAATGTTACATGTACACTGTACTACAGTGGTGTCTACTACACCATGGTTAATGTTACATGTGTACACTGTACTACAGTGGTGTCTACTACACCATGGTTAATGTTACATGTGTACACTGTACTACAGTGGTGCCTACTACACCATGGTTAATGTTACATGTGTACACTGTACTACAGTGGTGCTACTACACCATGGTTAATGTTACATGTGTACACTGTACTCAGTGGTGCCTACTACACATGGTTAATGTTACATGTGTACACTGTACTCAGTGGTGCTACTACACCATGGTTAATGTTACATGTGTACACTGTACTACAGTGGTGCTACTACACCATGGTTAATGTTACATGTGTACACTGTACTCAGTGGTGTCTACTACACCATGGTTAATGTTCATGTGTACACTGTACTACAGTGGTGTCTACTACACCATGGTTAATGTTACATGTGTACACTGTACTACAGTGGTGCCTACTACACCATGGTTAATGTTACATGTGTACACTGTACTGCAGGTGGTGCCTACTACACCATGGTTAATGTTACATGTGTACACTGTACTACAGTGGTGCCTACTACACCATGGTTAATGTTACATGTGTACACTGTACTGCAGGTGGTGTCTACTACACCATGGTTAATGTTACATGTGTACACTGTACTACAGTGGTGTCTACTACACCATGGTTAATGTTACATGTGTACACTGTACTACAGTGGTGCCTACTACACCATGGTTAATGTTACATGTGTACACTGTACTGCAGGTGGTGCCTACTACACCATGGTTAATGTTATACATGTGTACTGTACTACAGTGTTGTCTACTACACCATGGTTAATGTTACATATGTGTACTGTACTCAGGTTGTCTACTACACCATGGTTAATGTTACATATGTGTACTGTACTACAGTGTTGTCTACTACACCATGGTTAATGTTATATGTGTAAATGTACTACAGTGTTGTCTACTACACCATGGTTAATGTTACATATGTGTACTGTACTACAGTGTTGTCTACTACACCATGGTTAATGTTATATATGTGTACTGTACTACAGTGTTGTCTACTACACCATGGTTAATGTTACATATGTGTACTGTACTACAGTGTTGTCTACTACACCATGGTTAATGTTACATGTGTGTACTTGTACTCAGTGTTGTTAGAGGTAAAGTAATATATATGTACTGCTACATGTGTACTGACTGATGTTACTACTATTACTGTACTACAGTTGTTGTGTTTCTGCATCTGTTTTATGTTAGCAAGACTCATCACCTGACTGCAGGGACTGACCACTCCCATCAAGACTGAGACTGTCCACCTCCCATCAAGACTGGGACTGCCACCCCCATCAGACTGAGTGTCACTCCCATTTAAGACATGGGACTAGTACCTCCATCAAGACTGAGGGATGTCTCCCATCAGAGGGCTGACCATCAATAGACTAGGACTGCCACCTCATCAAGACTGAGGACTGACACTCCATCAGACTGGGACTGACCACTCCATAAGACTGAGTGACTGCCACCTTCCATCAAGACTGAGACTGACAACTTCCATCAAGACTGAGGGACTGACACCTCCATCAAGACTGAGGACTGTCCACCTCCCATCAAGACTGAGGACTGCCACCTCCCATCAAGACTGAGGACTGACCACCTCCCATCAAGACTGAGGACTGACCACCTCCATCAAGACTGAGGACTGACAACCTCCATCAAGACTGAGGGACTGACAACCTTCCATCAAGACGAGGGACTGACAACCTTCCATCAAGACTGAGGGACTGACCACCTTCCATCAAGACTGGGACTGACAACCTTCCATCAAGACTGGGACTGCCACCTTCCATCAAGACTGAGGACTGACACCTTCCATCAAGACTGAGGGACTGACCACCTCCATCAAGACTGAGGACTGTCACCTCCCATCAAGACTGAGGACTGACCACCTTCCATCAAGACTGAGGGACTGACACCTTCCATCGAGACTGACCACCTTCCATCAAGACTGGGACTGACAACCTCCATCAAGACTGAGGACTGACCACCTCCCATCAAGACTAGGGACTGACCACCTCCCATCAAGACTGAGGACTGACCACCTCATCAAGACTGAGGACTGCCACCTTCCATCAGACTGAGGGACTGACACCTCCATAAGACTGGGACTGACAACCTCCATCAAGACTAGGACTGACAACCTTCCATCAAGACTGAGGACTGCCACCTTCCATCAAGACTGAGGACTGACCACCTTCCATCAAGACTGTGGACTGACCACCTTCCATCAGACTGAGGGACTGACAACCTCCATCAAGACTGAGGGACTGACACCTTCCATCAAGACTGAGGACTGACACCTTCCATCAAGACTGAGGACCACCTTCCATCAAGACTGAGGACTGACCACCTCCCATCAAGACTGAGGACTGCCACCTCCCATCAAGACTGAGGACTGCACCTCCATCAAGACTGGGGATGACCTCCATCAAGACGAGGGACTGCCTCCATCAAGACGAGGACTGACCACCTTCCATCAAGACTGAGGGACTGACCACCTTCCATCAAGACTGAGGGACTGACACCTCATCAAGACGGAGGGACTGACACTTCATCAAGACTGAGGACTGACCACCTTCCATCAAGACTGAGGACTGACAACCTTCCATCAAGACTGAGGACTGTCACCTTCCATCAAGACTGAGGGACTGACAACCTCCATCAAGACTGAGGGACTGACCACCTCCATCAAGACTGAGGACTGCCACCTCCATCAAGACTGAGGGACTGACCACCTCCATCAAGACTGAGGACTGACCACCTCCACGAGACTGACACCTTCCATCAAGACTGTGGGACTGACCACCTCCATCAAGACTGAGGGACTGCCACCTTCCATCAAGACTAGGGACTGACCACCTCCCATCAAGACTGAGGGACTGACCACCTTCCATCAAGACTGAGGACTGACCACCTTCCATCAAGACTGAGGGACTGTCCACCTCCATCAAGACTGAGGGACTGACCACCTACCATCAAGACTGAGGGACTGACCACCTCCCATCAAGACTGAGGACTGACCACCTTCCATCAAGACTGAGGGACTGACAACCTCCATCAAGACTGAGGGACTGACCACCTCCATCAAGACTGAGGACTGACCACCTCCATCAAGACTGAGGGACTGACCACCTCCATCAAGACTGAGGGACTGACAACCTTCCATCAAGACTGAGGGACTGACAACCTTCCATCAAGACTGAGGACTGACCACCTCCATCAAGACTGAGGGACTGACCACCTCCATCAAGACTGAGGGACTGACCACCTCCATCAAGACTGGGGGACTGACCACCTCCATCAAGACTGAGGGACTGACACCTCCATCAAGACTGAGGGACTGACACCTTCCATCAAGACTGAGGGGCTGACAACCTTCCATCAAGACTGAGGGACTGACCACCTCCATCAAGACTGAGGACTGACAACCTTCCATCAAGACTGAGGGACTGACACCTTCCATCAAGACTGAGGACTGACCACCTCCATCAAGACTGAGGGACTGACCACCTACCATCAAGACTGAGGACTGATCACCTTCCATCAAGACTGAGGGACTGACCACCTCCATCAAGACTGAGGGGCTGACACCTCCATCAAGACTGAGGGACTGACCACCTTCCATCAAGACTGAGGGACTGACAACCTCCCATCAAGACTGAGGGACTGACCACCTCCCATCAAGACTGAGGGACTGACCACCTTCCATCAAGACTGAGGGACTGACAACCTTCCATCAAGACTGAGGGACTGACCACCTTCCATCAAGACTGAGGAACTGACAACCTACCATCAAGACTGTGGGACTGACAACCTTCCATCAAAACTGAGGGACTGACCACCTACCATCAAGACTGAGGGACTGACAACCTTCCATCAAGACTGTGGGACTGACAACCTTCCATCAAGACTGAGGAACTGACAACCTTCCATCAAGACTGAGGGACTGACAACCTTCCATCAAGAGTGAGGGACTGACAACCTTCCATCAAGACTGTGGGACTGACAACCTTCCATCAAGACTGAGGGACTGACAACCTTCCATCAAGACTGAGGGACTGACAACCTTCCATCAAGACTGAGGGACTGACCACCTTCCATCAAGACTGAGGGACTGACCACCTTCCATCAAAGCTTCACAAACATTCTACACACTCCTTCACAAACAAACGAGTCATTAAGACCCATGACCAAAAAAATTAAGAAAATTTATGAGACAATAAGAGTGAGGTCAGGAGGAGGATGAGGAGGGTCAGGAGGAGGATGAGGAGGGTCAGGAGGATGAGGAGGGTCAGGAGGAGGATGAGGAGGGTCAGGAGGATGAGGGGGGTCAGGAGGAGGAGGAGGAGGGTCAGGAGGAGGACGAGGAGGAGGGTCAGGAGGAGGACGAGGAGGAGGGTCAGGAGGATGAGGTCAGGAGGATGAGGAGGAGGGTCAGGAGGATGAGGAGGAGGGTCAGGAGGATGAGGAGGGTCAGGAGGATGAGGAGGGTCAGGAGGATGAGGAGATGGGTCAGGAGGAGGATGAAGAGGGTCAGGAGGAGGATGAAGAGGGTCAGGAGGAGGAGAAGGAGGAGGATGAGGAGGGTCACGAGAAGGATGAGGAGGGTAAGGATGAGGAGGGTCAGGAGGATGAGGATGCTCACGAGGAAGATGAGGAGGGTCAGGAGGATGAGGAGGGCCAGGAGGAGGATGAGGAGGGTCAGGAGAAGGATGAGGAGGGTCAGGAGGAGGATGAGGAGGGTCAGGAGGAGGATGAGGAGGGTCAAGAGGAGGATGAGGAGGGTCAGGAGGAGGATGATGAGGGTCAGGAGGAGGATGAGGAGGGTCAGGAGGAGGAGGAGGAGGAGGGTCAGGAGGAGGAGGAGGGTCAGGAGGAGGAGGGTGACGAGGACAAGGAGGGTCAGGAGGGTCAGGAGGAGGAGGAAGAGGAGGGCCACGAGAAGTATCGGGAGGAAGAGGTGGAAGGTCAGGATGAGGAGGATGATCAGAAGTGTCTCGAGAAGGATCAGGAAGAGGAAGAGGAGTATCAGGATGAAGAGGAGTATTAGGATGAAGAGGAGTATTAGGAGGAGATAATAATGGTAGGAAGAGAGAGAGGCACCAGGAAGCAGGTTGAGGAATGACGCAATAACTTTATTTAATTAAAACCTTAATTAATTCTGATGCTCAACATAAGGAGAGTAAAAAAACAGAGAGAGAGAGAGAGAGAGAGAGAGAGAGAGAGAGAGGGAGAGAGGGAGAGAGGGAGGGGAGGGAGGGAGGGAATGAGAGAGAGAGGAGAGAGGGAGAGAGAGGGAGGGAGGGAGGGAGGGAGGGAGGGAGGGAGGGAGAGAGAGAGAGAGAGAGAGAGAGAGAGAGAGAGAGATAACTTCTCACTTAGAAAATATCTAAGAAGAAAAATTACTCTATAGAAAAACACATAACTAGAAAAATAATCACCATTTGGCTTTTGAAATATGACAAACTAGAGTAAAAAAATGACGCCATTTTGAAGGGCGTCTATTTACACCAACCCCCTTCCCTCCCATTATCTCCAACAATCCTCACCTCCACCTCACCCATTACACCCATTTCCCCTCCTGATCTCTCCCCCTCCCCTCCCTCTCCCCTCTGCATTCTCCCATCATCACCCCCTCCCCCACTTTCACTCATTGTAATGATATACAGAGGCAACTAATGAAGGTAAGGAGTGAAAAGATGAAAATTTGTCCGTCAGTCTCTCTATCTCTGTCTGTCTGTCTCTCTATCTCTGTCTCTCTCTCTCTGTCTCTCTCTATCTCTCTCTCTCTGTCTGTCTGTCTCTATCCTTGTCTGTCTCTCTCTATCTCTCTCTGTCTCTCTATCTCTGTCTCTCTCTCTCTGTCTGTCTCTCTGTCTCTCTCTCTCTGTCTCTCTCTGTCTGTGTCTCTCTATCTCTCTCTGTCTGTCTCTCTCTCTGTCTGTCTCTCTCTCTATCTCTCTCTGTATCTCTCTGTCTGTCTCTCTCTCCTCTGTCTGTTCTCTCTCTCTCTCTGTCTGTCTGTCTCTGTCTGTCTCTCTCTCTCTGTCTCTCTCTCGTATCTGGTCTCAACTCGGGATCCAATATTAAATTTCAGTTTCCTTCCAGACTGTGATACCTCAATACTTGCAGCAGGAGCACCAACAACAGCAGCAGTAGCAGCAACAGCAGCAGTAGCAACAACAGCAGCAGTAGCAGCAACAGCAGCAGCAACAGTAGCAACAGCAGCAGCAGGGACAGCAGTAGTAGCAGCAGCAGAAACAGCAGTAGCAGCAACGTAGCATTCATCACCTAACACCCAGCATTCAGTATTTAGTACGAATCACCTAGCACTCAGCACCTAACACCTAGCACCTAACATAAAACTTAAAATATCTCACACATATACCCCACTTAATAATCCTAACTCTTATTTTCCTCAACAATAATATTCGTTGCTTGACAAATTATATTCCAACGTGCGGGGGAAATTATACCTAACGTATAATAACACTATTATAAATTATCTATGTAATTATTCACGACAGCACCGGCGTTAGTACTAATTGCCTCCCTATTTAGAAAGACCAATTATTATAATTATTTTCCCGATTATTATATTTTCATGTTGAACGAAACCATGTGAGAAAGAGGGCGGGGCTATTTTCCCTGGGACGCCAGAGGCTCGATAATCGATATATAATTTCAAGTTAATGTGTGAAAAGCAACGAAAACATTTCTGGCGATTGAATTTTTTTTTAACTTAAAGTACATTGGAAATTGAAGTCGTTTTTAATAACAACTTATTAATATAAATACGAGTATAGAAGGCTGTGTACTAAGGTCAGCTGATTATGCCAGTCAGCTGATCACATAAATAGTCGGTTCATGTAAACAAAGTCAAATAATTAGGTAAGCAAAGTCAGCTGAGCATGTAAACAAAGTCAGCTGATTATGTAAACAAAGTCAGCTGATTATGTAAACAAAGTCAGCTGATCATGTAAACAAAAGTCTCAGCTGTTTATATAAACAAAGGAGATATGCATCAATTAAAGATTCAACGGTAACAGAATCAACGGTGACATCAACAGACATCAATGTCAAGCAACATCACCAGCATAAAGGCCAGAAAAAGCAACATTAGCAACAGCAACGGAAACATCACAAGACCAGCAGCAACATGAACTGCTGGAAAATAAACAGTAGCAGCAACAACAGCAAGATAACAACGGTTGCAACAGCTATAGTAACAGGAAATGCAACAGTAGTAACACCAGATAAACAAACGTCATCACAGAAAGATCAACAGTCGAAACAGCACCAACGGCAGAAACGGCAATAGCATAGAAATATCAACAGTAACAGCACCAGCAAAAAATATCAACAGTAACAGCACAACAACAGCACCAACAACAATAACAGGAATACCATCAGCAGAACAGAAACAGCATCAACGGCAGAAGCATCAGCAATAACAGGAAAAACAACACTAACAATAGGAACAAGAACAGTAGTAATGACAGGAGGAACAGCACAGAAACAGTACTATCGATAGGGCCAACAGTAGTAGACACGGGCACACCACCAGTAGAAGAAGCACAGAAACAGCAACAGAACCCCCTACTGTCCAACAGCTAGGGGTAAGGGGCTGTCCATTCACCAGTGAATAATGTTAACGATGGTTCTATCATTCCCTTAGAAAGTCCCACTCTAAGGTGTCCCACCCTTAGGAGGGTCCCACTCTAATGTGTCCCACCCTTAGGAGGGTCCCACCCTTAGGAGGGTCCCACTCTAAGGTGTCCCACCCTTAGCAGGGTCCCACTCTAAGGGGTACCACCCTTTGAGCACATATTGACAACCACAATTCCTAAATCATTTTTTCTTGACAGCTGACCCTTCCCCCCTCACAGTTTAGCAGCCCCGGTGCCAGCTATGTGTGTGGCACCAGCACTAACAGCCTGACTAGTCACACAGTGGACCGAGAAAATTCACCTGCGTCCACCTTGTCTTCCAGTAAGTGTGTACCAAAGTTAACAGTAACCTCTGTTGTGTGGGTTGACTTTATCAAGCAACGTTTCGCTCTACACATCTCTAGACATCTGCTACACTGGACATCTGCTACACTGGACATCTGCTACACTGGACATCTGCTACACTAGACATCTGCTACACTGGGCATCTGCTACACTAGACATCTGCTACACTGGACATCTGCTACACTAGACATCTGCTACACTGGACATCTGCTACACTAGACATCTGCTACACTGGACATATG
>WNWK01000713.1:362500-398399 GCA_009830355.1 Cherax destructor
AGCCTCACCATGGAAGACTTACCCTGGGTAGGAACCTGTGAAGGGTCACGTACAGATAAGAAGCATAATAGGAGAATGGGGAGATGTTGATCTAGACAGCAGGGCAAGAGGAAAGGAAATGGAATAGGAACTGGGAAGACATAAATGTTGGGGAGTAAGATAGAAGGAGACGACTATATATATATATATATATATATATATATATATATATATATATATATATATATATATATATATATATATATCTTCTGTCTCTCCTTATCCTCCCCTTTCTACATTTTTCTTCTCCCTATCTTATGTCCCCTTTCCATTTATTCTCTTATTCGCTAATACTTTCCCATTTTTTCCATTTATTCTCCCACCTCAGCACTTTCTCCTTTCCAAGTGTCTTCAAACGTCTCTCTCTTTCATCCATTCCACCGCCCGACAGCCCGCCCGCCCGCCCCTTCCATCCTGGAAATGAGATTGCAATGGCTTCAGGCATGAGTAAAGTAAGTGGCTGGAGGGACTGCAAGTTGCCAGACGTGAACACTTGCACGTCAGGAAGACCTGGATGATGATCACACACACGATGGATGGACCCGTTCAGAAACTCCTAGAAGATGGGCCGCAACGGTTTAACCGGTGTCCGGAACGTCTGGATAGATGGAAGCAAGAGAAAAGCAAGGTCTGGGGAGACTGGATGGTGGTGGCTGGAAGCAAGATAAAAGCAAAGTCTGGAGTAACTGGACATGGACATTAACGAGAGTCAAGGTTCGGACAGACTAGAGAAGGACCGTAGAAAGCAATGGAAAGACTATGTCTTGAACAACAAGGCCTGCCTGAACTTCCCCAGCACCTAACAACTAGCTACCAGGGAACCTGACTGCGCTGGAACTCTGTTCTTGAGCGCCACCACAAACACCATCACACGGCAATCAGATTCACTCCTGGTTTCTGAAGTACTGGCCAAACTTATTCTCACCCGATACGATACTGCTACTACCTAAAGTATATGGAGAAGTACCGAGGTAGGCCTGCTGACCCGCCTAATTTTAAATAGCGAAATTTCAACTTGCCTGAGGAGCATTATTGCAGATCACCAAAGCTCAAACCTCACCCCACGTTTCTCCGATACACATATACTCTTTTTTTCACCCTGATAAGCGAAACATCTTTCCGATTCACATAAACCGGCACTTAGGAGAGAGACCTCATCTTATTAGTGGTACACACTACCAACAAGTTGGTAAATTAGACATGTGCAGCATCTGGGTGTCTTTATTCTGTAGGTGTTTCGCCAACCAGTGGCTTTATCGGTACAATACGGGGACACAAAGGAAAGACAGCAGAAGAGGAGGTAATCAGTCCCTCCAAGATGATTCCCGTAGTCATCTGGGAGTCATGTGGACTACGATCCTGAACACCAGCTAATAGGATGAAGGACTGACTACCTCCTTTTTCTACAGTCTTCCTTTTGTGTCTTGAACCTACACTGATAACGCCACTGGTTGGCGAAAAGTCTACTTAATAAAGATTCCCAGATGTTGCACATATGTCTAATTCATCACAAGAACCTTACAACGACGTTTCGGTCTATCTTGGACCAATGACTTAACAATGGTTGTCGTCTAAGTGCGGGATTTGTGGTGAACTGTTGCAGCAACTCCACTGTGCCTTTTTATTCTCATCCTCTCAATAAAACGCCATAAATGGCATATGTGAAATATTAGACATTTATGCAACATCTGGGCATCTTTATTTGTAGACGTCTCGCCATCCAGTGGCTTTACCAATACAAATTCAAGGCCAAAATGGGAAGACTGTAGAACTCTATACAAAAGAGGAGGTAATTAGTCCCTCAGCCTTGGAATTAGTGAAGAGCACCGAAGTCTTGAAGAATCTGAAGCACAGGCAGGAAGACTGGCGCTTATATACTGGCGTCAGGTGAGGGACGTGTAGCAGACGAAGCCAGATGTTGCACGTGTCTAGTTCTTCATCTTGCCGGTATTGTTTAACATTTATGTACGGCATAATGTGTGATGCTGACGTACAAGGTCTGGAAAGGCTGCAGCAGAGCTCCAAATACAAACAGAGCTCTGGGAAGACTAGAGGAATTAAAGAAGAGAGAAACTCTGGAGAAAGAGCATGGGTTATTACTTGAAGGAACTGGAAAGACTGACAGATTGCTGCAAGTGTAAAACTGGATGACAATCTGAGGTGCAAGAGAGGTTCTCGAGACTCGAGTCCGAATCTGGACGATCTAGACGGTGTAAATAAATGTAGACGAATCTAAACGATATGGACAAGTCTAAACGATCATGATAAGTCTGGACGCGCTTGAATAATCTGGATGAATCTGGACGAGTCTGGACCAGTCTGGACAAGTCTGGACCAGTCTGAACGAGCCTGGACGGATCTGGACGAGTCTGAAGCCAGCAGGAACACTCCTGCGTCCGGAAGGCCTTGATGATGCGAGGTACAAACATTTCCTAGACTGGAAGATATAGCGAGCAGCGCTTCTAGAGCACTGGAATGTTGAGAGAGAGAGAGAGAGAGAGAGAGAGAGAGAGAGAGAGAGAGAGAGAGAGAGAGAGAGAGAGAGTATACCACAACCACCACTACATCCAAGAGACAATATGAACCACAACAACAACCACAACTTTATCCACACACACACAAGTATGTTAGGAAATATTTCTTCAGTCACAGAGTTGTCAGGAAGTGGAACAATCTGGGGAGTGATGTAGTGGAGGCAGGATTCATACATAGCTTTAAGAAGAGATACGATAAAGCTCATGGAGCAGGAGAGAGTTGACCTAGTAGCGACCATCGAAGAGGCGGGGCCAGGAACTGTGAATCGACCCCTGCAACCACAAATAGGTGAGTACACACAGGAAAAAAACACACACGGGTATAGGACGTTGGGTACTGGTTATAGCCCAGGGAGGAGGATAAGTATGGGCATGGAAGTATTTTAGATGTGTAAGTACGTGTGTGACGGGGCAGATACGGTGAACATCAAGATATTAAACAAAGCCAGATGAATGGGACATTAGGGAGGTGGTAACAAGCTCTGAGGGAAGCAGAAATATACAAGAAGCCTACTGAACACTGCTGCGTGAAAGCAGAGTGAATAGGTCTTGGCTGCAGACATGGAAATTCCATTTGGGAATTTTGTACGTTCGAGAGGGAGGAGAGAGAGAGAGAGAGAGAGAGAGAGAGAGAGAGAGAGAGAGAGAGAAGAACGGAAGATTGATAGTGCCACCGTAATTAATTTTTTTCGAAGCCACGGAGCCAGAGTTAATGAGGTGAGTGCCAAAGCCAGAGATGGGAAAGTGCCCAGGTCACTAGTGACTTTCCCTAGGTCACTGGTAACATCCCAAGGTCACTAGTGACTTTCCCTAGGTCACTGGTAACATCCCAAGGTCACTAGGGACTTTCCCCAGGTCACTAGTGAGTTTCCCCAGGTCACTGGTGACTTTCTCTAGGTCACTGGTGACATCCCCAGGTCACTAGTGACTTTCCCTAGGTCACTAGTGACATCCCCAGGTCACTAGTGACATCCCCAGGTCACTAGTGACATCCCCAGGTCACTGGTGACATCCCCAGGTCACTGGTGACATCCCCAAGTCACTAGTGACATCCCCAAGTCACTAGTGACATCCCCAGGTCACTAGTGACATCCCCAGGTCACTAGTGACATCCTCAGGTCACTGGTGACATCCCCAGGTCACTGGTGACATCCCCAGGTCACTGGTGACATCCCAAGTCACTAGTGACCTGGACTAACAGTAACTTTCAACTCTGCTGGACTAACAGTAACTTTCAACTCTGCTGGACTAACAGTAACTTTCAACTCTGCTGGACTAACAGTACCTTCAGCTCTGCTGGACTAACAGTAACTTCAGCTCTGCTGGACTAACAGTAACTTCAGCTCTGCTGGACTAACAGTAACTTCAGCTCTGCTGGACTAACAGTAACTTTCAGCTCTGCTGGACTAACAGTAACTTTCAACTCTGCTGGACTAACAGTAAATTAAGCTCTGCTGGACTAACAGTAACTTCAGCTCTGCTGGACTAACAGTAACTTTCAGCTCTGCTGGACTAACAGTAACTTTCAACTCTGCTGGACTAACAGTAAATTCAGCTCTGCTGGACTAACAGTAACTTTCAACTCTGCTGGACTAACAGTAACTTTAAACTCTGCTGGACTAACAGTAACTTTCAACTCTGCTGGACTAACAGTAACTTCAGCTCTGCTGGACTAACAGTAACTTTCAACTCTGCTGGACTAACAGTAACTTTCAACCCTGCTGGACTAACAGTAAATTCAACTCTGCTGGACTAACAGTAACTTCAACTCTGCTGGACTAACAGTAACTTCAGCTCTGCTGGACTAACAGTAACTTTCAACTCTGCTGGACTAACAGTAACTTCAGCTCTGCTGGACTAACAGTAACTTCAGCTCTGCTGGACTAACAGTAACTTTCACCTCTGCTGGACTAACAGTAACTTTCAGCTCTGCTGGACTAACAGTAACTTTGAACTCTGCTGGACTAACAGTACCTTTCAGCTCTGCTGGACTAACAGTAACTTTGAACTCTGCTGGACTAACAGTAACTTCAGCTCTGCTGGACTAACAGTAACTTCAGCTCTGCTGGACTAACAGTAACTTTCAGCTCTGCTGGACTAACAGTAACTTTCAGCTCTGCTGGACTAACAGTAACTTCAACTCTGCTGGACTAACAGTAACTTTCAACTCTGCTGGACTAACAGTAACTTTCAACTCTGCTGGACTAACAGTAACTTTCAACTCTGCTGGACTAACAGTAACTTCAGCTCTGCTGGACTAACAGTAACTTCAGCTCTGCTGGACTAACAGTAACTTTCAGCTCTGCTGGACTAACAGTAACTTTCAGCTCTGCTGGACTAACAGTAACTTCAACTCTGCTGGACTAACAGTAACTTTCAACTCTGCTGGACTAACAGTAACTTTCAGCTCTGCTGGACTAACAGTAACTTCAACTCTGCTGGACTAACAGTAACTTTCAACTCTGCTGGACTAACAGTAATTTTCAACTCTGCTGGACTAACAGTAACTTTCAACTCTGCTGGACTAACAGTAACTTTCAACTCTGCTGGACTAACAGTAATTTTCAACTCTGCTGGACTAACAGTAACTTTCAACTCTGCTGGACTAACAGTAACTTCAACTGTAGAAGGGGTGGACCGATAAGCCAGTGGAAGGCCTCGGTGAGATGAGCAAAAGCTACAGCTGCGGGTCATCATATGTCTAAGACCCGCGTCAGGAAACCTAACCTAACCCATTACTAAGTGACCACAATCACTCACTTAAACCCCCGCATACGAAGGTCAGGCTACTTAACCTTTCTTTGTTTTTATCTATTTCTTCCCGTCTACCCACATCCACTTCTCCCCGTCCCTCCCACCTGGGCTATCCTACCTCCGTCCTTCTATCCCATATTCTTACCATCGTTCTCACTGGCAGATTTACGTTCCCTATTACGACTAGGTGTTGTTGTTTACAAAACTCTTCCGCTACCACCATAACCATTTCTGAAACTCTACCACTACAACCACCACCATCATCTCTGAACAACTACCACCACAAACCACCACAACTACCACCACAAACCACCACCACCACCACCACCAGCAGCCGCTGGCAATATTTCCACCAAAAGTGTCCAAAGTGACTTCGTAACTTGACTTTCTTATCATTTGAGCCAGAAGGTGCTTTCTCTCTCTCTCTCTCTCTTCTCTCTCTCTCTCTCTCTCTTGCTCTCCCTCACCAGTCATTTTCCTCTCCCTCACCAGTCATCTTCCTCTCCCTCACCAGTCATCTTCCTCTCCCTCACCAGTCGTCTTCCTCTCCCTCACCAGTCGTCTTCCTCTCCCTCACCAGTCATCATCTTCTCCCTACCAACCTACAAGCACCACTGACCTTCAGTCACGTGTAGTCCTCTCATATCTGAGTGACCTGTGGCCACACTTTTCGCTACACAGACGCACATGTACCGATGGAGAAAAAAGGTTAAGTTATATTAAGGTATTATAAGTTGGGCCACGAACATGGGTTGAAGACGATGAACGTGGGCTGAGGACACAGAGGAGTTGAGAACACAAAGGAGGGTTGAGGACACGGGTGGGCTGAGGACACGGGTGGGCTGAGGACAAGGGTGGGCTGAGGACACGGGCGGTGTGTCAACATTATCACTCCTGAGGCAGTACAGTGTGTGTGGGAGGCAGTGACGTCAAAGTGCAGCTGTACACAATGGTACTAGAATAAAACTGACTTTGTTTAGCTCGTTTGTTGTATTGTGTTGTGTTGTGTGTGTGTTAAAATTCATATTCTGTCTCATATTCTCTTACAACTGTTTCTGTTACCTTAGTTACTATGCTAGTCAGCAAAACTGGTCAATAGTTTAGTGAATAATAGTGTTCTTCACTTTCCTATATGTGTCTGGCAGCCACCATGTATCCATCGACTTATGTAGCCTTGTTGAGGGAACACACAGTTCCTCTGCTGCTTCTCTTATATCGAAGGTGATACGTCCTCCGGGCTTCCTGTTTGTAATACATCTATTTCCTTATTTTATTTTCTTCTAATCTTTGCAGCACAAGCCTCTCTCCTTCTCTAATGTGGTTAATGGTTTCACGATATTCCTCGTATATATCTCCATTATGTCTGCTGTATTTAGAAAAAATGTCGAATTCGGTCTTACTGGTTAATCCTTCTCTCGCCTTCTTGTAGTGCCTTTGACATGTTGGCTCATGAAGTTTCCCCATTACTGCCTCCGAACAGTTTTCCCTTCCATTTTTCCGGTCCTGTGTGATTCCCAGTTCTAGTCAATTGCTTTGTGATGGAACGGGAACACGATCAAGGAGATTTGGCCTGGTTCTATCCTCCTTTTGTGCGGCTTTCTCCAGGATCTGTGTCGCTGGTTTGTTGTTCTCCTGATACTTGTCTCTCGGTCATCTTGTGTTGTGTGGAGGATCGTAAACCAATGTCATTATTACCCTCCTTTCCTTCAAAACTCCACCTATTTTTAATTAATAGCGCCACCTCTATGTTTCCCTGTCTATGTGATACGAATATCGCCCCTCCCCTCACTTTGTGATACGAATATCGCCCCTCCCCTCACTTTGTGATACGAATATCGCCCCTCCCCTCACTTTGTGATACGAATATCGCCCCTCCCCTCACTATGTGATACGAATATCGCCCCTCCCCTCACTATGTGGTACGAATATCGCCCCTCCCCTCGCTATGTGATACAAATATCGCTCCTCCCCTCTCTATGTGACATGAATATCGCCCCTCCATGTTTGGCATTTTCAAACTATTCGCTAGTTCACGTTCGGTAACTGTGTAATAACATAGTTGTGTCTACCAGTGCTCCAGCGTTCGGGGCCCCCATCATCTAACAGACCCACTTTTTCTGACCCCACAGTCTTCTGACCACCACTCCATGTTCTAATCCCTCACCTCCCCCAGCCCTCATCTTCTGACCTCTCGCTCTATGACAATAACACTCCTGGTCCTATTCTCTGACATACGTACTCGTATGACAAAGAATAGCACTGTATTATTGAGCTCGCTTCCACTACAAAGGTTCATAATGGATGCCTTTTTTTTTCTTTCCCTCTCAATAAAATAATTTGACTAGGCTACAAAATGCATTCAAATGTGTCAAGGGAACATTGTCACAATAATGGTATACAATATCGGAAATAATGAATTAGACATATCTGCAACACCTGGGCATCTTTATTAAAAGAGGGTTCGCCAACCAGTGGCCTCTTTCAATGCGCTACAGAGATGTAAAGAAGAGAGTAGAACACGAGGCGGTCAGTCTTTACAGAACTATACACAAGACAGTGGAGGATGAGGTAATCAGTCCCGGCTGGGGGACTGATTATCTCGTGTGTCTTCGTATATCGTATCTGTAATAAACTGAAAAAGTCACTGGTTGGAGAAACATCTACCGATAAAGATACGCAGGTGTTGCACACGTGTCTAATGCCTCACTAAGGGAGCCTCGAACCTGTGTTCTGGTGATCCTCGGAAGAATCGAACGCTGTACCCCTGCACCGCATTACAGAGGAAGACAAAGTATGCAAGAAAGTAAGGATGCTGCTAGCATGATCACTCTCTCATGACACAAGGTAGGAAAACCTGCTAGGGAGCGTAGCATGTTGCCTCACTCTTTCCAGACGAAGAATCGAGCCTTCACAACACCTCACAATCAATGATCCACACACAAGCTTAGTGCTTCACATAGAGTATAAGCCCAGTCTACCTGGGAGAACATGGGTCAAACAGCACAGGACTCAGTAGCACCACACCGAGGCTGTCTACCGAGAACTATTCACTTAGACATTGAGGACTATCACGCATTACCGCTATCCAGTTGTATTAGTCAAGGAGAAAAAAGCAGAAGGCTCTCTTGGGTATCGTAGATCTGTGCTGTAAGACTGACAATCATGCCTATGATAATTAATTACGCCGAGGGACACCAAGAACAAGTACATACTTATGAAGAATGAAAGTGGCAATACCGTGGCTGCAACACTCCACAACTCAAATCACATTTTGCAGTCGAAAATTTAGACGAGGTTTCGGTCGCTCCTGAACCATTATCTGGAGACTTTATAATGTTCTTGTGTCTAGATTGTGGGTTAGTTGTGAACTGCTGTGATATTATTACCAAGGATGCTGTTATGCTACAGCTCTGGGGTGTTTAAAACTGCTTATAGTTATAATAACTTCTCTCTCTCTCTCTCTCTCTCTCTCTCTCTCTCTGTCGCCTTGCCATCCTTATCCTCCAGTTCCTCTTTCTGCATCACCTGATCCTTCTCCTACATCTGCTCCTATTATCCTATTCCTCCTGCTCCACCTTCTGTTATTGTCCTATTCCTTTCTAGTCCATTTCTAGTCCATTGCTCTCTCTCTCTCTCTCTCTCTCTCTCTCTCTCTCTCTCTCTCTCTCTCTCTCTCTCTCTCTCCTCGTGTTCCTAGTGTCCTCTTCCTCTTATTTCCCTTCCTCTCTGCTCCAGTTCATTCCCCTGTTGCTTCTCCTCATTTGCGTTGTCACAGTGTTGACAAAGGTCACGAAACTGACACAGTGACACGTGACACCAATCAGAGTTCCTGGTGAGGTTCTCAAGAGAGTTCCTGGTGAGGTTCTCAAGAGAGTTCCTGGTGAGGTTCTCAAGAGTTCCTGGTGAGGTTCTCAAGAGAGTTCCTGGTGAGGTTCTCAAGAGTTCCTGGTGAGGTTCTCAAGAGAGTTCCTGGTGAGGTTCTCAAGAGAGTTCCTGGTGAGGTTCTCAAGAGAGTTCCTGGTGAGGTTCTCAAGAGAGTTCCTGGTGAGGTTCTCAAGAGAGTTCCTGGTGAGGTTCTCAAGAGAGTTCCTGGTGAGGTTCTCAAGAGAGTTCCTGGTGAGGTTCTCAAGAGAGTTCCTGGTGAGGTTCTCAAGAGAGTTCCTGGTGAGGTTCTCAAGAGAGTTCCTGGTGAGGTTCTCAAGAGAGTTCCTGGTGAGGTTCTCAGAGAGTTCTGTGAGGTTCTCAAGAGAGTTCCTGGTGAGGTTCTCAAGAGGTTCCTGGTGAGGTTCTCAAGAGAGTTCCTGTGAGGTTCAAGAGAGTTCCTGGTGAGGTTCTCAAGAGAGTTCCTGGTGAGGTTCTCAAGAGAGTTCCTGGTGAGGTTCTCAAGAGAGTTCCTGGTGAGGTTCTCAAGAGAGTTCCTGGTGAGGTTCTCAAGAGAGTTCCTGGTGAGGTTCTCAAGAGAGTTCCTGGTGAGGTTCTCAAGAGAGTTCCTGGTGAGGTTCTCAAGAGAGTTCCTGGTGAGGTTCTCAAGAGAGTTCCTGGTGAGGTTCTCAAGAGAGTTCCTGGTGAGGTTCTCAAGAGAGTTCCTGGTGAGGTTCTCAAGAGACTTCAAGAAGACAAACTGGACTCTACTAGGAGGAAGAGAGGGAAGAAAGAGAAAGAGGAAATGGAAGAAATGGAGTAAGAAAGGTGACGGAAACGAGGAAATAGAGTAAGAAAGGTGACGGAAACGAGGAAATGGAAGAAATGGCGAGAGAAAGGTGAACGAAAACAGGAGATAGAGGAAATGAAAGAATTGGGGAAACACGAAAGGAAAAAGGAAATAAATGTGAAGAGAAAGGGGAAATAAACAACACAATAGGCAATAAAAAATAGATATAAAAATGCTAAGAAAGGAAGAGAAAGTGGAAAGAAAGAGGCAATAAAACAGAAGATAAAAGAAGCACTGTGCTATACATTTCGGCCTCACACTGAGACCCTCTTCAGTGGTCTACAAGCAGAAATATGGAGTAATGATCTTATTTTCTACACCTGAGATTGTACCACTGGTCTATGTGGTACACCTGAGACTGTACCATTGGTCCATGTGGTACACCTGAGTTTGTACCACTGGTCCATGTTGTACACCTGAGACTGTACCACTGGTCCATGTGGTACAACACGGTACTGCCCTAAATTAAGTAAAAAAAAACAACACGTTTCGCCCTGTGTAGAGCTTCACATGGTGCGAAACGTTGTCAAACCTTCATCCTTTCTTCATCATTAAGCAAGGTTATATTTCACCTTTCGCACATAACTCGGGCTTAAAAAGGAAACTACGACGTTTCTGCCCGTTCCGGATTGATGTTTCGGTCCAGGAAGGACCGAAACGTCGTCTGGAGCTTCCTCTCTAAGTGCGGGTTAGTGGGGTTTCAAGCCTATCGATTACACGAGGGTCATTAAGGGTGAATATCACTTGTACACCACCAGTCAAGGTTTAGAATTAGATTCTACAGATTTACATGAATTTAGAATTAGATTCTACAGATTTATGAGTTTAAAATTAGAGTCTACAGATTTATATGGATTTAGAATTAGATTCTGCTAATGTGTATGAGTGTACGAGTTTAGAATTAGATTCTACATGTTTATACGCGTTTAGAATTAGATTCTGCAGATTTATACGACTTTAGAATTTAGATTCTAAAGATATCTGTCTCAAGTCTCCCCCCTCCCCCGGTTACACTCCAGCTCTTGTCAAAGTCTCGAGAGTAATCCCGAGATTTAGCTGAGTTTAAGACGTCAACGGCCAATTCAGATTCCGTTTTTACCACGGAAGAGCTTTGATTCACGACGTTTCGAACAGCGCGACGCTTTATCAAGTCTTTGGTAAAGTCCCATTGAGGTGAAACTTCGAAACAAAAAAAAATTACAAGTTTTCCCTGAGTGTTTACTACCACGCAATAATGGTATCACGCGATGGTATTGACTATCACGCAATATTATTGACTATCACGCAATAGTATCATCACGTAATAGTAATATCACGTAATAGTATTGACTATCACGTTATAGTGTTGACTATCACGTTATAGTATTGACTACCACGTAATAGTGTTGACTACCACGTAATAGTGTTGACTACCACGTAATAGTATTGACTATGACGTAATAGTACTATCACGTAATAGTACTATCTACCAGCCAAGGAACTCCACTCTTCTCTCAACACAATAGTCACAGTAGCAACAGTGTTTGTGGGGGTGGTCGCTGTAGCTGGTATACGAGTGACCAGCTTCACGTCTCTCGGTCGCACACTGGAGGTCATCCCTTGGCGCCTCACTTACCGCATTCGTCTTCCAAGTGGCAGCGACGACGCACTGTCCGACTGACGCACTGCGTCTGCCTCAAGCGCTCGGGAACGCGCTCTACACTTGGCATCTAAACCCTTATACCCTACTAAGTGGTAAAACTGTTTTATCTTCCACTGATAAAACCATGGTTTTTTTTTTCGTTGCGAGAGCAAACAAGAGCATCGGCAGACGAGGAGGGTAAACAGTGGAGGGGAAAGACATGAGGGGGAAGACATGAGGGGGAAGACATACGAGCGGGACTCAATGACGGTAAGAACGAGGCTTTATTTATACTTAGATTACGCGGGAGAAACATCTGAGCGGTCACCATGGTAACGCCTGTCAAACATGCGGGTAAGCCAGGGAATGTTTGCTGAGAGAACGCGGGTAACCCGCATGTTCTTTGATGAAGGAATGCAGGAAACCCAGATACTGTTTACATGAAGAACGAATGAAAACTAGACATTGTTTACATACCTAAACACCTTGAGGAAATTAGATATTGTTTGCTTCCCTAAAGATCTCGAAGAAACCAGATATTGTTTACTTAAAGAATGCGAGCAAACTAGATATTGTTAAATTCCTTAAAAAAAAATTGGAAATCCAGAGACTGTTTACATTTTGAGGAAAACCCAGACATTGTTTGCTTTCTTAAAGAACGCGGGAAAACTAGATATTGTTTACTCTCTGAAAACAGCGGAGACCGACACTGTTTACTTCTAAGAGACCGGGTAAACAAAGAGTTTACTGCAACAAAGAGCACCGAAAACTAAAATTGTTTACTCTATGAGCCCGGAAAATAAAACTGTTTACTCTCTCTAAGAGCCTGGAAATTAAAACTGTTTACGCTAAGAGCCTGGAAATCCTCCTTCCATCACGTGGCTGCTGCAGCAGTAACAGCAACAGTAACAACAGTAACAAGAGAAGCAACAGGAGACCAGACACAGACGCCAGAGTGGCTTGCTACGCTGGCTGATAAATTAATTGGAGAAACATCTGGCCATTATCTGGAGAAACACTTGGCCATTAACTGGAGAAACATCTGGCCATTGTCTGGAGAAACATCTGGCCATTATCTGGAGAAACATCTGGGCATTACCTCACATCCCCCGGCTACAATATTGAACATTTCAACGCACCTTCCATCACCCCAGATTTACCAACTCAGATATTCACTAAACAATTTACATACGGGATAGAAACTGGTTCCTCTGCAATAGCATTTCCCGTCATTATCAACATCTATTTATTATCAATATCGATACATTTATCTTATGGCCATACAAAAAAAAATCCACAAAATCCGAAAACACGAACGTGTTTTGATTTTTTTGGGGGTTATTGGCGTGTTTCAAGTGTTCGGGAAGAGCCATGTGCTTTTTTTTTTTTTTTTAAGGGAGGCTGAGATGAGGTAAGGCAGTTGGTGACAACGAGTGCCAGCAGGAGCGACCTGACTGAGGCAGGAAATTATACACACTACCACCACCACCGAGGCTGAAGCACAACTGAGCTCTCACGTCTCAAGGGAACCCCTCACACCAACACCCACACACGTACACGCACGCACACGCACACATACACACACATACGCGCGCACATGCACACTCACGCACGCAAACTCACCCATTCGCTGTGACTAAGTCCCTCTCCACCAGATTCTCACTCACACACATGCATGAGATGCCCCTTCAGACCCCCCCCCACAAACACATACACACACACACACATACACACACACGATCCATACATAGCTTTAAGAATAGGTACCATTAGGCTCTTGGAGTATTGAGAGAGTGAACCTAGTAGCGACTAGCGGAGTCGGAGCTAGGAGCTATGACTCGACCCCTGCAACCACAACTAGGTGAGTACACACACACACACACACACCAGGATAACCTGATGTCTGTCTTTTTGAAAATGTAAAAAAAATTAGTAAGAACAAACAGATGGGAACAAGGAAGGGCCACTAGTGGATCAAGTCAAACTGCAAAATTGGTCAGGGAAGTGGCTACTGGAGTTCAACCCCCAACATGTACAAGGTTATGAAAATTGGGGAAGCCGCGATAAGACCGGAAACTGAGTACAGTGATATTACTACTGTACCAACAGTAACATCATTACTGTGATAGCAATAACATCACTATACTTCACACACCATCACTAACATCTGCGTGTTCTCACTGGTAACTGTAGAAGAGACAAGGCAAACATGGGAAAATTCTCTCTCTCTCTCTCTCTCTCTCTCTCTCTCTCTCTCTCTCTCGGTAAAGAAGCAAGCCACAAATCACTTCCCTGATCGCTAGCGTCTGGGATGTTTGCTGAGACGAAAATGAACGAGCGACTGAGTCGGTGGTGATGTTAGGAATAAAAACACTCAATAAGATCTGCTACGAAGACTCAAAGTTAGCGAGACTCAACGACCCTTTAGAGACTGTAGCAACGACAGTCTCCTGGGGTCGGCAATTTCCCGTAATGCAAACCATTATTTCAAACGACGTTTCGCCCATTAGTCTATTTTATCAAGACCTGATGAGCCTCATAATGAGCGAAACATTTATAAAAGAGAGCTCGTCAGCTCTACGCGTCTTTATGCACGCTCGTTGTCCCAGCTCTTGAAGCTGGGTTTCTAGACCTTTAAGCTAGGCTTCCAGAGCTTTATGTTGCGCTTCCAGAGCTTGATGCTGGGCATCCAGAGCTTTAAGCTGGGTGTCAGTTGCGGCAGGCAGTGCTTCTTGCTTGTGCTGGACATGTTCCATCTCCTGAATAGTTTCTTTCCTCTGGTGATCCATCTGGCTCTGCTGGTGATCCATCTTCCTCTGTTGGTGATCCATCAAGCTCTGCTGGTGATCCATCTTCATCTGCTGGTGATCCATCTGGCTCTGCTGGTGATCCATCTTCCTCTGCTGGTGATCCATCTGGCTCTGCTGGTGATCCTTCTGGCTCTGCTGGTGATCCATCTTCCTCTGCTAGTGATCCATCTGGCTCTGCTGGCGATCCATCTGGCTCTGCTGGCGATCCATCTGGCTCTGCTGGTGATCCATCTGGCTCTGCTGGTGATCCATCTTCATCTGCTGGTGATCCATCTTCCTCTGCTGGTGATCCATCTGGCTCTGCTGGTGATCCATCTGGCTCTGCTGGTGATCCATCTGGCTCTGCTGGTGATCCATCTAGCCTTAACATCAGGTAGGTGTTTTTGCTAGTGAACCTTCTTTGCCTCCAGAGAAAACTAAGGGAGAAGGAACGAGGCTTTTAGCGAGCCATCTCGCTGTCTTCCTGCTGGTTAAGGAGACAGGTTGTAAACAACAGGAAATGTTGGGCAGACTCCTACAAACGTCTCCAAGACGCATCAACTGCCTAAATTATGACGCATTGCCTTCAGTGTGCAGCTGCGTTTGAGGGGCCCCCAACAAGGGACTATTTGACAGGGCCCCCAAGAAGAGGTTGGTAAGAAGGGCCCCCAACAAAGAACATAGTGGGGAGGGTCCCCAATAAAGAGGATAGTGGGGAGGTCCCCCAACATAAGAGGATAGTGGGGAGGTCCCACAACATAAGAGGATAGTGGGGAGGGGCCCCAAACAAGAAAACATGCTCTCGATCCAAGGTTTGGTGGAGAGAGCCCACAACAAAGGGGGAACCTGCTCTCGGCACAAGGGCATGTCCAGAGGGGCCTCCCACAACAAGGGGCCCCTACTCAGGCAGCAGTGGTTCTGGAATACTGCAGCATCAACATTCTTGAGTGTGGAGTCACTCACATACTGTTTAAGACAGCAATTATTGGCACTGATAAAGGGTGAAACAACCTGGGGTGTAACAACATGGGGTGTAACAACCTGGGGTGTAACAACCTGGGGTGTAACAACATGGGCTGTAACAACCTGGGGTGAAACAACCTGGGGTGTAACAACATGGGGTGTAACAACCTGGGGTGTAACAACATGGGGTGTAACAACCTGGGGTGAAACAACCTGGGGTGTAACAACATGGGGTGTAACAACCTGGGGTGTAACAACCTGGGGTGTAACAACATGGGGTGAAACAACCTGGGGTGTAACAACATGGGGTGAAACAACCTGGGGTGTAACAACATGGGGTGTAACAACCTGGGGTGTAACAACCTGGGGTGAAACAACCTGGGGTGTAACAACATGGGGTGTAACAACATGGGGTGTAACAACATAGGGTGTAACAACTTGGGGTGAAAACCTGGGGTGAAACAACCTGGGAGTGTAACATCCTGGGGTGTAACAACCTGAGATGTAATAACCTGGGGTGTAACAACCTGGGGTGTAAAAATCTGGGGTGTAACAACCTGGGGTGTAACAACCTGGGGGTGTAACAATCTGGGGTGTAACAACCTGGGGTGTAACAACCTAGGGTGTAACAAGGTGACCAGCAGTGTATAATCCACACACGGGTTTAGGGCTTTTCTCCTGGGAAATAAGCTTGCAGAAAATTATGATCCGAGAAGCACTAAATCCATAAGGGTCACAACAGCGATAGGAAAAAATGAGAGCAATGGAGAATAAATCAGATAATATTTAGAGAGAGAATATCTCTCTCTCTCTCTCTCTCTATATATATATATATATATATATATATATATATATATATATATATATATATATATATATATATATATATATATATATATATATAGCAATTGCTCTCTCTATAAATAGTCTGTTTATTGTGCCTTGAAGGCACCACCATCAATCTTGAGGTCAATAACGTGACCTTGAGAAGGGTCTTCCTTGTGAGTGGGGAACTTTGCTGTTCCTTGCTGCAGGCAACTCTGCTGTTCCTTGCTGCAGGCAACTCTGCTCTTACTCTGGTGTTGCTCCAAGCTAAACTACAACCTAATACTAAAGCTTTCAAAAATAGAGCCTCGGCTCTCCGTTAAAGCTGAAATAAAAATATGAGCATTAACATGAAAGAAATTGCAACACTTCTGAGTGGAGAACGATATGTGTGTATGTGTGTGTGAGAGAGAGAGAGAGAGAGAGAGAGAGAGAGGGGGGGAGAGTAAAAGTAACAGTTAAATGATCGTCTGTCATACCCACGACGGTCTCTCTCTCTCTACCACTGCACCACAGAGGGTCCTAAAAACTCTCCCTTTACCTGGAAGGCTTCCGCTGGCCGCTAACTGCGACATAAATACACTTTTTTTCAAGAGAACTCCCCACCACCCTCGACCCCACCAGCAGGCAGTGAGAAACCTAGACCAAAGGAACTGGAGCTACTGCTCCTCTACCTTGGATAAAACCTGCTTACCTACCATTTCCTTACCGCTGTATGACGCTTGCGTCATAACACCCAACAACCACAAAAACAACAAGAATGGCAAAATAATACAACGGCAGAACCTCATCTAACAGAGGGCGGCCAGGAAATACGTATACATGACACGCATGTGTCAATAAGATATACATAAGTATGATTAATGTCCCCATACGTCTTCATAATCATAATACAGCATTCCATTTCTCTCTCTCTCTCTCTCTCTCTCAGGTCTACTGGCGCATTATTTACGTTTGAGCTGTTATCGTATTAGAGGTTCGTTGTTTGACGTGTAAGATAACGCATGTTAAGTTTTGCTAAGGGTGGAGACACTCTGGTTCTGCTCAATAGTGTCTTATCGTGCCAATGATTATTGATTCCAGGCACCGTCATCGGGATCTCACCTGCTTTGGCGTGTCTCCGTGCCATAAAGTGTGCACGTTTGTCACAGTGAATGACGCAACCATTGTATAGGAACAGAATGCACGCGTACTCTTGTTCCTGGATTCTTGTATACCTGGAGAGAGTTGCAGGGGTCAACGCCCCTGCGGCCCGGTCTGTGACCAGGCCTAAGTTCCGTGACCACTCACTGTACTTTTCATCGCAATCTGTTTATCACTTGTATTTCCGTATAGGTCAGCAAGTTTAATAAGATGCAACGTGCCGTTTTTTTTGGCATTTATTGAGAAGACGTTTCGTTCACCTGGGTCTTCTGTCAATTCTGAGTGATGATGAAGTGTCTAGTGGGCGAAATGGCTTCTCAATAAAATGTCATAAGCCGCATAAGATGTCTTATTAACATGCTTACCAGAGCCTACAAATGGGCTGATGTACACACCAGCACTCCTACTGACTGCCTCTGTGCCAAGCTCTGCTGGTATCACGACTGCTGCTTGAACTGACTGCTGCGTTAGTACTGCCTCTTCAGTTTCCAGGTAAGAACATGTGCTGTGTTGCCTGCTGGAGGGGCCTGTCTGAGTCGTCCTCAATGCCTTGCTGAGACGATCTGCTGTGTTGCCTGTCAGAAAAACAAGTCGCCTGAGCCGTCTTTGGGTCTGGACAGGATTTCCTAGACCCTTCATCTGAAGTCTCTGATCAACTGTGACGGAAAGTGTTGTGGGGGAAAGATGCTGCTAGTATTGTGACAGTCCTCTTCGAGAAAATTTGGGTCTGCCATCTTTATTAGCACTCAAAAAAAAGAAGGCAAATAAGCCCCCTCGTTCAATCTTTCCGTCTTTATGAAAAAGTATACATGATTCTTTTTCTTAATGAGTTTACGGTATACCTTACACTTCAGTCTGCAACACAACTGTCCTCAAAGATTTGTTAAGTTATACCATGAATTAAGGAAAGATCCTGGACTTCACCTTACGAAACAGATAAAGCAAATGTGATAGTAATTATGGACAAGGTAGATTATAGTGGAAAAATGAACATGTTATTAGAAGACGGAGGAACTTACGTGCCTCTTAACTCTGCCTCTTCCATTTACTCTTTCCTCTTTCTCCGGCCTGCCTCCCTTCCTCACCCCTTACTACCCTCCCTACTACTACCCACACACGACCTTGAAGGGAAAGAGGTCGTTTGTATGCATGAGTGGTCACCCCGCTTGTCCCTTGGGCTCTCCTAGAGCACAGATACTCAACCATGGGCTCTAGACTCTAGTGACATTGGGGGGAGAGCGATGGTTGTGGAAATGATAGAGAAACAGAGCTGTCCTGGACATGGAGGAATAGGGTCCTTGTGGCATTGACAGTAGTGGAGGATGATTGTGGAAATGATTGTAGTGAGGGATGGCTGTAGAAACTATTGTAGTGTGGATGACTGTAAAGGATAGTGGGATGACTGTGGAAATGATTGTAGTGGGGGATGGTCGTAGAAATGATTGTAGTGGGTGATTGTTGTGGAAATTATTGTAATGAGGGATGACTGGAAATTATTGTAGTGGCGGGGGATGGTTGTGGAAATTATTGCGGTGAGAGATGGTTGTAGTGGGGGATGATTGTGGAACTGACTGTGGTGAGAGATGATTGTGGAAATGACTGTAGTGGGGGATGGCAGTACTGATGGGGTGGTAATGACGATCTAACACTTAAACACGTCCACGTTGGCTGACAGCAGGAAAAAAAAGGAGAGATGATAACCACGTAGAAAGCTATAAAAGGACATTAAAAACCAGGATAACAAGAGGATAACAAGAGGACACAGTTGGAAAATGAAAAACAACAAGAGGAGCCGAAGACATGAAGAGGTAGAGGCAAGTTCACTACACAGTTTCGAGAGGAGGTATGACAGGGCCTAGGAGGCCGGGAACCAGTTTATTATAATCAATTTTTGAGATTAAAAGGCGAGCCAGCAAAGCACTCAATGAGTACAATTTAGTACAACTCTGAGCACAACCCAGTGAGTACAACCCAGCGAGTACAACCCAGTGAGTACAACCCAGCGAGTACAACCCAGTGAGTACAACCCAGCGAGTACAACCCAGTGAGTACAACCCAGCGAGTACAACCCAGTGAGTACAACCCAGTGAGTACAACCCAGCGAGTACAACCCAGTGAGTACAACCCAGTGAGTACAACCCAGCGAGTACAACCCAGCGAGTACAACCCAGTGAGTACAACCCAGCGAGTACAACCCAGTGAGTACAACCCAGCGAGTACAACCCAGTGAGTACAACCCAGTGAGTACAACCCAGTGAGTACAACCCAGTGATTACAACCCAGCGAGTACAACCCAGTGAGTACAACCCAGTGAGTACAACCCAGCGAGTACAACCCAGTGAGTACAACCCAGCGAGTACAACCCAGCGAGTACAACCCAGTGAGTACACTAAACTTTAATGCCATTTTGAATCGCCATATTTTTTCTCCTATACAACTTTCATCTATAAAACATCTAATTAAAAACTCTGATGCCTATCACTAATTGAATCACCTGGCATACATTAATTATGCAAATTAGCATATGTAAATATTCCTCGCGTATTCATAGATTAAAAAAACACATCAAATTTCAATTTTTGAAAAAAAGAATCTCTTTAATATCACGTTTTTTACATTAAATTCTACACTGGTTAAAAAACGATTAAAAAAAATTACCAAATGAGATATAGCGGCTGAAGCTCGGTAAAAATTATACGGAAGTTAATAAAAATAAATATTTTTAACTCTGGTTTTCTTTAGTTATACCAGGGGTTCCATCATGGCAAAGATCGTTTTCTCTAATGACATAGAAAATGGTCACAATTCCTGTTTTTAGCAGAAACTTGCTTAAATAAAATAATATATATATATATATATATATATATATATATATATATATATATAAAATACACTATATAATAATAATAATATCTTTATTTCTACAAGTACATGTACAAGATATACAGACCATAGCCTACTACTATATATACATAGAAAGCCCCTTGTTATGCAGAGCATTTCGGGCAAATTAGGTGAATTTTGTCCCCAGGATGCGACCCACATTAGTCGACTACCACCCTAGTACCTATTTTACTGATGGGTGAACATGGACAGCAGGTGTCCTAAGGAAACACGTCTTAATGTTTCCACTCGTACCGGGGGATCGACCCCCAGAACCTCAGTGTGTGAGCTGAGTGCGCTAGCGACCGAACTACGAGACACCGTAGTAATAATTTAAGCTCTAATCCCATAAGGGTTATAGTTTTTTCATTCATAAAAACTAAACTTTTATATATTACAGAGAGACATTGCTTCCATTATCTCACGCTTCTTCAGAGAATATATTTCCTGGAATTTATTTACAATATCTTTTCGTTCGGATTTTTAACCCCGGAGGGTTAGCCACCCAGGATATCCCAAGAAAGTCAGTGCGTCATCGAGGGGCTGTCTGTCTTATTTCCATTGGGGTCCTCAATCTTGTCCCCCAGGATGCTACCCACACCAGTCGACTAACATCCAGGTACCTACTTGCTTGCTAGGTGAACGGGACAACAAATGTAAGGAAACACGCCCAATGTTTCCACCCATGTCGGGAATCGAACCATGGACACTCAGCTTGTGAAGCGAAAGCGTTGCTTACAAGGCCACGGGCCACCCCTAACGTAAATAATGTGGAGACTGACAATATTTGGATTTTTGTGTGGTAACTGCCTTGATGACTAGTGAATTTTGGGAGTGGATGAAGCCCTTTGAAGTGTTGGGAGTGAGACATTCTGACGAATCTTCAATTATTTCCGTCGCGTTAGACACGCCGTGGTTGTGGTCGCTGTAACACCTACCTTAGATACGCCGTGGTTGTGGTCGTTGTAACACCTACCTTAGACACGCCGTGGTTGTGGTCGTTGTAACACCTACCTTAGACACGCCGTGGTTGTGGTCGTTGTAACACCTACCTTAGACACGTCGTGGTTGTGGTCGTTGTAACACCTACCTTAGACACGTCGTGGTTGTGGTCGCTGCGAGGAATACCATCAAGGTTTTCCATGTCTCTTATCTGGGAGGGGCTGACAGGCGGCACATGGTCGTCGTAGCGAGATTTCTGAAAAAGACATGTTTGATTAGTGGGCGTGATGGCTGAGTGGGCATGGTGAACGAATGGGCGTGGTGGATGAATGGGCGTGATGGATGAGTGGGCGTGGTGGTGAGGGTTATCTACATGGTGGTAATGGATTAGTGGGAACACGTAAGATAATACTCAAACACCAACCTACCTATTCCCTTCCCCCTTTACCTCTCCATCGCCTCTTACTTCTCACCTCTTTTCTCCCTCTCTTCTCCCTCATATCCCTCACCTCTCTTTCAGCCTTTCCCTCCCCTCTCACTCACTACTTCTAACATCTCTTTTACAAAGAGAAATTGATTCTAACCTAGAAGAGACTAAAAAGAGAATGGGAGAGTGTAACTAGGGGAGCTCCAGGGTGATTCTTGCTTGTTCCAACGGTGATTCTTGCTTGCTCCCACGATGATGCTTGCTTGCTCCCACGGTGTTCCTAATGTAATGACCTGAAACCCGTAATAAACTCAAGTATATCTTTCTAGGTGGATATGCAAAGATAAAGACGGAAACGGAAGTGGATTGGCGTCTACAGGAAGACCTGGATAGACTTCACGTAGCGATATCGAATTAATCAATGGAACGATATAAGGGAGAAGAAAAATAGAGGTTGTCCAAACACTTCTTCGGCATGAGAGTAATATAGAACTGGAGTGTATTTGACAGTGACATAGTTCCAGAAGATGGCAGGGCGAATTGTTGACATGAAGGAGGAATGATAGAGAGAATTCAGTGAAATACCGGAGGATAAGACAAGGAAAGACGATTGGATAAGAGACACTAGAAAGATAGAGAGCAAATAACAGCAGGAAGGAAATGGATATATATATATATATATATATATATATATATATATATATATATATATATATATATATATATATATATATAGAGAGAGAGAGAGAGAGAGAGAGAAGCAGGAAGATTAGCGTAGAGTAGAGCTTAGACGATGACGGGGTGTTGTAGGACGGAGAGCTCTTGTTTACACATGACCGTGAGAAAAGGTCTACGGTGATATCACGTCACATTTCACTATCAACACAAGTCTTGTTTACCAGTTAAAGATTCAGGTTATCGCCTCCAGCGCTGCAGGGGTGAATTTCCCAGGTGACTTTACGCAAATTATTTCTGAGAAAGGTTCTTGTCTCCACCCTTGCGAAAGCTGCGTTAATAAAGTAATTGAAGCTAAAACCTTGGATAGTTTTAAAAATAGGTTTAGCAGATGAGTGACTACCTCATCTTCTCACTATTATATCTGTATAAATACCGATAAGTTCATAAATAAGGCATGTAAAATTTTGGAATGTAATTATCGGAACGTTTTTGCCTACACATTAGGCTTCTTTGGTCCAATTCAGATGTGAGAAATTGGAGGCAGCAGAAACAGTGGAGAGGTAAAGATGAAGTGATCAGTCAATCAGCCTTCAAGTAATAGTTCTGAGGTAGTCAGTCCCTCAGCCTTGAGAAGCGTCAAGCTCCACGTCATCTCTTATTCTTAGGTTCTTATGTAAAGTGTAAATATAAGGTTGACAGTACATGACTATCTTACAAGAATAGGCTGTCACGAGCGAGGAAAAAGCAAAGGTGTTTACAAGGCAGTTTAAGATGGCGTCTCCTGGCTTCTCTGCCTTAAGACAACAGACGATCCTGCAACACACGAGTTACAATGTGTTATGTTCACACGTACATAAATAATTAAGATAGTTTAGACTGTACATGTGATGTTCTAGGTGCTAGACGAGTGAACATGTTAGGTGATGTTCTAGGTGCTAGACGAGTGTACATGTTAGGTGATGTTTTAGGTGTTAAAAAACTGTAAAGGTTAGCTGATGGTCTCGGCGTTATAACTGGTCTGTCTTCACCTCCACACTTTATCTCTCAAGCCCACTTACCACTTCTTTTACTACTACGACTACCACTCCATTACTAATACTATTGCTACTATCATTACTATTGCCTCCCTTCACTCCCCTTTCTATCTCTTGTGCCACTAAAACTACTCCCCCTACTTTCTACTACCACTACTATTACTACCACTACCAGCATTACAATCACTTCTTTTTCTTCCTCTCTTGGTCCCGTCCCTGTGTTAGTGTGACCGAAACGTCGTCATGCTAAGGGGAGAAGGGAATGAGTAAGCAGGTGATGGAGAGGTTATAAGAAAGGGGGAGGTGGAACAGTGAGAGAGAAAGAGTGGAATAAAACAAAGGGTGAGAATTAAGGAAGGAGCACAGAGGTAAGAGAGGAAAAGGAGACAGAGGAGAGAAAGATGGTGGCTTGGTGCTACCTTTGTGCAAAGAGCACTAAACCCGTAGGAGCCATACAATATTAGAAATGTGGGAAGAGGTGATGTGGAGGAGGAGAAATGGAAGAGGTGATGAGAGAAATAGAAGAAATGAAAACGAGGTGACAGGAAGAAATGAGAAGAGGTGATGAGAAGCAGAAGTGAGGTAATAGGGTATGGGAAGAAGAAATAAGGGAATAGGGTATGGGAAGAAGAAATAAGGGAATAGGGTATGGGAAGAAGAAATAAGGGAATAGGGTATGGGAAGAAGAAATAAGGGAAGAGGAGATGGGGAAGAAAAAATGGTGGGGGGGAAAGGTGATGAGAAAAAGGGAAAAAGAGGTCAAAGAGAGTAAGAGCAAAGAGGTAGTGTGTGTGTGTGTGTGTGTGTGTGTGTGTGTGTGTGTGTGTGTGTGTGTGTGGGGGGAAGATCTTTCATTTTCTGGCTTTTACAAAAGTTTCTTTCACAGCTTCTGCTGAGAGCTAACATCTTTACTCAGCTCACTTACAGCTGAGAGCTAATATCTTTACTCAGCTCACTTACAAGTTATATGATATTCTCTCCCTTCAAGGTATTTTACAAGCTGAGAATTATCCTACCTAAGCCCATTTACAAACTAAGAGTTATTATCCTACCTCAACTTATTTATAGACTAAGACCTGCTATCCTAGCTCAACTCATTTACAATGAGTTGTTATCCCACCTCACCTCTCTTACAAACTAAAACCTGTTATCCTACCTCAGCTGATTTTAACCCTCCCACAAGGAAATCTGACGCCATGAATGATGCTGGGTCCCATGTGTCCCAGCATCACTTATACAGTGTCTGTACATACAGTAAAGGCGGTCTTAAAGACCATCTCTTCAAGGCACACAAGACTAACTGCACCGTGCACTCTGCCAGACAGTGCCTCGCGTCCTGACTGACACCTCACGTGCTCCACACAGGTAAACACAAACTGCTGGCCACTACAAATGCATTTAATGTCGCAATTTCTTGCCATTTATTGGTGTAATTTCTTGACATTTAATGTTGTAATTTCTTGACATTTAATGTCGTAATTTCTTGACATTTTTCAATAAACAAATTCTTCTTATCAACTTATCGTGTCATGTCTTTCCCATCAACCGTGTCATGTCTTTTCCCAGCCAACATAAACATATTTCACTTTAAACACGCACTTAAAGAGAGAAACCTCATGAAACGTTGCGTCTTGAGAACGGTCCAGAAGAGAGCGAAACATCGTCATAAGGAATTGTGACCTTTTTAAATTCTAAAAAATGCCTTAAATGTTTTTTTTAAATGATGTTATCTTGACTTATTAAATTATTAATTATGTAAATGTAATATATTTTGTAATAGCCACATGCGGCCCGGTCCCAGACCAGACCTGAGGGTGGATCAGGCCCTGATCCACCAGGCTGTTACTGCTGGCCAAGGCAAACAAGTTTCACGAGTGGGTAGACACGAGCCACGAGGGATAGTGGAGGAAGGAGGGACGAAAGGGGGACGAGGGAGAAAATGAAAGCTAACGAAGGAAAGAACAATGAAAACGAGACGGTAAACGAAGTAAACAGAGGGACGGAAAAAAAACAAGAACGGAACAACGCAGAGCAAAAAAGAACAATAACGAACAAAGCAAAACTTAGAACAAAAATAAAAACAAAGGATAAAACGAAGGAAGCTAAAAACAAAAGCAAAGGAATAAACAAAGAAAGCTAATAAAAGAAAAACGACGGACGAAATGAAAAAGGAACGAAAGACAACGAACAATGGAATGTAGAAAACAAATAAACAAAACGAGCAACGAAACAAATAAATCGAATAAAGAAACAAGGAAAATGAGCAAAGAAAACGAACAAAGAAACGAAAGCCCCATAAACAGAAAACGAAAACAAAAGGACAGAAACCCAGGAAAAAAAATCAGACAAGCAAAAGCAAGACAAACAAAGACAAACAACAACAGGTGACCTCCTAATCAATATTACAAACACTACAAAACAAATGGAATATTTTTTCTTTTGTAAATATAAATTATGACAGAAAAGAGGAGCCCTCCTTAAAAAAAATTTGAGCTAACTCATAGAAAATGGAACTCAGACAGAAAACGAAGCCTAAACAAAAAATGAAACCCAGACAGAAAATAAAATCCAGACAGAAAACGGAATCCAGAGAGAAAATGAAACCCAGAGAGAAAATAAAACCCACACTGAAAATGAAACCCACACTGAAAATGAAACCCACACTGAAAATGAAACCCACACTGAAAATGAAACCCACACTGAAAATGAAACCCACACTGAAAATGAAACCCACACTGAAAATGAAACCCACACTGAAAATGAAACACAGAAAACGGAACCCCAGAAATAAAAAGTAAAAATAAATGACATTTCCAACTTATTTAAATTTTGCCTAAAGACAACAGAAATTGTTGATCTAGAGAACGTAGAGTGAACCTTCACTGAACGTTTAAGTTCACCCTAATTACTGGGAAGGTTTAAAGTGCCTCGACCTGAACTCCCTGGAATGCAGGCGAGGAAGATACATCATAATTTATACCTGGAAAATCCAAGAGGAACTGACTCCAAATCTGCACACAGAAATCACTCCCTACTTAAGTAAAAGACTCGGTAGATGGTGCAACATTTCCCCCATGAACAAGTTAGGTTAGGTAAGGGTTGTCAGGAAACAGGACAAGTGTTTCCTGACGCTGGTCTTAGTCATATGATGATCCACAGTCCCATGAACAGCAAGGGTGCCGTGAGTACACTGAGAAAAAACAATAAGTGTGAGGGTTCCAAGACTGTTCAACAGCCTATTGTCCTGCATAAGGGTTACCAACAAACCCCTGGCTGTCTTCAAGGGTGAACTGGATAGGTTCCTCAAGCCAGCTCCTGACCAGCCGAGCTGTGGTTCGCACGCTGCACTGAATATAGCCAGCAATAACAACCTGGTTGATCAGGCCCTAATCCACCTGGAAGACTGGTGCTGGAAGTTATACTCTGCGTAAGAAACTTCGTCATGGACCGGGTCGCTGGGGTGTTGACCCCTGGAACTCTAAGCATTTAGACACCGGGTAGGAACTATTTGTAGTATCAGGGGTCAAGTCTCAGCTCTTGGTCCCGCCTCTCAGCAGAACCCATTATTAAATCTGCGTACACGGGCTGCCTCCACTACTTCAGTGTATAGACCTCACGTACACACTCATGCAGAACGTACACACATACACACACACACAGTCGCAACTTGTAGGTTTCTGTGCAAATAAGTGTTTTTGAGGGCTACACCAGGGTACTGCAGGGGTTATCAAGTGTGTCAGGGTAGTGAACAACCCTTGAAGTGATTTACGAGTTGCCCTGAGCCACATAAGTGTGGGGAGAGCCATAATTTTATAAGTGATCTAGAAATAAATATTTGGAGGCGGGATCAGTGGGCCTAGTGTGCTCCAGGCGACGTTGCCACGTGTGTCACCCTAGATAATAAAGTGAAATTAATATGTGACAAGCGAAAGAAATTCAGTGAATAGGTTATATTATATATCGACAAGAAACGAAAGTGGATATACGCCAGAACATCACATCGAGTTGGACAATCTACAGGATACTACACGCTGGACAGCTGCATCGCATCGCAAGTATTCACCTATGCGTGGTTTTCGGGGTGTCGGGAGTAAGTTCCAATTACCTAACCGCTAAGCTGATTGTGAACGGTCAACTCTCATAGTAAGATAAGGAATAGGATATCAAGTACTCAGTAACAAATAGCAATTGGTAATTTCTAGTAGAAAAGGGCGAGCAGACAGGTGAATCATAGAATACATTAACTGGTAGATCAGGTGTGTCAGGTCAGGCCAGGTAGAGGAGCACTGTAGACTACGTGTTACTCGCAGACCTCACATACCACTCATACACATAACACAATTTCACCACTACTTTTCACACAATAAATCCACACACATATAGTTCCACACACACACACACACACACACATTAACTGGTAGGTCAGGTGTGTCAGGGCAGGCCAGGTAGAGAAGCACTGCAGACAACGTGTCACTCGCAAACTCCACATACACACTCATACACCATAACACAATTTCACCACTACTATTCACACATACATACACACACAAACATACACACACACACACATACATACACACACAAAACTAACACACACACACACACAAAAAAACTAACACACACACACACAAAACTAACACACACACACAAAACTAACACACACAAAACTAACGTGCACACACACACAAAACTAACACACACACACACATACACATACACACACAAAACTAACACACACACACAGGCCCACACACACTATTTCCCCCTGCTCCCTCCACCCACCTCTCCCCCAATCCCTTCCCTGAACCCCCTCTCTCACCCACCTCCTCCCCCTCTCCCTCTCCCATTCTCTCTCCACCTCTGCTTCTCCCTCCTTCACTCTCTCCGCATAATCCCCCCTCTTTCCCCCTCCCCACCTCTCTTCCATTTCCCCACTGTCTTCAGTTTCTCCTCTCCCTCCCTCCACCCCCCACACAAACACTCAGGCAATCACACCACAAAACAACCACACAGAAATACATAGTTTTTCACTCTGTGGCATCTTAAAAATAAAAAATAAAAATGGGGTCCCAGAGAGCAGGACGGAAAACCAGGGGACTGGAGGATGAGTCTGCAAAGGAAGATTGGGCAGCAGAGCTCATGAAAAGGAACATGAGTGGGGAAGGAAGCTAGAGGAGCTTAGCATGAAAATGGAGGAGAGGATAGCTGCAGAAAGCAAGATAATGGAGGAGAGGATAGCTGCAGAAAGCAAGATAATGGAGGAGAGGATAGCTGCAGAAAGCAGGAAGTGGGAGAAGCAAGTCACAACAGCAGAGGCTAAGATACAGAGATTAGAAGAAGAACTGAAAAATTTGAAACAGCCTAATGAACTAAAAAGCAATGTGGACATGGTATCAGAAACTGCTACCTCAGTCACAAAGAAGAGGACTGTAGAGAACGGGAAACTGTATGCAGAGGCTATATCAGACCATCGTGGAGCCCGAGAGAAAGAGAGGATCACATCAGGAACAATCGAGGGAGTGTAGTAAAAGGGGGAGCTAAGCTATACGTAGAAGCCCTAACAGACCACAGCAGTGCACAGGGAAAGTTAAGAAGGGAAAGCGACAGGCCACTGGGCCAAGGGATAACAGACAGTGAAGAGATTGAAGAAAGGAAAGCTGCAATGGAGGCAACTAAATCGAATCAGGGGTTACATAGGGATAGGCAGTGGGAGAATGTAAGAGAGAGATCAGTCTTTGTTTATGGGTTCCAGGAAGCTGAAGGGAAACTTATGAAGCAAGAAGACAAGGGGAGAAAAATGCGATTGAAAACATCATGAAAGCAATAGGAGAAGATGACATGACCCAGCTGGCAAATTTTCTGAGAATAGGGGGGTTTGCAAGAGGAAGAATCCGGCCAGTCAAAGTAATTTTCAAAGCAGAATTGACTCGAAACAGGATCCTGCAGGAGAAAGCAAGACTAAGGGATATGTCAGAGTACCGGAGGGTGTATCTCGACCGCGACAGAACACGGGAAGAAAGACAGAAACTGAAAGAGAGGGTACAGAGACAAAAGGAGGAAAGAGAGATGGACAGGAGAACCCAGACTCAGGAGGAAGCTCTAACACAACCACCTTCAGATGTTCCCCAACCTGGACAACCCCAATGCAACCAAACAACCTAACCCAAAACACACATGCCATACCCAATGATTCCACCCACCTCATTACAAACTCCACCTTCACACCAACCACCCATAGTTCCCCATCAGATCTCCCACTTTCCCAACCCCAACATACCCCCAGACTACGGTTTTAGAAAAGAAGTTAAAGGTTTGGTATACAAATGCAGATGGTATAACAAATAAATGTGAGGAGTGGCATGAAAGAATAAAGGAGACATCCCCAGACATAATAGCACTCACAGAAACGAAACTCACCAGGATGATAACAGATGCAATCTTTCCACCCGGATATCAAATCCTCAGGAAAGATAGAGGAGCAGAGGGGAGGAGGAGTTGCACTGCTCATTAAGAACAGGTGGGGATTTGAGGAAGTGGAAGGAATGGATGGAATGGGTGAAAGGGACTACATAGTAGGAACAATTCAGTCTGAGGGCCATAAGGTGGTAATTGCTGTAATGTACAACCCGCCACAGAACTGCAGGAGGCCAAGAGAAGAATACGACGAGAGCAACAGAGCAATGGTAGACACACTAGCCGAGGTAGCCAGAAGAGCCCACATGGGGAGAGCAAAGTTACTAGTTATGGGTGATTTCAATCACAAAGAGATTGATTGGGAAAACCTGGAGCCCCATGGGGGTCCTGAATCATGGAGAGCCAAGATGATGGATGTGGTACTGGAAAACCTCATGCATCAACATGTTAGAGACACTACCAGAGAGAGGGTGGGGATGATCCAGCAAGACTCGACCTAGTATTCACCTTGAGTAGTTCGGACATCGAGGATATCACGTATGAAAGGCCCCTTGGAGCTAGTGATCATTTGGTTCTGTGTTTTGATTATATAGTTGAGCTACAAGTGGAGAGGGAGCAGGAATAGGAAGGAGAAACGAAACTAAAAAAGGGGGACTACACAGGCATGAGGAACTTCCTACAAGACGTTCAGTGGGAGAGAATTGGCAGGAAAACCAGTAAAAGAAATGATGGAATATGTGACAACCAAATGCAAAGAGGCAGAGGAGAGGTTTGTCCCCAAGGAAACAGAAGTAATGGGAAGACCAGAACGAGTCCTTGGTTCACCCAGAGGTGTAGGGAGGCAAAAAGTAAGTGTAATAGAGAATGGAAAAAGTACAGAAGACAAAGGACCCAGGAAAATAAAGAGATTAGCCGAAGAGCCAGAAACGAATATGCACAGGTAAAAAGGGGAGGCTCAGCGACAATATGAAAATGATATAGCATCAAAAGTCAAGTCTGACCCGAAGCTGCTGTATAGCCACATCAGGAGGAAAACAACAGTCAAGGACCAGGTAATCAGGCTGAGAAAGGAAGGTGGGGAGTTCACAATAAACGACCAAGAGGTATGTGAGGAGCTCAACATGAGATTTAAGAAGTATTTACACAGGAGACAGGAAGGACTCCAGGAATTCAGAATAGGGAGGTATACCAACAAGTGCTGGATGAAATACACACAACCGAGGAGGAGGTGAAGAAGCTGCTATGTGAACTCGATACCTCAAAAGCGGTGGGACCGGACAACATTTCTCCGTGGGTCCTTAGAGAGGAGCAGAGATGTTGTGTGTGCCACTAACACAAATCTTCAACACATCCATTGAAACTGGGCAACTACCTGAGGCGTGGAAGATGGCAAATGTAGTCCCAATTTTTAAGAAAGGAGACAGACACGAGGCATTAAACTACAGACCTGTGTCACTGACGTGTATAGTATGCAAAGTCATGGAGAAGATCATCAGGAGGAGAATGGTGGAGCACCTAGAAAGACACAAGCTTATAAACGACAACCAGCATGGTTTCAGGGAAGGAAAATCCTGTGTCACAAACCTACTGCAGTTTTATGACAAGGTAACAGAAGTAAGACACGAGAGAGAGGGGTGGATAGACTGCATTTTTTGGACTGCAAGAAGGCGTTCGACACAGTTCCTCACAAGAGATTAATGCAAAAGCTAGAGGATCAGGCACACGTAACAGGAAAAGCACTGCAATGGATCAGAGAATATCTGACAGGGAGGCAACAACGAGTCATGGTACGTGACGAGATGTCAGAGTGGGCACCTGTGACGAGTGGAGTTCCACAAGGGTCAGTCATAGGACCTGTACTGTTTTTGGTATATGTGAATGACATAACGGAAGGGATAGACTCAAGTGTCCCTGTTTGCAGATGATGTGAAGTTAATGAGAAGAATCAAATCAGTCGAGGATCAGGCAGGAATACAAAAAGACCTGGACAGGCTGCAAGCCTGGTCCAGTAACTGGCTCCCTTTAATTTAACCCTGCCAAATGTAAAGTCATGAATATCGGGGAAGGGCAAAGAAGACCGCAGACAGAGTATAGTCTAGGTGGCCAAAGACTGCAAACCTCACTCAAAGAAAAAGATCTTGGGGTGAGTATAATACCGAGCACATCTCCTGAGGCACACATCAATCAGATAACTGCTGCAGCATACGGGCGGCTGGCAAACCTAAGAATAGCGTTCCAATACCTCACCAAGGAATCATTCAAGACTCTGTATACCATATACGCTGTACCATACTGGAGTATGCAGCACCAGCTTGGAACCCACACCCGTCAAGCACGCTGCTATAAGCCACCTCATGGACATATACTGTCATTTCTACAAGATTGATGGACTGAACACTGACTCCAGGCCGAGGACTGATTACCTCAAACTCCAACTCTCCTGTTGCTAATCTTCTACTTTGTATTGACTGATGAAGCTACTGTGTGGTTAAACGTTTCAATAAAGATACCCAAATGCTGTATATGTGTCTAATTTATAACTTGTCGGTTCTCTGAACCATTCATCTATAGGAGGAAACCATACCACGGGTGGGGATAGAACCCGCGGTCAGAGTCATAAACTCCAGACCGACGCGATCGTGTCATTACGATTTCGAGTCATGATGACAGCAGGAGGCAGGCAAGCCAAGGCTCGGCAAGAAGCCACCATTGAGGATGATGACACCATGACAGGAGGAAGTATGTTGCCAATGTCGCAAAAAAATGTTATTTTTTTACGTTATTATTGACGATTGTATTTATTTATATATCACCTGTCTTCCAGAATTATAACAGACATATAATAAATACCATACAAATAATACTATGGTAGAACACCCCTCTTGTATAAGAACTTAGAGCCATTTTCCCCCTAAAAGTACCCCCCGAATACTGGGTTTAGGCTTAATTTTGGTTATAATAATAATAATGATGATGACATATTGCTATTACTCCATTATTAATGAATGAATTTAAAGGATTTTCACGATAAGCATTCTTTCAATGAATGTTTTACAAACTTACAAACTGGTGAAAATTTTTTCCCAAAAAAGAACAATTTGTCTTGCATTTGTGGGGGGGGGGGGGTAAAGGGCAGATAATTTACTAAATTTCAAAAATTTAAACCAGCTTTTTTTTTTTGAGGGATGAAAATAAGGTACAGTATTTTTTCATGATAAATTCGGTTTAGCATTGTTTTATCAGTAGGGAGTGAGTGCCAAACACACTTTTCGCAGTGCCAATACGTCAGGTGAGGCTGCCATATCTACCAACAGGCATTGTGTATTACGGTAATTAAAATTGAAGACGTCATGAGTATTGTCGTATCATGTGTAAGTGTCATCAGGAATCATGGTTTGAATCATTGGCAGTTTCAAAAATTGTTGTCAGAATTAAATTTGGGAAAATACGTGGACCCCCGGTGTTCGTGTTTTTTTTGTTCCAGAATGTCCCTTTAAGTGCCATTACCAAACGAATTTATTCCCCCTAAGGAATAATGTAAATTAGACTAGTCCTTTTTGACCTCGAAAAAAACACTTACAAAAGCACTTACAAAAATAATTTTCATAATTGTTCAAGTTTGGGGCATCACGAACACCGGGGTCCACTACTGATGTATTGTTTCCCTTCTGAAGTTCAGCAGCGGGAATGTTCTCAAACATTTCTTTGAGCTTCGTCAGGAAATTGAAATATTTATGACTGAAAAAAAATTTTTCTTGGCTTTTTTACTTTTTTTTTAGGACCATTTGATCTCCGGTAGTATTTACATCTGTGAGCAAACCTTTTAAAAAATAAAAATTTTGAAACAAGCGTAGATCTAGGCTTACTGATGACCATCTGCATCAAGTAGATATTAGTGATGATAATCTGCATCAAGTAGATTTTTAGTGATGATAATCTGCATCAAGTAGATATTAGTGATGATAATCTGCATCAAGTAGATATTAGTGATGATAATCTGCATCAAGTAGATATTAGTGATGATAATCTGCATCAATAGATATTAGTGATGATAATCTGCATCAAGTAGATATTAGTGATGATAATCTGCATCAAGTAGATATTAGTGATGATAATCTGCAAAAATAGATATTAGTGATGATAATCTGCATCAAGAGATATTAGTGGTGATAATCTGCATCAAGTAGATATTAGTGATGATAATCTGCATCAAGTAGATATTAGTGATGATAATCTGCATCAAGTGATATTAGTGATGATAATCTGCATCAAGTAGATATTAGTAAGGTTGCGGGGAAAAGGGTTTATTTTTTAAGTCTTGCATTACTTACAGTTTTGTTTTACGAAAAGGAACTTAAATTACTTCCCCCCCTAATTACTTTCCCTATAATTCATTTTAAAAATTTATTTATCTTTTCATTATAACATAATATTTACCATACTCTCAAATGTAAAAAAAGTTAAATCGAATTTCTATCTATAAAAATTTTAACCATTTACCTGTGTTACATCTTATGACTTTGTATAATTATTTTAATATTTTTTTACCATATTATGGAGCCTACTGCTCCCCCAACCCATAAAAACGCCTAATAGCACGCTTAAAAATTAAGAAAACCCAGTACCCCCGTTCCCCCGCCCAAATCCTTTTTCCCCAACCAGAGAAAGAAGCCCAAAATAGTCCCCCTTTTTTAAACCAAAAATAAATGAAACTAAGATGAAGGAACACTGACGTTTATATTCAATATATTGAATGGAAGACCCAGGCAGCAGAAACCCGGCTGCCCCCTTTTTGCCATCCTGGGCCGGCCCAAGCCCCATGATACCCTAACTGAATACTGCTGCAACAACATTCAAGGAACCTATAGTGACAAGAAAACTGACGGTGACGACAACGAAATGAACCAAATATGACCAAAGAGGGCGAGGCATTCAAATCCAAACCTGCTCCCGACGTACAACCCGACAAGCGACGTTTTCCACTACACTGAAACCGCCTTCTAACAACGCACCAGTGTTCAATGGGAAAACATAAGAAAACCTAACAACAAAACTCCAAGGAAACTGACGGTTTAGGACGGTTTTTTTCCCCCCCAGTGCCAAATGAGGGGAAAGGGAATGAACATATAAACATGGCTGACTGGCATTCAGTACCAGGGTACCAGACGTACAACTGGGAAATGACGTTCTCAACTATACTGACAGTAGGGGGATCATATCAACTGCCCCGTGTTAATAGAAGCGAAACATAGGGGACCAAAAATCTCAAAACAAAATTCCAAAAACTGTCAGGTTTAGCAAGGGGTTTTTTCCCTCTTTCAAATCCGGAAAGGAAGTGAATAGTTAAACAGTCAAGGATATTTTTTTAGTAGCTGACCTCTATATCAACTGACCATGTACAATGGGGGAAATCATAGGGGAAAACACCAGATCTAACGACAAAACTCCCAAAGGGAATCGTCAGGTTGTAGTGGCCGTTTTTTTTAACAGTGTTTTTAAAAATGACTGAAACATCACCTCTACGGTCAGGGCCCGAAAAAACAGGTTGCCCCGCAAATGGGATTGAGGGGGTTTTGGGCGGATAACCCATTGATTAAAACTTTTTATCATGCCAGGATGGAAATGAGTTAAAAGTGTGATAAATGAAACCGGACTGTGAAGTGAGGAGTGAAGGGGGGTTTTTGAAGTAAGATAACAGGAAAACTAAGTAATCAGTGGTGGTTGCTAATACCTACTAGCCATTGCTAGGTGACCATAGGGTCAAAATACCCTTTTTTTTAAAAAGGAAGGGAAATATTTTTTGGTTGGAAATGATAAAAAAAGGAAAAGTAAACATGGCTGGTGTTAAGGGTCAGGCTGCCATAAATTTTTTTCTTCTGCAATTGCTGAAGAAAGAAATCACCATGGGGACTGGAAAAAGGGAATGAAATTGCACCCTGGACAGTGAAAACCCAACAGTTGCCATCCTACCAGAAACGTAAATGTCACTACCCCCAGGTATGGAACACCGCATCCCAAACAAAAACATCCGCCAAAATTCTTATAGTGGCCTGTTAATTGGCGATATCCCAAAAAAATCCGGACCTCAATCTTTGGGACAGGTGCAAAAAAGACAGATAATGACGGTATAATGACGGGCTAG
>WNWK01000714.1:0-85000 GCA_009830355.1 Cherax destructor
TATTCATTTTATCTTGGTAATCGGTTTCTTTCAAGATGATTTTGAAACCTATTCTAAACTTAGAAAGAATCCCTTAGAAACTGTTAACAGCAATTTCAATAAAACAATAAAACATCTATTGAAGGGCAAAGATGAATTAATTAAAAAATTTACTTCCACTAATCCATCTTTACCTTATATGTATGGATAATAAAAACACACAAACCTGGTAATCCTGTTAGACCAATTATTAGCTCTATAGGTTCAGTTTCTTATAAACTTTCTAAATGGCTTGTTGTCACAACCTCTTGTGACTTCATGTCCTGAGTTAACCTCCGCTACGTATATAATATTACAGCCATTAAAGTGTGGACAGGAATAAGCTGGTGACCAGAGATGGAATCTGGACAACCGGAATCAGTAGCGGAAATTATAAACCCAAATGAGCCATAGGAATGTTACGAAGTATTTTTTTCGGTGTAGAAGAAGCGAACAATGAAACAAAGGAACGGAACTCAATACAGGTGTTCAAAAATTGACAATTTAAGAGTTCAGTCAAAACAGTCGGTCGATAGTTAAGACTAAGATCCCCCGGACCAGCTTAAACCATTAAAAATAGGTAATTATACACAGGTTTCACAAACATTTATCTAACACTCACCATCCTTCGCCTATTCCTATTTCCCACCCCATCGGTAGAACTTGCTCCTCATTGCTTCCCCTCTAATTTCCCCTTATTTTCTTAACCCGGTGAGGACCGGAGAGTGTTGATGTTGGAGGACAGGAGCCAAGGTACACACTAGTTAGAACACTGTTAAAAAAAACCTTATCACCCCCACACACTCACCCTCTTCTTCATTCTCACCCGACACACTCACCATCCCCTTCATTCTCACCCCACACATTCACCCTCCCCTTCATTCTCACCCCCACATTCTCACACTCACATTCCCATCCCCACATTCTCACTTTCATACTCTCACTCTCCACAGTCTCATAATTCACATTCTCACCATTATATTCCCACCCCCACATTAATTCTTTTCAATACCATTCTTTATACAAGCCTATAACAGAAGTTACATTCATAGTTTCAGCATGTATTTTACAAGCTAAGTATTAGCCTACCTCGGCTCATTTTGCAAGCTAAGAGATGTTAGCCTACCTCAGCTTATTCTGAAGGCTTAAAAATGTTAGAAATATCCATTATCCAGAGCTGAGGCAAGAGGAATTATGTATAGGAGACAGAGGCTGGACAAGGGGTATAGGATATATGGGATATGAATGTGGATATCATAAGATATCCAACTGCATTATACATTAGAAGAAAATACTTCAGAGTCAGTATAACATTAGAAATATATAACGGCTTTAACCTTTATTTTTAAGAGTACAAAAAACGATTCATCAAACCTGCAGTGTGTTGCTACACCTATGTGAGAGTTACCTATGTAAATAAACGAGTGTTTCACATTATGCATTTATAAGCACATGCATGTCCACACATACACACACAAAAAATAGTTCTTCTCTTACACAAAAACCTTAGCGAAAATCTCATCCAGTAGAGGACATTTACTTGAAAGAGATGGAAGATACGCTGATGGCAATACGAAAATAAGTGTAATATTGAAGTCACACTATGACTCTGTGTTCTGTGAACCATTGATCAGTTTACAGATGGAAGACCCTAATGAGTTTTTTTATGAATATGACGCAAAACACAGCTGACATATCCACAGTTCCTGACGTAGTCTTATCCTCAGTTTACTTTGACAAAGCCATTTACAGCGTGTCCATGAAATCTGCCCCAGACCCTGACTCGTGGAACCCCATGTTCATCAATAACTCCAAGAAACCACTATCTTAGACCTTCAGAATTCTAAAGAGGAGGAGCCAAGACACAGGTGTCATCCCACAGTTAAAACAACACTGATACTGCCCTACCTCACGAAGGTGGCAGTAAAAGAATCTCAAAAAAATTGTAGACCAATAACGCTAACGTCATACATTATCAGAATCTTTGAACGGGTCCTAAGAAGCAAGATTACCAATCTCATGGAATCTCAAAAGTTGAAAAATCTTGGGCAGAATGGGTTTAGAGCACGTCGCTCTTTCTTTCACAATTGCTGGGCCATTACGACATGGTCTTGGATGCCCTAGAACACAATCTAAATGTTAATGTATTGTACACTGATTTTTGCAAAAGTTTTTGACAAGTGCGACCAAAGTTTGATAGCACTTAACATTGAGTGCAAAAATAAAAAAAATAGTAATTAGAAAGCAGTGATAAACAAAGTGAAGTCGGAGGCTGCCACAGTGAAAAGCTCTGGTCCTCACGACACAGTGCTACCTCCACTTCTATTCCTCATTCTTATATCAGACATAGACAAGGACATTAACCATAGCATTGTGACATCCTCTTCTGATGACACCATAATCTCTACGAGAGTGATGTCTGTCGAAGTTACAACAGATCCTCAAGCAGATATAAATTAAGTTTTCCACTGAGCCTCAAACAACAATATGATGTTCATCGGGAACAATGGAACAATGAACTATGGAAGAATAGTGGTAATTAAGACAAACTGACTACCGAACAAACTCAAACCATTCATTTGAGCGAAAGTCCCATAAGCGACGGCTGTGAATGATCTCACATTCAAGAATCACAACACTGTTGCTATTGCTATTGCAGGGTAAAATGATATGCTGGACAATTAGAACTTTCAAGACAACAGATGTTGAGTCATTGAGGATACTCTTCAAGTCACTTCCTCTCTCCAGGCTGGAATACGGGTGTATACTAACGGCTCTCTTAAGGCAGGAAAGATTACTTTGCTGGAAAACGTACAGAGAACTTTTACTGCCTGGTCATGGACCGGGTCTCGGGGGCGTTGACCCCTGAAACACCCTCTAGGTATACTCCAGGTATACACTCAATCGAGCATCTGAACTACTGGGAACGCTCGAAGTCCCTTCAATTGTATTCCTTGGAATGTAGGCGAAAAAGGTTCACCATAATTTACACCTGGAAAACCCCCGAAAGGAATGGTCGCAAACCTGCACATCAAAATCAGTCCATTTGAAATCAAAAGTCTTGGCAGACGGTACAGTGGACCTCCAATAAAAAGCAGAGTCGCAACGAGTACACTAAGAGAGAACTCGATGAGTGTGTGAGGTTCCCGACTTCTCAACGCCCTCTTTTCGCGCATACGGGAAATTATCAAAAAACCTTTAAGAAGAAACTGGACAAGTTCCTCAGATCAGTTCTTGACCATCCAGACTGTAGCTCGTACACTGGACTTCCTGCAGCCAGCAGTAACAACCTGGTTAATCAGGCTGTTACTGCTGGCCTGGTCTGTGATCAGGCCGCAAGAAGTGGGGAAGGATAGACCCTTGAAGCGTCCTTCAGGTAACCTTCAGGAAGAAAAGGAGAGGTAGGTAGGAGAGGAAGTGAAGGGAAGAGAGGAAAGAGCGGGAAGAGAGCAAAGAGAGAAGGAAAGGTAAGGGAGAAAGAAAAGGGAGGAGGAGGGAAGAGGAAAAGGTCAAATAACGTGGGAGGGGGATCCTAAGCCTAATATATAAGCTAGATAAATTCTAAGTTAGCTTGGTTATAGGCTGTAAATCTGTGGGTTTTAAGTTATGCGTGTTATAATTCTGGCGGCGCCAGACTTATGTGATATGAGCCTCCGTCTCTGGTGGATTTTAATCTCTCACACCTCCACACAACCGTCTAGCAGCGGCAGCAGCGGCAGCAGCGGCAGCGGCAGCAGCAGCGGCAGCAGCAGCAGCGGCAGCAGCAGCGGCAGCAGCAGCAGCGGCAGCAGCAGCAGCAGCGGCAGCAGCAGCAGCAGCGGCAGCAGCGGCAGCAGCGGCAGCAGCAGCAGCGGCAGCAGCAGCAGCAGCAGCGGCAGCAGCAGCAGCAGCGGCAGCAGCGGCAGCAGCAGCAGCGGCAGCAGCAGCAGCAGCAGCAGCAGCAGCGGCAGCAGCAGCGGCAGCAGCGGCAGCAGCGGCAGCAGCAGCAGCGGCAGCAGCAGCAGCAGCGGCAGCAGCGGCAGCAGCGGCAGCAGCAGCAGCGGCAGCAGTTGGAAGAGGAGGAAGGAGTAGCTGCAAAAAGAATAGCGAGTAAGAACTGAGAAGAGGAAGAACTGAAGGGAAGGACTGACAAGTGTAAGAACTGAGAGGAAGGATTAAAAAAGATTGGCAGGAGGATTGAGATGCAGCCTGGGGAGGGGAAAAACTCAAGTAGCAGCACTGGAGCAGCGTGAGAAGATTACATGAAACACATGGGAATTGTAGGTAACATAAGACATTATCTGCTGAGGATCAACTACGGTAGAGCTGCCTTTACTTCTGTCTGTATAGTTATTACGAAAGTATAAAGGAAGGCTCTCTCCCCATCCTCCACTACCTCCAGCCGCACAGCTGGCATGGAAAACTGGGTGAAAAAAATAAACAACTCAATAAAGAAAAGAGTGCATAGATATTTATTAGGAAAGATGGAAACAGAGTTTGTGTTTTATTATTACGCAGGCTTTGGTATCTTTCTTGTCCAAAGGTATCGCCTACACAACAGGCTTCTTCAGTCGAATATCGGCGAAAATAACATGATCAGTTCTTGAGTCTTGGTTGGAGGTGGTCAGTCCTTCAGATCCCTCATACCAAGGCTCACGAACTGATCACGTCAAAGCAACTACGTCTACTGTCTAAATTGCTATTTTCGCCCGTGTTCGACTGCTGAAACGTGTTATATAGACGATACGTTTCGGCAGTTAAGATACCCAAGTGTCGCACATGTGTCTTATTTAGCAAAGTTTGTATTCTGTGAGATATATTGAAATTCTGAAGAGTTGGTAACCTCTCGGTCGTTGTTAAACTTACAATAAATGAATTATATTACTTAAGTTACTATGTCCTGTTGCTCAGGGTCAACTAGCCATCCTGGTAGCGGTCCATGAACTGGTGGTCCAAGGTCAACTAGCCATCCTGGTAGTGGTCCATGAACTGGTGGTCCAGGATCAATTAGCCATCCTGGTAGTGGTCCATGAACTGGTGGTCCAGGATCAATTAGCCATCCTGGTAGTGGTTCATGAACTGGTGGTCCAGGATCAATTAGCCATCCTGGTAGTGGTTCGCAACTGAACCTGAACTGGTGGTCCAGGATCAATTAGCCATCCTGGTAGTGGTCCATGAACTGGTGGTCCAGGATCAACTAGCCATCCTGGTAGTGGTCCATGAACTGGTGGACCAGGATCAACTAGCCATCCTGGTAGTGGTCCATGAACTGGTGGACCAGGATCAACTAGCCATCCTGGTAGTGGTCCATGAACTGGTGGCTCATGATTTCAAAGGTCCTAGCCAGCTCCTTCACTGCGCTAACAGAGAAAGGTCAGTGCCACTACTCCAACATCGGCCACTGATACCGTTTTTTTGCTTGACCAATTTTATGTCATGTGTAAACTTTGTGATTCTGGAAGTTGTCTCGTTTCGAGGTCATTTACATAAATTGTTAAAAGGATTAACCCGAGGACCGATACACGAGGAACTCTGCTCATTACGTCCAGCCAATCACACACTCTCCCGATCAAAGCCACTATGTTTCCTGTTAGTTAACCAGACTCTGATCCAGGTCTGAAGTCTCCCTCTCTTATACCACCAGTCTTCCATGTGGTACCTTAACCAAGGCCTTGTGGAAATCAACACATACATCTGTTTTTTTTTTTTATCATCCCCACAGTATTTGTAGTAAATTCAGTACTAGCGGAAAGAGGATTAATAAAATGAGGATAAGAGGAAAAAGAGGAAGAACAAAAGGAGCCACGGAATTTGCTTAGGATCAGGGTTCCCAGGATGAGCAAGGAGAGCATAATAAACCAGCCACTGCTGTGGCCGCTACACAAAACAGAGATAGAAAAATAAAGGTCCTCTTTCTCCCTGGGAGTTCCTGGTGAGGTAACTGACTGATATCTTGAAACCAAACTTTTCTGTTCCGTTGAAGAGGAAGCGCTAGCTCCATAAGGGAGTGGAAGGATCAAGAGCCCTTCACCAGAATCAAGGCCTTCCCTTCAAGGGTGGAAGCTACAACAAAGATAAGATCTGCTAGGGGCTAACATTGTTATCTTTGAGATACATATTAGTCAAGATAAGGATATACTGAGAGTATTTTTCACCTCGAGTGCATACAAATTAAGTGAAATGGGCAAAGTCTCACCTGGATTGTGCAATAAATTGCAGTAAATGTGGGAGGGATATCCTCTAGACTTTACACAGGCAACTGCTTATGGCTTTTCATCTGGGGGTTAGTCTACGACGTAGACTATTATTATGATGTATATAATAACAACGTAGACTCTACGGTGTTATTATATACATCATTATATAGACTATACCTCGATTACCATCAGTCATTATCATGTGTCATCATCAATGTATATGTATTAAGAGCATCGTCTGGTCGTCACAACCACTCCAGACTTGGTCGTCACGACCCCAATAGGCCTAGTCGTCGTCACGCCCACACCAGACTTGGTCGTCACGACCACTTAACCTAGCCAAGAAACAATTGTAATTCACTTATTATTATTATTTTTATTATTATTATTATTATTATTATTATTATTATTATTATTATTATTATTATTATTATTATTAAATAACAGTCTTCTCTTTTTCCTGTTTTCTTCCTTCCTACCTTCCTTCCTTCACTCTTCCTAACTTTTTTCTTACATTCTTCTTAACTTCTTTTATTCCTAACATCCTTTATGCCTTACTTCCTCCATTTTCATTCTCAAATCCCCATTTGTCTCTCTGCACATTTTATCAACATTGAAATATTCCCCTTAATCTCTTACATTTAAATTCCCTTCTCCCCTCCTCCTAGTCCTCCTCCTCTTGCCTCTTGTGCTGTACATCCTGTACCTCACTATCCTTCCATTCTTTCTACCCCCCTTCCCCTCTCTTTCATTGACGCTTTCCACTCCCTCCTTTATCTTTTCTACTTTTGGTATCACCCTCCTCTCTCTCCAGAGCTGTGTGGTGGAAAGGTGTATAGTGGAAACGTATGTGTGTTGGATATGGTGTGTGTTGGATATGGTGTGTGTTGGATATGGTGTGTGTTGGATATGGTGTGTGTTGGATATGGTAGTCGTAGTGGTGTGTATTAAGGATAAGTTGTATGGAGGTAGAATGTTTAGGAAAAAAAAAGGTGTGAAGGGGAGAAAGGTGTGGGGGAAAGTGTGTATGGCTTTCATTTTAAATGTACAGGTACACCGGGCGAATATACAGCTGTCAGAATGACAATCATAAATACAATCTGTGGAACTTGTGAAAAGAGAAGCCAGAGGCGCCACACGCCGGAGTTCAGAGTGATACACACAGAAACAGCCATCGTGATAGATGTGCTCAACTTAGCACTGCAAATGACATTGAAATTAATTTAGGTCTGTGCCACTAGGCATGATCGAATGTTGGAGTGCCTCGGGGGAACTTAAAATATGTCTGGAGTAGCGCCAACCAGGATAGCCCAAGAGCTTCCTTGGAGAGCTTACTGGAAACTGACGAAGAGTGAGAAAATGGAGCTGATGTTGAAAACAGAGCTAGCGAAGGGGTGGAGACAGGTGCACAGAACGAGAGAGATGGGACACAAATGGTGATGCAAGGTAACGATTTGCTAGCATAGGATGAAGAGACTACACCTGCACAAAAAAAAATACAAAACAGAATAATCTGAAGGAAGATCTTCAGAGAAAAAAAACAGGAAAACCCAGAATTTTGCAATAAACACAAATGTAACTGACAAAGAAAAAGGAAGAGGTAAAATATGCAAGTACCATTCCAAGGGGAAGTGTGGATATGGAAAATGTAATTACCCACATAAAAATAGTGTTCCGATATATTATGAAAGCGGCGATGTCGTATTGACAGGATTGTTGATTTTTAATGAGGGCGATCTACCTCACGTGTTGTTACTCCCAGGAAACACAAAGATAGGGAAACACGAGAACAACAGACCATACAATAATATCTTCAGGTTAGTTATCTCTACTTCTCTTGTCTACACAGATGAGATCAAGAAAGTAAAGCAGAAGGCTCTCTCATCACCCTGCACTCCCAACTACAGTGCCGCAATGGTAAATGCACAGAGACTTTATTCTTTATAGATATGGATGGACTTCGCACTATTACTAATACTAAGCCACCACTACACCAGAAGCAGAAATAACGTCAGAAATAACATTCACCTATGACACAATATTTGGGAAACACGTTACATTGGTAGCTACGGTACAAAGGTTGAGAAAGAGACACATGATTAGTACTGTGGGTACAAACCCAGGCAATTAACCTCACTGTAGAAAATTATAGAGCAATGAACTTTGTTTACAGTAATGATTAACATGGATTTCAAATTACTAGAAAATTTCAGGGACATATATAAGAAAAGGCGACCGGAGTGGTCCAGCCAATGGCATCAAAGTAAACACAAAGGTACATTTAATCTTTAAGAAATACAGTATATCTCACGACGGAAGTCTCAGTAATGTCTTTTTTGTTCCTTACGATCAAACCTTTTGTAAAAATATCAAGATCTAACTTGTAAGAGATTGATAAAATTTGACAGTCAGGAAGAGATGTTTTAAGAGGATGTGTGTGTACTCACCTAGTTGTGGTTGCAGGGGTCGATTCATAGCTCCTGGCCTCTGTGTGTGTGTGTGTGTGTGTGTGTGAGGAGGATTAATATGTATTACGAAGAGGATGTGTGAGAAGGAATTAGTAAGGATTATGAAAAGGATGTTTGCAAGAAGCGATAAATAAAGATAATGAAGAGGATGTGCAAGAAGGGATTAATAAGAATAAAGAAGAGGCAGCTTATGAAAAGGCTTCAATAGGGATTATGAACAGGAAGTATATGAGGGATTAATAAGCATTATAAAGATGGTAAACTCTTGTCTTCTCACAGTTTATTAATACCAAGGTATATCAAAGGTAAAGGTATGCGACTAATGTAACATTTTATTGTGGCAACGTTTCGCTCTCCAGGAGCTTTTGATGAAGCTCCTCGAGAGCGAAACGTTGACACAATAAAATGTCTCATTAGCTGCAACTGTGTCCTTTGACCCAACAGACTGTTGGCGCCAGCAGCCCACAGACCTACACAGCCTTCAGAGCTTGGCAGGTCTGGCAGGCGGTGCTGAAGTTACCAGCTGAAAAACTCTACCTTCGTCCCGACAATGCTGTCCAGTACAGTACATAGTGCGTAACCTAATCGACTGTGAACGAAAAATTGTATGATGTGTTGAGTACACAAGACTACATAAGACGGTGTCGAGTACACAAGGCTGTGTCAAGTACACAAGGCTGTGTCAAGTACACAAGGCTGTGTCAAGTACACAAGGCTGTGTCAAGTACAGAAAGTTGTGTTTAAAGAAGGCTCTTTTAAATAAAGATGGCTAATTTATGTAAAGAAGACTTCGTTAAGGAAGGCCGTGTTCAGTAAAGAAGTGGGAACTTCTTTATTGCTAAAGGTCAGCTTGTCCTTGCAGGCCAATAAAGATCCGTCGACCAGAGCTTCTTGACTCTCAGGTATTTAAAGATATCTTTAAGGTTAACTTCAGATGTCAGAGCGTCTCTCTCTCTCTCTCTCTCTCTCTCTCTCTCTCTCTCTCTCTCTCTCTCTCTCTCTCTCTCTCTCTCTCTCTCTCTCTCTCTCTCTCTCTCTCTCTCTCTCTTGTAGTCTTTATTACAATATCCTGTTCCTCTTTTTATCGCATCCTCTTGTATCATCTTTCGCTTTTTCTGTGCACTCCCTTGCATTGTCGTGCATTCTTACATTCTCTTGCATTATCTCTTTCATTATCTCTCTCTCTCTTCTAATAATTCTCTGATCTGTTTTGAGGAAAGTGCAGAATATAAAGGGTAAAACAAAGAAGAAGATGGCGAGTGGGAAAAAGAGGTTGAGAAGAAGAAAGGGGTGAGAGGGAGAAAGGAAGTGAGAGGGAGAGAAGAAAATATTATAAAAGATGGAAGACTGGGAGAAGGGTAGGGGGAGAGAGAAGATGACAGACCAGATGATAAAGAAAGAGAAAGAAGAGGAATAGACAACGAGAGGACTTGAGTAGAGAAAGAGAACAAGAGTAGGGAGAGGGGAAGGATTAGAGAGAGTAGAGAAAGAGCAGAATAAAGGAGAGAAGAAAAGAAGACAGAGGAAATAGTAGGAAGATGGGAGGGAGGGAAGAATGGGGACAGAAGAAGAGTAGTAGTAGTAATAGTAGTAGTAGTAGTAGTAGTAGTAGTAGTAGTGGTAAGTAGTAGTAGTAGTAGTAGTAGTAGTAGTAGTAGTAGTAGTAGTAGTAGTGGTAAGTAGTAGTAGTAGTAGTAGTAGTAGTAGTAGTAGTAGTAGTAGTAGTAGTAGTAGTAGTAGTAGTAGTAGTAGTAGTAGTGGTAGTAGTAATAGTGGTAGTAGTAATAGTGGTAGTAGTAGTAGTGGTAGTGGTAGTAGTGGTAGTAGTAGTAGTGGTAGTGGTAGTAGTGGTAGTAGTAGTAGTGGTAGTAGTAGTAGTAGTGGTAGCAGTAGAAGGAAAAGGAGGAGTAGGAAGAGAAACAACAGAATGGAGTGACAGAGAGACCGTCACCTGGAGAGACAGAGAGACCGTCACCTGACTCTAAAAGAAAATCAATGTAATTATCTCACCTGTTTCTGTTTGTGTCCTTTGTATTTGTGTCGAGTGTTATGTTGAGTCGACTCCCTCGCTTCCCCCGAGTCTACTCCCCTTAACCATTTCCACTCCCTATCATGTGATGGTGCTTCAACCCTACCGCGTCTACTTGCGATGGAATATAAGAGAAACTACCACAAGAGTTCCTTGTTCCTTCATTATGGGGAGACACTGGAAGTGGCTACACAGACAGAATTTTGGTCTCCATGGACGGAGTATAGACGGGGCTGAAGTCTGCTAACAGGAGTCTACCTGGAGAGTGTTCGGGGGGTCAAATCCTTCCAGGCCCAATTCTTGACCAGTGGATCAGGGCCTGATCAACCAGGCTGTTACTGCTGGCCTCACGTAATCCAACGTACGAATCACAGTCCGGCTGATCGGTATCCGTCCAGCTCCCTCCTCAAGGCAGCCATATGTCTACAGTATATATAAATAAAATATATTATCTCGGTATTACTGTAATTATTTATTAAAGTTGTGTAATAAATCATTGTAATATTCTCCCTTCTAGTAATATATTATTATTCCCCCCTCACCCTCCCCCTCCTCCTAATAATCCTATAGAAGTAAGACACAAACTCTAATAATAATCGACAGTCAAGAAAGAATGAGAACTAATTGATAAATGAGTGTAATCGAGAAAGTGTAAAGTGCTTTATGAGGAGATGGAGGAGTTAGCACACCCTATCCCAGTATGATAATCACCCAATCCCAGTATGATAATCACCCAATCCCAGTATGATAGTCATCCAATCCCAGTATGATAGTCATCCAATCCCAGTATGATAGTCATCCAATCAGAGTATGATAGTCATCCAATCCCAGTATGATAGTCATACAATCCCAGTATGATAGTCATCCAATCCCAGTATGATAGTCATCCAATCCCAGTATGATAGTCATCCAATCCCAGTATGATAGTCACCCAATCCAAGTATGATAATCACCCAATCCAAGTATGATAATCACCCAATCCCAGTATGATAATCACCCAATCCCTGTATGATAATCACCCAATCCAAAAATGATAATCACCCAATCAAAGTATGATAATCACCCAATCCAAGTATGATAATCACCCAATCCCAGTATGATAATCACCCAATCCAAGTATGATAATCATCCAATCCTAGTAAGTATAATAATCATCCAATCCCAGTATGATAATAATCCCCCCCCACTATTTCTGTTATCATCTTACTCCCTATTTCCGTACCCTATCATCTCTCCCCCACCCCCAACAACTCCCCCGCCCCGCGTGGCAGATCAACCAGGCTGTGATGACACTATGGGTCAGCTGGCAGCCAAACATCGTCATTAGACTGGTTAAAGAATTCGATACATACCTTTGATATACCTTTGAAGAGTTTCGAGAGTATCTACTCTCTGAGCCCGGCCATGGGCCAGGCTCGTCTGGTGCTTGCCTGGTCAACCAGGCTGTTGCTGCTGGAGGCCCGCTGCCCCACATATCCATCACAGCCTGGTTGATCTGGCACCTGGTGAAGATATTTGTCCAGTTTCCTCTTGAAGGCTTCTACACTGGTTCCAGCCGTGTTTCGGATATCTTCTGGTAAGATGTTGAATAGTCTGGGACCCCGGATGTTAATACAGTGCTCCCGTATTGTCCCCACCGCACCCCTGCTCCTCACTGGGTTTATTTTACACTTCCTCCCATATCTCTCACTCCAGTATGTTGTTATGGCAGTGTGCAGATTTGGGACCAGGCCCTCAAGTACTTTCCATGTATATATTATCATGTATCTCTCTCTCCTCCGCTCCAATGAGTACATGTTCAAGACTTGAAGGCGTTTCCAATAATTTAGATGTTTCAATGGCTCAATGTGAGCCGTAAACGATCTCTGGATTTGTTCCAGCTCTGCTATTTCTCCTGTGCAGATGTTGTCAGTACTGTATCCCATACATGCACAACAGACTGGTTGATCAGAAGCTTTGCCTCTAAAGTAAGAAGTTAGAAGCCTCGAAGTTGGTCACAGCTTTTGTTAGTTACCATTGTGTCCTAGGCACATGTCGATTAGACACTAGGCCTGTTGTATGTGTGTGTGTGTACTCACCTAGTTGTGGTTGCAGGGGTCGATTCATAGCTCCTGGCTCTGTGTGTGTGTATGTGTGGTGTACATATACATATACATGGATGAAAACGTACACGTGGAGGACAACATGAACACCAACAAACGACAACAGGACAAAGTTTAGCAACCAGAGCAAAAATGAAGAGACATGAAAAAATAAAACCAAAGCCCATAGGAAAATATTAACAAAAGTAATTGGAAAAAGTCAGCAGGAAAATATTAGCAAGTAGGGGAAAAAAAAGCCCACAGGAAAATACTGGAACATTAAAACCAGCCTCGATGACAACACAGGAGAGGACACACACACACACACACACACACACACACACACACACACACACACACACACACACACACACTATTGTGGTCATCAAAACTGCGGCAAAATCAGTTCACTCAGCAGACACAGCAACAGCAGCAGCTGCAGTAGCAGCAGCAACAGAAGAAGAAAAAGCAGTAGCAACGGCAGAAAAAACAAGCAGGAAAAGTACTAGAAGCAGCAGCAACTACAGCGGAAGCAGCATCACCGCCGGAAGCAGCGGCAGCACAGCAATAGGACCCGCACCAACACAACAGTACTAACAGTAGACCGAGACAGTGACAACAGTAAGGGCAGGAGGCAAAGCAGGAAAACCAAGAGCAAGAACAGCAGCAGCAGTAGCAGCAGTAGCCGTAGCAGCATGTGAGGCAACAGGAACATAAGTAACAGTAGTGTCCTAACCAGCAGCAGCAACACTGGCAACTAAAGAGAGAGAGAGAGAGAATTTTGCTAAAATTGCTGGCTACACCTCATGGATGGGAAGAGACAAGCAAGGTCATGTTTGTTCGGCTGCTGTGTGCCTCAGTAAATGTAAACACGCCCAGCCCATTGATCCCGTCATTGCTAATCACTTGGAAATCATTTTCTTAGGCTCTTCATAAACCCTACTACCTCCGTACTGCTTTGTGTGCATCTTAAACCACTGATCACCCTGACACTGACGAAATACTTATTGACATCCTCTTTGTCTCATCTGTATCTAACTTCAGTTGTGCCCAGAGTTCTTGTTTCCCCCTTCTCCAACAGGCTATCCTCTCTATCTTATCAATTCCTTTGAGTATTTTGTATGTCAGTATCATGTCTCCCATTAATGTCGTTAGATTCACTTTCTTTATCCTCTCCTCTCCTCTTAGCTATCTGAGAGGCCTCGTTGCATACGACATGTTTCTAGCCTTTTAAACAAACGTTTTTATACCTAGTCATGAAACTATGTATAGTGTTTGCCTCCACGACCTCATCCAAGTAATTTCGACTGTTTATCAATCAAGGACTGAAAAAATATTCCTTAACGTACCTGTGATTCTACTCTGTTATCCTTTCGAATTTTATGTATCTCTTGCATCGTTACCATGTTTTATCTGACCATTCTATCTTGCAAAGGTCTTGGTTTAATTCCTCAAGCGTCTCATAGTTCATCTTCCTCAGTTCAGGACCTTCATCTGGACTTTCTCTAGATTCTGAGGATGCTCTCTGTCAGGCGTGGACTCCATGCTGGTGTTGCATATTCTAAAATAGTTCTGACATACCTCGGGTACAGTGTCCTGAATGACTCCTTGTTTAGTTGTGTGTGCATGGTTTTACTCACCTTGTTCTGCTTGCAGGTGTCGGTTCACACACACACACACACACACACACACACACACACACACCACAGTCAAAAACAAGGGTGGACTAAATAGCAAAGAATTTCGTGTCCACCGTGCCTAATTACCCCTATGATCCCACATGTATCCAAGACCATATCGAAAAGGTTCAGCATTTGCGAGAGGCAGGAGCGACCTGTTCCGAACCCATGCTGACTTAGGCTTTGCAACTGCTGCGAGTCCATATGACTGGAAGTCTTATTTAGAGCCCTTTCAAAAATTTTGATAATGTGGAATGCTAGCGCTATGGGTATATAAGTTTTTAAATTGTTTTTCTGCCTCTTTTGTGGTGTGGGGTTATATCTTTGGTTTTCTATTGTGATGATTTCAGTGTCCAGACACGGGCTAATGGCTTCTTGCAATTCTTAATAAATACTGAGTTCCATGAGTCTGGGGCCGAGTGCATGGCACATGCAATCAGTAACTTCTTCGAAGTTAAGTAGGAAGGAAAGGTTATATTAGAAGTTATGGAGATCTCTAGCATATTTTAGGCTGATTAATGGCTCACTGAACACTGAACCTTACTGGAATTTAAATATTTCGCTTATTTCATCAATGTATGTTAAATCTCCTTTAACCAAATGCCTAGATGTTTTTTTGCATAGACGCGTCGCTATGGGATTTTCAATTAGCTTATTTGTAGTTAAATATACGTTTTCATATGTTTATGTATCTTACCCTAAAAAAAGGCGTATGAATCACTTATGAAAACGAACTGTGTAAAATGAGGGCAAGTTGAAGAGTCAATACAATAACATTTCTCCTGTATTGATGGTTCTGGTACACAGTATCAATCAACCTTCAATTGTGTCACCTCCGGTGCCCAGTCTTTGACCAGGTGTAATGGTTGATATACAGATTTCTAACAAACATATAACACAAAGAGTTGTAGCTAATAAAACAAAAGCGTTCATTACCCCGAGACACAATCCTGGTACCATTACTGACCCTCATCTTCTTAGCGGACATATAAAACAATAGCCACAGCTTCGTATCATCCTTTTCGAAAGATAACAAAATAAATATAAAAGTAACCACAATAGAAGACAGAAAAATAACAAAAAGTAACAAAAGTTTACCGATGAGTAAACGAAAATATGATGTTCAGTGATGAACAGTTTCAACAGCTTTTGTATGAGAGTAAAATGAAGCACAGTATATAGAATGCCCTGTGCTCGCCGCGCTGTATAACCCTTGTGGTTTAGCGCTTCTTTTGATTATAATAATAATAATAATAATGCCCGGTGCTCACAGTGACTTTCAAACAAGGAAAGATGGCAGATCTGAAAGATCAACAGAAGTCTTATACTGTACCTTTGACATACCTTTGAAGAGTTTCGAGAGTTTCTCTACTCTCTGAGCCCGGCCATGGGCCAGGCTCGTCTGCATAGCATTAATAAAATATCTATCGGAAACTCTTCAAAGTACTTGGAATGTTTTTTTTTTCTGGAATGGAGCAAAGATAGATTATAATATATATACGGATGGTACTTGGTACTTTCATAATCTTTTACTAAAGTAAAAGATTATGAAAAATAAGTGGAATAAACCCAATAAAAAGCAGGGGTTTCGTAGGTAAAAACATGACAACACTATGTCACCATCCATGGTCCAGCAGATATCAGAAATATTGCCTGGACGAATATGCAGAAGTTTACAAGAGGAAACAGGACTACCGTCTCCTGTAAGCGCCTGACCAGCCCAGTTGTGATGACTATGTGGGCCTGTGTACCGTTGAGACCAACAACCTGGTGGACAGAGATGCCGACAGGGAAGCCTAGCCTTAGGTCGGACCGAAAGGATACAAGAAATCGTCGAAACCGGTCACAGGTAAGTCACACACAGGACCCCAATGGAAATAAGTCACTTTGACTTTTTTGGGGTTATTCTAGGTTCTCTACACATATGCTGCTAAGTATTTGTGTATACCTGAATAAACTTACTTACTATGCAACCTGCATTCTGACGTTGCCTCCACAACCCAGTTGATCAGGGATGCTTTCCAGAAACTCAACAGTTTCTACCTTATACCTCCCTACCTATCTACCCACCTACATATATAACTACCTACCTATATATCTTCATACCTACATATCTACCTATCTACATATCTACCTAACTACTTATCTACCTACCTACCTACCTCTCTACACATCTACCTACCTTCCTGTTGATGGTTAGAGGCATCATCGCTCTCGTGGCTTAGTTTCCGACCAGGTCTGACTGACAGCTTGGTCAGTCAGGCTGTTGGTACTTGCGACAACCAGCTTTCAAGAACTTATCAAAGTTCTCTCTTCACGACGGGTGAGGGGCCCTTGGTAATTTCTCTTATATTGGAAGAGAAGTATTTGAAGAATCCTGGAGCATGAAGGCAGATAGAATGGAGGGAAACCTTTCATCTCTCTCTCTCTCTCTCTCTCTCTCTCTCTCTCTCTCTCTCTCTCTCTCTCTCTCTCTCTCTCTCTCTCTCTCTCTCTCAAAATACCGATTTTTAACAGCCTAGCAAGCGCTGACCTCCGCTTGTAATGGTTTTATAAGTAAACCGGAGTCCGGAATTGTCTTAGCAGAGACGTCTTCACGCTAATGATTTTTGGCTGGTAGAGGGAAGAGGGATGGAGTGGGGAGGGGAGGAGGGAAGAAAGGTGAGGGGAAGTAGAAAAGGATGGTGCCGGAGGGGAGAGAGATTAATTTGAGGAATGTGGAGCGAAGTAACAATGGGAGCGAAAGTATGGTGGGAAGACGAGGTCAAGGAAGATAAGGTATGGTGGAGAGGAAGAAAAGATGTGGTAGGGAGGAATAAGAGGAATAAATAGATGATAAGAATTGGTGGGAAGAGTTGGGAAGGGTAGGCATTGTGGGGAGAAGAGTTACCACTGCAGCAAGACACCACTGCAACACGGTACCACTGCAAAAAAGGTACTACAGCGTCAGGGTACCACTACAGCAAAGTACCACTGCAATAAGGTAAGACTGTAGCAGGACACCACTGCAGCAAAATACGACTGAAGCAAAGTACCACAGCAGCACGGTACCACTGCAACAATGTAACACTGCAGCAAAGTACCACTACAGAAAGGAACCAGTTCAACAAGATAACAATGCAGCAAGATACCACTGCATCAAGGTACCACTGCATCTAGGTACCAATGCATCTAGGTACCACTGCATCAAGGTACCACAGCATCGTGGTACCACTACATCAAGGTACCACTGCATCAAGGTACCACTGAATCTACGTACCACTGCATCAAGGTACCACTGCATCTAGGTACCAATGCATCTAGGTACCACTGCATCAAGGTACCACTGCATCCAGGTACAACTGCATCAAGGTACCACTGCACCGTACTAGCTGTCAATTAAACTATAGTAACGAAGCCAGTAAATAATCTCTCACTCTGTAGTTAACACACTGACTGAGGATTAATTATCCTCACCAGCTATCACTATTCCCCACCGTCAGTGTCTCCTACAGGAACTGTGTGTCTAGTTTCACCTGCTCTTCGCTTCTAAACTCACTTTTTTCCAAGTCTTGGTTTATGGAGATCATCTCTGAACTTGTATTACAACCCAGTATAAGACACTTTTAACACTTGGGTATCGTTATATTGCCGTCTTAGTGTCGTAAATAATATCTAAGTGCACACTTAGACACACACACACACACACACACACACACACACACACACACACGCCACGCAAGAATTATTTTAGGCTTTAACCTTTTCTTTACGCACAAAAATAGAAAAGTTTAGCTTACTTGAGCAAGAGGTTCGTAAACGACAGCAAATTCCATCACAGACTTCAATTCAACACACTTCTGTCTGCTCAGCTTAGGAAAATACAGACTTTTGCTTGTGGCAGAGCAGCGTGACCCGCATTTCCAGTGCTCGCTAGACTCCATTAAAATCTTTACTCAATTGTAGTCTGGGTTGTTAAGACGTTATTTTGACAGTTAGATAAAATTGGGTACATCAAGAGTGGGCTGCTGCCCTTACTGTCTATATATTAGAAACACCCGCAGTGTGCTGTGTGTTAACTACATATGCTAGTTACGTGTCCCTATCATATTCCATCGCACTGTATTTTGTACATTAGGCAATGAAATCTGTTAGTCTGAGATAAGAGAGTTCATTAATCTTACGTTACTTGGGAGTTTGTTCCACTCATCCACAACTCTATCTTCAAACCAGTGTTTTCCAATACCCTTTCTAAATTTAAATTTTTCAAACTTGACCCCATTACTGTGAGTCCTGTCTTGGTTAGATATTTTTAGCACGTTATATACAACCCCTTTATTTATTCCTATCGTCTATTTATACATTTCAATTATATCCCTCCTAATTCTACTCTCCAGAGAGAGCAGATTTAGTTCTCTCAGTCTATCCTCGTAGGAAAGGTTTCTGATACAAGGGATCAACTCTGTCATCCTCCTATGTTTTCCAGAGCATTTATGGCCATTCTGTAAAACGGAGACCAGAACCCTCCACACACACACACACAGATGCAAATATTTATATATGGTAATATGAAATCACTGTGAAAGAAAATAAATCAAATGTAATACTAATAAACTTAATAAAAATATAATGACTACAATGAGATACTAGAAAGCCTCAAAAGAAAGTGAAACTAACTCCTCAGTTACTGACTAGGATATCGTCCAGCATCCCACTGAGGGATCAGTAGCTACTGCGGCTTCAAAGGTTCCTTCGAAGGGAGCTGAAACGATACTTATCCTTTTTTTTATTAAAAATGGATACGTCAGCAATGTGCTGATAACCTATTCTATATGGTAATTACACAGTGGGAACAAAAGTCAGTTATGTTTCCCTGTATATACCGACACGTAGGATGGTGCTCATGCAAAATGTTGAAATCCGTCAGCCTGAGCTGGAAGAGGGAGAGGAGGGGGGGTTGGACGAAACGAAGGGGTTGGACGAAACGAAGGGGTTGGACGTAAGGAGGGGGTAGAACGAGAGGTGGGGGGCAAAGGACAATAGAGGTGGCGGACTAGAGGAAGGGGATGGAGGATGAGATGAAGAGGAGGAAAGACGAGAGAAGGGAGAAAATTGCCAAAGAGCGAGGAACAACTGACAAAGTCACGACAGATGAGAGCCTAAGGAAAATACACGACGGACGGGTTTACACGGACGATGAAAATGCTAACCACACCTTCACATCATCCTTCCCTCAGGATACCAAAACAAACATGAAGGTCACCTCGGTAGAACACACGGAACAGCCAATTAATACGCAAGAGAAAATATCACGATGTTCCTTTGTGACAAATACGAACTGCTGACTTACGTCAAGAACTCAGAACTCTACGAGAGTACATATATGACACAGCGTCATCTCATGGAAATAAAAATGTGAAAGACGTGGTTTTAATAACGTCACATGACCTATTATCATTTAGAAAACACAGCAATGAGAAACACAAGGGTGGATAGTGAGAACTTTCAAGAGAGATAACAGCAATAATTACACTGTTCATATCACTTGTACTCTCAAGACCGTGAACAAAATTTGTGAACACACTGAACACGCTGCACACTGTACAGAGGTCATTTGCTGCCCGCATAAAGCCACAATGAGAATGTAATCCCTAGCGAGGACAGCGAGAGATACCTGATAACACCGTATACACCAGGAAGACAGTGGAAGACCCGGGTCTCGTATCTACAGCGAGACTGACAAACCTGGAGTCGAAACAAGTGTTTTTATTAAGCTTGGGGAAGGCTGTTTGTGGATATTTTTTTTTCACAATTTCAGCTTAAACTTTTGGTGTGTGACATTTAGCCTTGAAATATATAAGCCACGTGTTGTAAAATATTTTTATCACTAGAAGGGCGCGTAGAGCCATGTAGAGGCGTGTAAACGGGGTGTAGAGGCGTGTAGAAGGTGTTGAGGCGTGTAGAGGGGTGTAGAGGCGTGTAGAGGGGTTTAGAGGCGTGTAAAGGCTCTTATATGCTTACTCTGTGTTCATGCTGATGTGTATGCTGTTGAATGTCTTGTATATGACGCATGTCAAATATATGATGCAGGTCTTGTTATATATGGCGTATTTATACAGTATGCATGGCACATGTATCATTATATATAATGCAAGAGTGAGCTGCAGCAGCGTGAAGGGAAAAGTGGGGCAAAGTTAGCTAGTGATGCAAGGCAGCAGAATTACCTAGTGAGGCAGGGCAGTAGAGTTACCTAATGAGGCAGGGCAGTAGAGTTACCTAGTGAGGCAGGGCAGTAGAGTTACCTAGTGAGGCAGGGCAGTAGAGTTACCTAGTGAGGCAGGGCAGTAGAGTTACCTAGTGAGGCAGGGCAGTAGAGTTACCTAGTGAGGCAGGGCAGCAGAGAACCATATGTCGCCTGACACTACTTCAGCCTCCACCTGCCTGTCTCAACATTTTATCGGCCACTCTCGCCTGGTCCAAAATCTTCTCGGCTGGTTGCCATGACACGAGGGTGAGTCTCTGGGGATGTTAGTGTAGGGGGGTGAGTCTCTGAGGATGTGACTGTAGGGAGGTTAGTCTCTTGAGGATGTGACTGTAGGGGGTGAGTCTCTGAGGATGTGAGGGTAGGGGGTGAGCCTCTGGGAATGTGAGGGGGTAGAGAAATAAGGGAAAGCTGACTTGATCAGTAAGGGGTTAAGGGGAACAAGGTAGAGGTGCGTTGGAAGAAGGAATGATTTTGTTTCATTAATCAAAACTGGATGCCCTATTCTATATGCTAGTTACACAGTGGGAACAAAAGCTATGTTTCCTTGTCATAGTCCATAACACAGGAAGGAACTCACACAAGGCGTTGAAATCTGTCAGGCATAGCTAAGGTAAAGTGAGGGGAGGAGGGGATGTGGAGAAGAGGAGAAGAACAAAAAAGATGAAGTTTTAAAGGGGAAGAGAAGCTATTTACTCTCTCTCATCCGTTATTTTTTTTGCGCTACTGTCGGCGGCTGTTGTTGTTGGTGCTGCCTGGTTTTGTTTTTTTGTATTTCTTTGGGTAATTCCGAGATGGCATTGTGGCTTGTTTACGAGGTTTGCCCCAGCAAGAGCTGGCTGCCGCTGCCGAGGTACTTACTCCTGCACACTTGCCCTTAGTGCCTGGCACACACAAACTCATCTTGAAGGAGACAATTGACGGATGCAATGAGGGAGTTGGGAGAGGGAAATGGGTGAGAGAAGGGAAAGAGAGGGAGAGAGGGGGAGAGGGAGAGAGGGAGAAAAGGAGAGAGAGAGAGAGAGAGAGAGAGAGAGAGAGAGAGAGAGAGAGAGAGAGAGAGAGAGAGAGAGAGAGAGAGACCGAGACCCACCATCAACACACCCCTACTCCAGCTAGGTAGGTACAAATCCACCACCACAACACTCCTACACACCCACCACCACCACAACACCCCTACAAATCCACCACCACAACACCCATAAAAAAACCACCACCCACCCACAAAAACCACCCACGACAGAGTTTAATCACGAAAAATTGCCAGGTCAGCCAGTTTACAATGGATAAGCGGACCTACAGCCGCTGGAATCAACAGGCTGGTTGACCAGGCACTCAGTCTCAAAACCGGTTACAGGTATGTCAAGTCCCTCAGTAACACTATATTTTCCACCTTATGTTCTAATAATCTTGTTGATCACAACACAAACACTAGAAACATTCTAACAAACCCAACTACGCAATTAGAGTACTACTAGCCAATTAGCGTACCAGCCAATTACCGTACCACTCAATCGGCGGACTATCCAATTAGAACGTTCTCTTCACTCAGCAGTGAGGCCTATTGGTAAACAACAACTGTTCAAAAAATTAGTCGACTGCAAAGGACTGCCGCAACAGATGTGTCGACATCTGTGGAGGACAAAACTCTTCAACCTAATACCAGCAGATATCTGAAATATTGCCGGGATAAGTGTATAAGTCTTCGTGAGGAAACTGGATCACTACCTCCGCCGAGGGCTAGACCAACCAGGCTGTGATGGATATATGGGTCAGCGGGTCGCCAACTACAAAAGCCTTCTTGAGCAGCCAAACCATTGAAGTTCCTTGACAACAGGCCGGGGTGAGAGGGGATATCACAGGAATCCCTGAGTGGGGAAACAAAAGCCTGTTACACATTTACCATGACAGGATTGCTGGATCTTCTTGTTTATCTCATGACATCCAACCTTCATCACTCACGTGAGTGATGTCTGGCCTGGGGTCAAGCTTTCCTGTTAATTGTTAATTTTCTGTTCATCCAGGCTATTGCTGTTGGCGGCCCGGTGGCCCCCATAGCCATCACAATATGGTTGATCTGGCTCTTGGTGGAGGTGGTGATTTCTTCACTTGCTCCGGAGACGAGATGTTCATTTTCCCAAGTAGGTGAAGTGCTTAGATGATTTCAATGGTCAAAAATGGTTAAGTGATGGGAATTCACAAGTGTCCGCTTATATGTGATATTTTGCTAAGTGGCCCTACCGAGGGTAATGAAGAGGCGGATCGCCGCGGTGGTGGATCGCTGGCAATGGGGCAGTGGAACGCTGGAGATGCGGTGATAGTGTACCGTTGGTGGACTGATGGCAAGACTTACTCTGCGGTGATTAAATCGCAGGTCGTCTCCTGAAGTAAGCTTTGCGAGACGACCTACGACTCTCCCTGGCTCTGTGGTTGTTTGCCTGTGACCAGCAGCAAGAGCAACTCTAGCTCTACAAGCTGCTACAATAAGAGACTGTTTTTTCACCTGCCACAGGAGGTTAAATTCTCTTCCCTTCCATAACAAGAGACAATAGCTCTGTTGTTTATCACAACGGATAAGTTATCTCTGTGCCCTGTCACAACAGGAGACACAACTCTGTTGCCCATCACACAGGAAGACTTTAGCTCCTAGGAATAAAGCCAACCACAACAGAAGACCTACAGCTCCTAGGAATAAAGCACAAACTAACAGCTTTGTAGCGGCTGGCTCAGTGTAACACAAAGCTTGACCTTGGGTTATATCCCAACACTAATTATGAAGGTATTTTGTGGCATTCTCACTCAAGGTTGTGTTTTTTATTAAGCTTAAACACATCTTTGTGCTCTGATGATTAAACTCGTGTAAAAACACTGACTTGTGAGCAACTCTCACATAAACACTTGCGTATTAGCTGTCATGTAAACACCTGTAAACTAGCTCTCAAATAACTAGTTTTCATAAAAACTTTTAAACTAACTTCCATATAAACACTGACATGTATTGGTCTACTAGCTCAATAACAAGTACTGTCCTTGCATTGTTTCTCTTAAGATAAGTTATAAGTATTTATAGGTAATTCTTCAGGCTGTTTCTGAAATCTTTTCCATCGCCTTGTCAGGAGGCGGGCGTGGGGAACCCACGCCCCTGCCTGTGAGAAACTTTGTTTACATCGACTTTCACGAGGAATGAATTATATGTGAAAGTAAAGGCTTTAGCATATCTACAAGATTTATTGTTCTTTTATAGAACTTTCAAAAAATAATTTTGATATTATTAATGAATAATGTACATTCTGGCACAATGACAGTCGTGCAGATTTCAACGTTCTTTGGCTACACATTGCCAGACGTGTCACAGCTGTTATTTTTAAATATTTATTTAAGGCTGAATATACGTTTTTATATATTTATGTAACCAAAGCTAAAATAGTCTAACCTAACGTAACCTAACTCAGCCTAATCTAACTTAACCTAACCTAATCTAATCTAACCTGGCCTAACCAAATCTAACCTAACTCAACCTACCCTAATCTAACCTAACCATTATATGTCAAGTATAATATCTGTACAGAAACCAAACATACAATACTGGGCAGTTTTATACTCTTCTATAGAAACACAAAGCGTCGTGCGTAGATGGGTGATCTACATGGTGGCATATGTATAGAGCTGCAACTGACGCGCGGCGGCGTATATACGCAACAGCAAGCGCTTCGTACTCTGTAATTGTTACAGTAATTGTTCATGTGCAATTAGCGAAATTGGTACACAGGCACATGTCCTAGCGGCTCCCCATCACTCCCCTACCCCCTGAATCCCCCTTTCTCCCCATACATCCTACCCCTTTAATACCCCTTCCTCTAAAAGACCCCCTTGTAAACTCCCTTTAATCCTTTCCCTTTACCACCTCCCGCAGCCCTTTTCCCTTAAGAACATAAGAAGAACATAAGAAAGGAGGAACACTGCAGCAGGCCTGTTGGCCCATTCTAGGCAGGTCCTTCACATTCCATCCCACCAACAGAATATTTGTTCAACCTAATTTTCAATGCTACCCAAAAAATAAGCTTTGATAATTTTATTTACTCATGTGCAATTCCCACTCAAATCCAACCCCTTTCACTCATGAATTTATCCAACCTAAATTTAAAACTACCCAAGGTCCTTGCTTCAATAACCCTACTAGGCAGACTGTTCCATTCATCAACTACCCTATTTCCAAACCAATACTTTCCTATATCCTTTCTAAATCTAAACTTATCTAACTTGAATCCATTATTGCGGGTTCTCTCTTGGAGAGATACCCTCAAGACCTTATTTATATCCCCTTTGTTAATACCCATTTTCCACTTGTATACCTCGATCATGTCTCCCTCATTCTACGTCTTACAAGTGAATGTAATTTAAGGGTCTTCAATCTTTCTTCGTAAGGAAGATTTCTAATGCTATGTATTAATTTAGTCATTCTACGCTGAATGTTTTCTAACGAATTTATGTCCATTCTGTAATATGGAGACCAGAACTGAGCTGCGTAATCTAGGTGAGGCCTTACTAATGATGTATAAAGCTGTAATATAACGTCTGGACTTCTGTTGCTAACACTTCTTGATATAAATCCCAGTAATCTATTTGCCTTATTACGTACGCTTAGGCGTTACATCCATCTATCCCGCTACATCCATCTATCCCACACTGTACCTCCTTCTATCTCTACCATCGTGGCTTGTCAAGCCACCCGAGTGGACTTGTCTGCCAAGCCACCCGTTTCCGTAACTGAAGTCAGCCGTTCCACGTCCATCAGGCCTGCCGTTCCCCGACCGTCAATCCAGCCGTTCCCCGACCGTCAATCCGCCGTTCCCCTCAGTTCTGGAGACCAGAACTGAGCTGCGTAATCTAGGTGAGGCCTTACTAATGATGTATAAAGCTGTAATATAACGTCTGGACTTCTGTTGCTAACACTTCTTGATATAAATCCCAGTAATCTATTTGCCTTATTACGTACGCTTAGGCGTTACATCCATCTATCCCGCTACATCCATCTATCCCACACTGTACCTCCTTCTATCTCTACCATCGTGGCTTGTCAAGCCACCCGAGTGGACTTGTCTGCCAAGCCACCCGTTTCCCGTAACTGAAGTCAGCCGTTCCACCGTCCATCAGGCCTGCCGTTCCCCGACCGTCAATCCAGCCGTTCCCCGACCGTCAATCCCGCCGTTCCCCGACCGTCAATCCCGCCGTTCCCCGACCATCCATTCCGGTGGGCAGGCTGACGCAACAAGGATTCCATCACTCGATCTTCCTTCAGATTCAGCGGAAAAAACATAACACCACTACCGAAACGTTCCCCCTTCCTCCTCCCATTTTCCCCCACTCCCGTGAACGTCTATTCCAAATCCCCCTACTCCTTCCCCTCCCCCCCCATCTGTTGGTCTAAAAAGATTGCCCATACTTGCTGTCGGAGGAAGTGCCTTTCTTACTCCCAAGCCTGGAGTGTCTATCACGCCTTACATACATGCTGTTTATGTTATTATAAATGCTGTTTTTGTTATCATGCGTCTGTTTTTATCAAACATGCTGTTTATAAGAACATAAGAAAGGAGGAACACTGCAGCAGGCCTGTTGGCCCATACTAGGCAGGTCCTTCACAATCCATCCCACTAACAGAATATTTGCTCAACCCAATTTTCAATGTTACCCAAGAAATAAGCTTTGATAATTCTATTTACTCATGTGCGAGTCCCACTCAAATCCAACCCCTCTCACTCATGAATTTATCCAACCTAAATTTGAAACTACCCAAGGTCCTAGCTTCAATAACCCTACTAGGCAGACTGTTCCACTCATCAACTACCCTATTTCCAAACCAATACTTTCCTATATCCTTTCTAAATCTAAACTTATCTAACTTGAATCCATTATTGCGGGTTCTCTCTTGGAGAGATATCCTCAAGACCTTATTTATATCCCCTTTGTTAATACCCATTTTCCACTTGTATACCTCGATCATGTCTCCCCTCATTCTACGTCTTACAAGTGAATGTAATTTTAGGGTCTTCAATCTTTCTTCGTAAGGAAGATTTCTAATGCTATGTATTAATTTAGTCATTCTACGCTGAATGTTTTCTAACGAATTTATGTCCATTCTGTAATATGGAGACCAGAACTGAGCTGCGTAATCTAGGTGAGGCCTTACTAATGATGTATAAAGCTGTAATATAACCTCTGGACTTCTGTTGCTAACACTTCTTGATATAAATCCCAGTAATCTATTTGCCTTATTACGTACGCTTAGGCATTGCTGTCTTGGTTTAAGGTTGCTGCTTACCATCACCCCCAAGTCCTTCTCGCAATCTGTATGGCTAAGTTCTACGTTATTTAACTTATAAGTGCTTGGGTTATGGACACTCCCGAGCTTCAGAACCTTGCATTTATCTACATTGAACTGCATCTGCCACTTTTCTGACCACGAATTAAGTTTGTCTAAATCTTCCTGAAGTTCTATGACATCTATGTTTGAATCAATTATCCTACCTATCTTCGTGTCGTCGGCGAATTTGCTCATATCACTAGTAATTCCCTCATCAAGGTCATTGATATATATTATAAATAACAATGGGCCTAAGACTGATCCCTGTGGAACACCACTTGTTACCAGTCCCCATTCGGATTTAACCCCATTTATGCACACTCTCTGCTTCCTATAGGTGAGCCATGACTCGATCCATGACAGCACTTTTCCCCCAATGCCATGAGCTGCCACTTTCTTTAACAGTCTCTGGTGCGGTACTCTATCAAAAGCCTTACTAAAGTCTAAATAAACAATATCGAATTCTTTATCGTGATCAACAGCCTCAAAAGCTTTACTGAAGAAGGTTAATAAATTAGATAGGCAGGAACGGCCCTCGTGAATCCATGCTGGGTATCATTAATCAAATTATGGTTATCTAGATGGCTTCTAATAATATCAGCTATAATTGACTCTAGTAATTTGCCTACAATTGAGGTCAGGCTTATTGGGCGGTAGTTTGACGGTAGTGACTTGTCCCCTGCTTTAAAAATAGGAATTACATTAGCCATCTTCCACATATCAGACACTACACCTGTTTGAAGAGATAAATTAAAAATGTTAGATATTGGTTCACAGAGTTCCATTTTGCATTCCTTAAGAACCCTTGCAAAAAGCTCATCAGGACCCGGCGATTTATGTTATCATAAATGCTGTTTTTGCTATGCATGCTGTTTTTTGTTATATATCTGTTTGTTATCATACATGCTGTTTTTGTTATACATCTTTTTGTTATCATACATGCTGTTTTTGTTATACATCTGTTTGTTATCATACATGCTGTTTTTGTTATACATCTTTTTGTTATCATACATGCTGTTTTTGTTATACATCTGCTTGTTATCACACATGCTGTTTATATTATTAAATGTGCTGTTTTTTATTATAATGAATGCTGTTTTATCATACATACTGTTTTTATCATAAATATTTTTCTTATGACATATGCTGTTTTTGTTATCATACATGTTGCTTTTGTTATACGTGCTGTTTTGTTATCCTATGTGGTGCTTTTTGTATTATTGATGCTGTTATCAGACACGCTGTTTTAATTGACCTAGATCATCCTGCTTATCATGCACGGTGTTTTAAATAAATGATCTAGCCCATCATGTTTTTGTAATTGTGTTTCTCTGTGCTTATTCGCCTCTCCATCAAAAGTTTTTCAGTTTGACAGCTGCTTTATGCAGCCCACAATCTTCCTGTGGGGTGGCAGTCAACCCATACCCGTCCTGTGGGGCGGCAGTCAACCCATAATTACCCTGTGGGGCGGGAGTCAACCCATAATTACCCTGTGGGGCGCTAGTCACAAGCGGCATATATCAATTAAGTCGGTGTTTCCTGCACTCCGTACTGGTGTCGCAAAAATACATGTCAGAAACGGGTAGCACAATACCGCACCTTCCATACCGACGTCACCACCTTCCACCAACACTACACTGTTCTGTAATGCAGTGGCAAAGTATACCAACGGTGCATAAATAAGATACACACACAATGTGGGTTGTGGCATATTATTGCGAAGTTTCGCCCGTCAGGGACTTTATCAGTTCAGCTGATAAAAGTTCCAGATGGAACTTGAACAAATTCGCAATGAAATGCCAGTAACCTGCATTGTCTTGTTCACACTAACAGTACCTTCCCTGGTACTGCTACGGGTGTCCTCTGTTAGCAACACTACACTACACTACACTACACTACACACTATCCTTGGTTGTCACTGGATTTATTTTACACTTTCCCCCATCTCTCTCACTCCAGTACGTTGTTGCTGTAACGTATATCCTCCACGTATAGATTATCAGGTATAGCTCTCTCTTTATCCTCCATTCCGAGATATAAGCCACAACTATTCACTGATCAAGACATTTATTATGGAAACGTTTCGCCACTAGAGGCGAACTGCGGACACTCGTGGCGAAACGTTTCTTAATGTCTTAGTGCACACGTGTCATGTGTCTACAACTCGTCCTCAACACTAAACCAGTTCCATCTGTATATTTCCAGGACTCTGAGGCGCCCCGGGATCCACATAGACAGCAGTCGATCTCTGTATCTCTTCCTCCTCTATCATCTCTGCTGCCTTGGATGAAGGGTTGACGAAGGCAATCTCTTCCTCCAATTAGGTTAGGTTATTAAGTCAAATCAGGTCAGGTTAGGTTAGGTTTAATTTGGTTAACGCATATTAATTTATTTTTTCGTATTATACCTGACACTAACGAAACTACTAAAGACGGCTGGCTTGCGTCTGGCAGCGCGTGGCATAAGTCTCAAGTTCAAACGTGCATTTCCACACGCATGGGTAAAAAAAAAAATGAGGAGGACGGGTTGCTGCCGTAGTATATATACACCGACCATATACAGGACCCATACACGCTTCCCCTCTCAACACACGTCTCCTTAGAGTATAATATTTAGCTGAGATATGCCAACCACAGAGGTATGGTCTGTGGCCAGGCCTCGCGGTGAATCAGGGCCTGGTCAACCAGGCTGTTACTGCTGGCAGCACGCAAACCGACGGACGAACCACAGCCCGGCTGGCCAAACGTTCTCCCTCACACTGTCTCCCACCCACACACTGCCACAGACCCACGAACTCCCTCCCCATTCCCGCACCCATCATTCTCCCTCCCCAGCTGTTCTCCCCGGAGACCGCGTCCGTAAGTACGTTGAATAACAATACATTACGTCTTTATCTCAAGGGTCCTCCACCCCTCATGCCATCCCCTCCCACACTGCCCCCAACACTACACCACACCAGTCACTCCGGCCCCCAACACGACCCCTGTCGTTCCACCACAACCCCGCTGGACCCCACACAACCCAGTCTCATCTTCCTTAGTTAGTTATCAAACATTATCTCTCAGTCCACAGCAGGGTTCGAACCTGCACACTCTGTATCAGAGTGCACGGTACCTTGATACAGAGAGTGCAGGTACCATGTACTGACTTGTGTGTAAAATATACCACTCATCCACACCCCTCACTCATCTTCACCCCACAAACACCCCTCCCGCACTCCACAAACCCCACGCCCTCCCCAACACTGCATAAATGCAACAACAAAAACAACAAACAGCAAAAACAACAATAAAAAATCACAACACAGCAGGACTGCGTTATAAAACCAATTCAAAAACTAATTGGGAATTATTCCCAAGTGATTAGCCAGTCTGATGCCTGCACACAACACTAGGAGACGTGCGTACACACAACACTAGGAGACGTGCGTACACACAACACTAGGAGACGTGCGTACACACAACACTAGGAGACGTGCGTACACACACAACACTAGGAGACGTGCGTACACACAACACTAGGAGACGTGCGTACACACAACACTAGGAGACGTGCGTACACACACAACACTATGAGACGTGCGTACACACACACTATGAGACGCGTACAACAACACTGAGACGTGCGTACACACACACACTACTGGAGACGTGCGTACACACACAACACTAGGAGACGTGCGTACACAACACTGAGACGTGCGTACACACACACTAGGAGACGTGCGTACACACAACACTAGGAGACGTGCGTACACACACAACACTATGAGACGTGCGTACACACAACACTAGGAGACGTGCGTACACACACAACACTATGAGACGTGCGTACACACACAACACTAGGAGATGTGCGTACACACACACACACACACACACGTTACAAACAGGTATGTAACTTAAGAGACCTCGTCCCGTGATCCCGAGTCACAAACCCCTGACAAGAGGCGAGGACGTAACGTATGGAACTGATCATACATACCTGTGATAAATACATGTGAAAGGTTTCTAGTTTTTTTTTTTTACCCTACGTGTCCTCCCTTGTTAAGCCAGGCTGTTGCTGCTAGTGGCCTGCTGGCCCACATATCCATCACAGCCTGGTTGTTCTGGCACCCCACCGAGGTAGTGATCCAGTTTCCTCTTCAAATTTTCTACACTTGTTCTAGCAATATTTCTGATAACTGATGGAAGCAAGTTGAATAGTCGAGGCCCATAGACGGTGAAGTGCCCTTGGCTCCCCACCTTTTCACTGGGTCTACTTTACACTTCCTTCAGTGTCTCTCACACCAATACACTGATTTGGGACCAAGCCTTCCAGTATCGTCTATGCATATATTATCAAGTATCTCTCTCGACTTCTCTCCAGAAAGTACATTTCCAGTTCTTTGAGGTAATCCCTATAGTTTAAGTGTTTTACAGCCTCTATTCGGGTAGCAAAGGCTTTTTCTATTTTTTTCCCCGGCTGTGCTGTTTCTCCCGCCTTGTATAATTTCACCATTGACAGCATTTCTCTTCTTTTGAAAGGTCTCATTATCCACCCTGTCATTCTTCTGATTTTTATAGCATTTTCTTTGTTCTTTATTCCCAAGGTTTCTGCATGATGTTTGCGTTCTGTGAGGTGACTTTCCCGTGTTTTGTACACATGTCATCTTCCGAGTTCTCATTTGTCCATATCTTAGCAATTTTCCAGTGTCCTGTACCGAGGTGACCTTCATACTAAATTTTGTGTCAGTCGCAAAGGATGATACAAAAGTGTGATTTGTGTTATCTGCGTCTGTTACTAGCGAGAGAAACAGGAAAGGCGCCAGGATTGTACCTTGAGGTAATGAACGTTTTATTTTGATAAGGCTAAATTTGATATTATTTACTACTACTACTACTACTACTCCGTGGTCTGTTAAATAATTTTAAATACATTTGCCTTTTTTCCTCTTATGTCTATTGATTTCATTTTATGTGCTGTCACTCCTCCATGATTGCATTCGCCAAATGCCTTAGCGAGGTCTGGGTAGATTCTCCCACAGCCTCCATAATGATTCAGTAATTGTGACACGCATGATCTTTCTCTACTTATGTTAACTTGGCATGTGCAGGTCGTTTCTTTTTTCCAACAAAAAAATTGTAATCTGTAATTTGGCATCTCATCACCCTCTTTTTATGCGTCACTGGCCAGTAATATTTGGAGAGGGCTCTTTTGCCACCTTTATATAGAACATAAGAAAGGAGGAACACTGCAACAGGCCTACTGGCCCATACTTGGCAGGTCCATGTCAAAACCAACCCACCAACAAAAAGATTTGTCCAACCCAACCCCATCGCCATCAAAGCAAGAAGCCCCGACAACACCCCTCCCCCCAACAACTGTGCAAGTCCCGTTCAAATCCAACCCCTCTCACTCACAAGAACACAGAAATAAGGAACACTGCATCAAGCCAACTGATCCACACTAGGCAAAACCCAAAACCAATCCCACTAACAAAAACTCCTACCCAACCCACCTACTCCATCCATGGAATATGCTTTGATAATCAGGGCACTATAAAATAGGGTACTGAAGGAGCTGAAGCACCTGGTCTATAGAGGTGCTATGTCTGTCCTTCTTTTAAGAGCTATGCAATTTCGCCTAGATCTAGTATCTATCTCACACGTATGTCAACCAATGCTCGTGACAGTGGTTACTAATGCACTCCTGAAGAAACTGAACATATCAAAGGCAACGGAAGAAATCATTGCATCGTGTGGGCAGAGATGTTGCAGACCACTAGCAATGATACAAGTCACTGGAGAGATGTTGCAGACCACTAGCAATGATACAAAACAAGTCACTGGAGACAGATGTTGCAGACCACTAGCAATGATACAAGTCACTGGAGACAGATGTTGCAGACCACTAGCAATGATACAAAACAAGTCACTGGAGACAGATGTTGCAGACCACTAGCAATGATACAAAACAAGTCACTGGAGACAGATGTTGCAGACCACTAGCAATGATACAAGTCACTGGAGACAGATGTTGCAGACCACTAGCAATGATACAAAACAAGTCACTGGAGACAGATGTTGCAGACCACTAGCAATGATACAAAACAAGTCACTGGAGACAGATGTTGCAGACCACTAGCAATGATACAAGTCACTGGAGACAGATGTTGCAGACCACTAGCAATGATACAAAACAAGTCACTGGAGACATATGTTGCAGACCACTAGCAATGATACAAAACAAGTCACTGGAGACAGATGTTGCAGACCACTAGCAATGATACAAGTCACTGGAGACAGATGTTGCAGACCACTAGCAATGATACAAAACAAGTCACTGGAGACAGATGTTGCAGACCACTAGCAATGATACAAAACAAGTCACTGGAGACAGGAGAGCTTGCCATAAAGCTCAACAACTACCAGTGTTTTATTTAGTGTAAGAAAATGAAACAGAGAAAGAGTCGCTAGATTAGAGACCAGTATCACCGTAATGCATAACCTGCCAGGTCAAGGACAAGACAATTAGGAGTTAGCTTGTAAACCATCGGGACAAAAACACTTGACTGTTATAAAACTACCTTGGGTTTATTATATTAATAGGGAAGCACTAATCCCCTTAGTAATAGAACAGTATGGGTTTAATGAGAGTGAATCCTACCTAACAATTAAATTCAATTGGCGAAATGACAAAGATAGAAAATTAATGAGAAATACTGGCGGAGTGTATATTCCTAGCCTGTCAAAACGACCTCTGATACAGTCCCACACAGAAGTTTTATACACAAGCAAAGAAAAACAAAGCTGGAAGTGTTACTTGTAGTTGTTTCCACCGCGGCCAGGGTCCAGACAACCAAGGTACTGACTGATCGATCACTCTGCTGGTACCCGCCGCCCGCATTCCGACGTATGCACCACACCCCGGCTCATTCCGACGTATGCACCACACCCCGGCTCATTAGGAACTGATCTGAGGAATTTGTCGGGTTCCTTCTTGAAGACAGCCAGGAGTGCATGGGAGCTGATGGCAATGGCAGATAGTGGAAGGGCTCACAGGATATTTCAAGGATATCTGCTTAGAATTGTTAAGAGTTTAGTTACCGCTGCCTCTAACGAGATGGTTGAGATTACGATAGTACAAGAAGCAGAAGGTTCTCTCCTCACCCTCCACTCTGGGTGAATAAACTTTAATGGAGATTTAATGGGACCTGTGAAAATTTGACCTCCACTGACATCCTTATCATTAGTAATAAAATTAATACTATTAGTAGTACCAGTAGTGATATTAGCTGAAGCAATATTCATAATAGTAGTAGTATAAGTAATAATAATAGTTATAATAATAGTAGTAACAGCAGTAATAATAGTAACTGTACTAATAGTATTACTATTATGCCATGGGTGGTTCATTTGTTTCCTGGTCCAGAAAAAAAAATAGACCCAAGACTTGCAGAAAATACCAGATCAGACTGCGATAGTTAAGTAGCTCTGCGAAACGCTGACAACAACAGCCTGGTTGACCAGTCAACAACGAAGCCAGGCTGCACTTTTCTTAAAACCCTCGACACCAGTCACTGGTGTGTGTGAATGTTATGTGAACTAGCCTTTTTTACTGTCTCAAGCATATTATAAACTCCCCCCCCCCACCACGTCATGCCCCTCACCCCCCAAAAAAATGAAATTCTTGTATAAAACATCTATTTTACACCACTTGCAAGTAATATAAGCAGAGAAGTTAAAAATTAATTTAAAAACTCCAAAGGAAGTTTTCCAAGGGGAAAAAAACTAGCCTGAAGGATGACATGGAAGACTGACCAATCAGGAGGCCAGGGGGCGGAGCCAGGTACATGACGTCACTCCAGCAGGAACATGACTAGGATTTTCCCGAAAAACGTCGTCCTCTATTTTTTTTTTTTGAGGGGGGGAGTATTGAATTTCTTATTTCTTCTCATATAAGAGAAGGATTATTGGAACTTAGTTATGGAGTCATTGCAGTGTTTCGTTTTTTTGGTGTTGTTACATATGTTTGTGGAAACGTTGTTGGCTGGTGGTTGGTTCCTTGAGTGAGTCAAGTGACCACTAGCTTATTGATTCAAGGTGCTTTAAAGATGACCTCGTTGCTGAGTTGTCATGGATGAGTGGGCATGGTTGGGTGGGCATGGTTGGGTGGGCATGGTTGGGTGGGCATGGTTGGGTGGGCATGGTTGGGTGGGCATGGCTGGGTGGGCATGGTTGGGTGGGCATGGTTGGGTGGGCATGGCTGGGTGGGCATAGCTGGGTGGGCATGGCTGGGCGTGTGCAGCTTCTGTACCTGATGTGACTGGAAAACCGTCTGCGAAATCATTCATTCGCTTTCAATTTTACTTTCATACTTTCTCTCTCTCTCTCTCACACACACACACACACACTCAAAACACACAAAACACACACACACACACCATACACAACGCACATACAACACTCTCAGAGCACACAACACACACACTCACACAAACACACAACATACACACACACACACACACACACACACACAATAAACAATACATACTCAACGCACACACAACACACACACAAAACACACACACAAAACACACACATACACGCAAAACACACACATACACTAAACACACACACCACACACTCAACACAAACACACACACAAAACACACACATACACCACACACTCACACACACACACACACACACACACACACACACACACACACACACACACACACACACACACACTTACACACACACAACACACAACACACACCACACTAGTTGGAACAGTAAACACACAAGCCAAAGATCCTGGGATCGATTCCCAGGCAGGGTGGGACGTATCAACATGTCTCAAAATAGACACGTGGGTGTTAGTCGACAGACATGAATCGCATCCTGGGGGAAAAGGTCAGATGCTAATAATAAAGATACGACACCCAGTGCACAGCTCTCCCCTGCTTCTCTACGACACCCAGTGCTCAGCTCTCTCCTGCTCCTCTACGATACCCAGTGCACAGCTCTCTCCTGCTCCACTTACAGCAAACACGTAGCAGCGACCTGCTCTTAACACCGGGACGCAAGGGCGATGATCCTCTCAACTTTTAACACACACACACGTGGAATAGATAAGGTTAACAGAGACAGGATGTTCCAGAGATGGGACACAGAAACAAGGGGGACACAATTGGAAGTTGAAGACTCAGACGAGTCAAAGGGATGTTAGGAAGTATTTCTTCAGTCATAGAGTTGTCAGGAAGTGGAATAGTCTTGCAAGTGATGTAGTGTAGGCAGGAACCATACATAGCTTTAAGACGAGGTATGATAAAGCTCATGGAGCAGGGAGAGAGAAAACCTAGTAGCGATCAGTGAAGAGGCGGGGCCAGGAGCTGAGTCTCGACCCCTGCAACCACAATTAGGTGAGTACACGTACACACGTATCACGGAATCTCACGAAACTTGGCCAGTTAATCTCTCTCTAGTGGGGTTAGGGGTGGAGGGAATGGTTTTTTTTGGGGGGATGGGTGGAGGGAATGGGAGGTAGTCTGGAGGGAGCGGGGGAAGGGAGCAGAGGCGAGAGAGGCCTTCTATTTTTGCTACTGTGCCGCCTGGCCTCCTGGGTTACTATGCCGTCTGGCCTTCTGGGTTACTGTGCTGTCTGGTCTCCTGGGTTATTATGCTGTCTGGCCTTCTGGGTTACTGCGCTGTCTTTCCTTCTGGGTTACTGCGCTGTCTGGCCTCCTGGGGTACTGTGCTGTCTGGCCTCCTGGGGTACTGTGCTGTCTGACCTTCGTTACTGTGCTATTTGGCTTCCTGGGTTATAAATATATAACAAGCCAGCCGCATTAAGAATGAATTAATATTGCTCTTCACTTATCACCTTCACTAACAGTATTGTCAGTACTACCAGGTAGGTCACTCAAGGGTCACAGCTATCGTAAAGGTTACTACTCTCAGCCATACCATATTCACCATCAAGACGGACCTCGTACGGATGCCCAGAAGTAGCATGCCTAAGGCATCCTACAAGCAAGTGATTCACTATCATAAACTACAACGATTCCAAATAGGTTTCCTCTTTCGGTTTTTGTTGACATGTAGAGAAACACAGGTAAAAAGAAATTTATCTCCACCTAAGATTTGCTTCAGGTGTTTTGGCAAGTATCTCGCATAAGGACAGTGAAGAATTAATTCCCATGTCGTGGATGCTTTACCCTGGTATGTAGGTGCCGATGATGACTCCTCGATGAAGTAAGAGGTCGAAAGTGGTCAAAGAGAAGAGACCCTATCTGGTCGGGTATGATTTGGCTCCTGATCAAAGAAATCGCCAGTACCAGTAAATGATTAAGCCGGTAGTTTCTGTACCGAGTAGCAAGACTTGGTACGCATAACTAAGTAATCCATCCGTTAGTGATCCCTAAGTCATTAGTAGTTGAAGCTCTGAGCTAATTCACGACACCCCAGGTGTTGCACATTCAGGGATGGATTATTCTGTCAAGTAGGCTAGGATGAGGTATTATTGGCCTCGTATGTTCAGAAATGCAAAACATGTATTATAAAAGAAACATACGAGGGCCTAATCCCATTCAGGTTTATCCCTCTGCTAATGAAAAATTGGATAAGGTATCTACCGACTTGGTGATTAATTTCCAACTTTCACTCCAAATGAACGAACGTGATGCTAGATCCTCTCTCTCTCTGTAGATAAAACTGCATGCGCAGTTGCTAGTGCTCAAGAAGAGCATCATTTGTAGACACACCAGACCAAAATCTACCGTAACAGATAATGGAAGAGAATTTTGCAGTGCCACATTTGTGAAACTGTGCAGACGATATAAGATCATTAAGACAACTATTTCGAGTAACTGTCGATTTCCCTATGAATTGTTTTATTCTTCTCATACACCTTACTACAACAATGACTATAAAACTACACTGACCCGTAATTCTCATGGAAGACAAAACAAATTCGTGGGTGGATTAAGGGCTAATGTTGATGAGCTGTAATAATAATATAGTCAAAGCCGGAGGGGGTTTCGGGGGTCAACGCTCCCAGACGCCGGTCCATGAGCAGGCCTCGCGGTGCATCAGCACCTGAACAACCAGGCTGTTACTGCTGGCCGCACACAATCCAACGTACGAGCTGCAGTCCGGCAGGTCAGGTGGCTACCATACTACCCTACACATTTGCTGCTATTATGGTGTATGGTAGTTACCATGTAACCCCCCCCACCCCACACACTCTCTAGCTGCCATCATTATGGTGTGTGTGTGGTGTACAACAGTTCCCCACACATTTACTACCATCAGTGTGTGTGGTGGCTACCATAGTCCCCTACACACTTGCTACCATCATCATGGTGTGTGTGGTGGCTACCATAGCCCCCCACACACATGCTGTCATCATTATGCATGTATGAAGGAGACTCACCCCGCCGCCGAGACATTATTAACCTTTGGTGTTGGAGGGAGGAGCTGGAGGGGGCTGGTGGAGAAGCTGGAGGGGGTTGGTGGAGGAGCTGAAGGGGGCTGGTGGAGGAGCTGGAAAGGGCTGGAGGAGGAGCTGGAGGGGCTGGTGGAGGAGCTCGAGGGGGCTGGAGGAGGAGCTTTAGGGAGCTGGTGGAGGAGCTGGAGGAGGCTGGAGGGGGCTGGAGGAGGAGCTGGAGGGGGCTGGAGAAGGAGCTGGAGGGCTGGTGGAAGAGGTGAAGGGGCTGGTGGAGGAGCTGGATGGGGCTGGTAGGGGAGCTGGAAGGGGCTGGTGGAGGAACTAAAGAGGGGTGGAGCTGGCGGGGGCTAGTAGATTAGCTGGAGGGGGTAGGTGGTGGAGCTGAGTGGGGCTGGTGGAAGAGCTGGAGGGGGATAGTGGAGGAATCGAAGGGGGGGGGCTGGTGGAAGAGCTGGAAGGGGACTGGTAGAGGAGTTTAAAGGGGCTTATGGAGGAGGTGAATGGGGCTGATAAAGGGGTAAGAAAAACGATAGGTTGGATAACTAGAACCTTCAAAACAAGGGATGCCAAGCCAATGATGACTCTTCAGGTCACTCGTTCTCTCTAGGCTGGAGCTTTGCTGTACTAACAACCCTCTTCAGGACAGACGAAATTGCTGGGGCTAGAAAATGTACAATCTTAAAATCCCTAGAACTGTACTCCTTAGAACGTAGGCGAGAAAGATACATCATATCCTACACCTGGAAGATACTAGAGGGATTATTACCTGCACACCGAAATTACTTATGAACACCAGAGGTTTGGTAGACGGTGCAGGAAACCTCGAATGGAAAGCAGGGAATGGTGAGTACACAGAAGAAACTCAAAAAGTGTTAGGGGACCACGACTCAAAGCCGACCCTTCATGCGTAAGGGAAAAGGGTTCAACAAACTTCTGGCTGTCTTCAAGAGGAAACACGACAGATCCCCCAAAACAGGGTTGCGGTGCGTAAGTTAGACTACGGGCGGCGTGCGCTAACAACTTGATCGATCAGGCCAGCAACCAGAAGGCTTGCTCCGGGACCGGGTCGCGGGGGCGGTGACCTCAAAAAGCGAATTCAGGTAAACTCCAGGTGTTTTTTTCCAATAGCTAAGATTCATAATAGTTTGATAGCACTGGCAAGGAAGGGGGAATGGGGAAGGGGAATGGGGAAGGGGAAGGGGGTGGGTGAGGAGGGGAACTAGAGTCATGACTAGACTGTTTGTGATGGCAGTGTGGGGGCCTGCACGCCGCAAATAGCAAGAGCCTGACTGATCAAACGGTCACCGTGAAAGCCTGGCAGCAGAGCTGCCACAGTTAGGAATCTCGAGAAAGCGGTTATAGATGGTGGTGGCGATGGTGGTGGCGATGGTGGTGGCGATGGTGGTGGCGATGGTGGTGGCGATGGTGGTGGTGATGCTACTGGATGCGATGATGGTGATGCTGTGACCAGTGAGCGTGAGCGTCTTGCCAGAAGAGATACAGCGTCTAATGTTTTCCTGCAAGTTTGGAACACATACAGATGGATTTGGACAAACTGCAGGACTGGTCAGACAAGTCGTTACTAAAATTAAACCCCCAGCAAATGCATGAAAATTTAACCCAAGCAAATACATGAAAATTAGGAAAAGGTACTGAAGATCTTCAATGGCGTGAGCAGCAGCTCGAGATGAGCATAGTACTAAAACATATCAACCAAATAATCTCAGTTGCAAATTTCAGTCTGGCAAATTTAGGATTACAATGTCAGAAATTTCTCAATCATTCACGGCACTACCTGTGACCGGTTTCAAGTTTCCTTTTTTTTTGTTATTCATGGAGCCCAGCCTAGGACCAGGCTTTCTTTGCTGACTGCCTCTTCAGCCAGGCTGTTGCTGTTGATAGCCCATAGGCACATATAACCATCACAGCCTGACTGATCAGGCTCTTGGCCGAGTCATTAAGATGCACATATGAAAGTGAAGTCATGTGTAGACTGAATGTAAGTAACAGCGTGTTGGATTTTCCTATCATTTTACGTGTCCTTGAGAGAGAAAATACATCAGTAATCCTGCCAGAGTGCAGAACGTTCACCAGGTTTCAATTTCGCACTCATCTGACAGGGTGGTTCCTGTCTCCCAACCTACCCTACCTCCCCCAAGTGTAGCTTGGGTGTTCATTGTTCCAGCCACAGTATAGTGTGTTGTGAATTGTTCCAGCCACAGTATAGTGTGTTGTGAATTGTTCCAGCCACAGTATAGTGTGTTGTGAATTGTTCCAGCCACAGTATAGTGTGTTGTGAATTAACATAAGAACATAAGAAAGAAGGAACACTGCAGCAGGCCTACTGGCCCATGCGAGGCAGGTCCAAGTCTCCCACCGGCTTAAGCCAATGCCCCAACCCAGCCAGGTCAGGTTACATTCACTTAAGGAAGGAGCACAGTATCTGACCTAGTAGCACAAACTAGTCAGGTCCAACTCATACCCACCCGCACCCACTCATATATTTATCTAGCCTATTTTTAAAACTACACAACATTTTAGCCTCTATAACTGTACTCGGGAGTTTGTTCCACTCATCGACAACTCTATTACCAAACCAATGCTTTCCTATATCCTTCCTGAATCTGAATTTATCCAACTTAAAGCCATTGCTGCGAGTCCTGTCAATACTAGATATTTTTAGCACGCTATTTACATCACCTTTATTTATTCCTGTTTTCCATTTATACACCTCAATCATATTCCCCCTAATTCTACGCCTTTCTAGAGAGTGCAGATTCAGGGCCCTCAGGCTATCCTCATAGGGAAGATTTCTGATACATGGAATCAACTTAGTCATCCTCCTTTGTACGCTTTCCAGAGCATTTATATCCATTCTGTAATACGGTGACCAAAACTGTGCAGCATAATCTAGATGAGGCCTAACCAAGGATATAGAGAGTTGAAGAACAACCTGAGGACTCCTATTATTTATGCTTCTTGATATGAAGCCAAGGATTCTGTTCGCTTTATTGCGAACACTTATGCACTGCTGTCTTGGTTTTAGAATACTGCCAACCAGAACTCCTAAATCCTTTTCGCAATCAGTAGTATTAAGATCTACATTATTTAGTTTATATGTGGCATGGTTATTGTCCTGTCCAATATTTAGAACTTTGCATTTATTATATTAAACTGCATCTGCCACTTCTCCGACCACTGCATCAGTCTATTCAAATCTTCCTGGAGTGCTCTAATGTCCTCATTTGAATGAACTGGAAGGCCTATTTTGTTGTCATCGGCAAATAAGAATAAGAAGAATAATAAGAATAAGAAGAATAAGAAGAATAAGAATAATAAAAATAAGAATAATAAGAATAAGAATAAGAATAATAAGAATAATAAGAAGAATAAGAATAATAAGAAGAATAAGAAGAATAAGAATAATAAGAAGAATAAGAATAAGAAGAAGAATAAGAAGAATAAGAATAAGAAGAATTAGAATAAGGAGAATAAGAATAAGAAGAAGAATAAGAAGAATAAGAAGAATAAGAATAATAAGAAGAAGAATCAGAAGAATAAGAATAATAAGAAGAATAAGAATAAGAAGAATAATAAGAAGAATAAGAATAATAATAATAAAAATAATAATAATAAGAATAAGAAGAAGAATATATATATTATTGATGACCTTAACTGCCTAAAATTTTATTTCAAGCCATTTTTTACTATTAATATATTTTACTTTTGTACACTTTAGCACTTTTTTCTGCCATAATAGTTTACTTTCATTTTCTTTATATTGCCTTTAATAAATTCTATAATCACAACTAGTGCAATACTGAATCTAAATATTTGTTCCATTATAACTTAATATTAATCATAGTAATTTTCCAACCAGTTCAATTAGCTAGTTAAATAGTAAATCAATTACATTGTAAAGATATATCCTAAATCTCTGTGACTTCTGTTCAAAAGTGTGTTAATCCAATAGCTAGTAAAATCAATTCATCAGATATCATATCTAAGTTTAGCATTATTCATTGTTCTTAAGTCTTGTTTTAGAATCACACTCATATATAAACATTTGTTTAATTAATTAACTAACTCAGGTGCTATAGTTTTAGATTCTTTTTAGCTGTAAATTGACTACCTTAGCTCATTTATTCATTTTTGTAAACATATCCAACGTACTAACTCACGTGCCAAGAACTCCTTTTGCATTGTCCTATTCTTAAGTCTACTTACAATGTTTTATTTTTAAGTTTAATTATAGAATCACACTAAATCTTATGATTCCAAACATTGATCCTGATATCAACCTCTTATTAAATGACTTACATGAACCTAACAACAACTGTCATTACTACACAGCAGAACAGGCTAAAACACTACTCAAAGCCAACAATAACATAACTATCTTTAATTGAATTTGTTCCAGCCACAGTATCGTCACCAGTATTCTTCTACTGCTTCTTAAGTGTCTCCTAGAATTTACTGATTTACGTAGAAATAACAAAAAATATTAGGTTCGGTCTCTGTGTATGTCTATGTGTGTGTGTGTGTGTGTGTGTGTATGTGTGTGTGTGTCAAGAGTGGAGTTTCGCTCAATAACTTCAGTTGCCAGTTACTGGTGTATCATTATTGATTATTGGTGACAGAATACCGATATTTCTCAGAAGGTATTTAGACGTAGATTTGAACACTATCTTACACTCTTGATCTCTTTCGCTGATGGTAAAGAAATATTACTCTGCTCTTGTGACCCAAAAATGCTTGGAGATTTTTATATATTTTTTTTAAGTTGTGCTTACAGAGTTATCGTCCGCGCCTCGTCTACGGTAACGTATGCATTTTTTCTCCGTTACCATAGGTGGGATTTATTCGTTATTGTAGGTGGGTCGGCTGTGTTAGTGGAGGTTACCACCGCGTGGGTGACGGTGGTGGTAGCGGCGGTGGTAGTAGTAACGTCGGTGGAGGTAGCGGCAGCGGTGGAGATAGCGGCGGTGGCAGCGGCGTTGGTGGTAGCAGCGGGGATGGTAGCAGCGGTGGTGGTAGCAGCGGTGGTGGTGGCAGCGGTGGTGGTAGCAGCGGGGATGGTAGCAGCGGTGGTGGTAGCAGCGGTGGTGGTAGCAGCGGTGGTGGTAGCAGCGGTGGTGGTGGCAGCGGTGGTGGTAGCAGCGGTGGTGGTAGCAGCGGTGGTGGTGCAGCGGTGGTGGTAGCAGCGGTGGTGGTAGCAGCGGTGGTGGTAGCAGCGGTGGTGGTAGCAGCGGTGGTGGTAGCAGCGGTGGTGGCAGTGGGCAGGCGGTGGTGGTAGCAGCGTGGTGAGCGTGGTTAGCAGCGGTGGTGGTAGCAGCGGTGGTGAGTAGCAGCGGTGGTGGCTAGCAGCGGTGGTGGTAGCAGCTGGTGGTAGCAGCGGTGGTAGCAGCGGTGGTGGTAGCAGCGGTGGTGGTAGCAGCGGTGGTGGGGTAGCAGCGGTGGTGGTAGCAGCGGGGATGGTAGCAGCGGTGGTGGTAGCAGGGGTGGTAGCAGCGGTGGTGGTAGCAGCGGTGGTGGTAGCAGGGAGAGGTGGTAGCAGCGGTGGTGGTAGCAGCGGTGGTGGTAGCAGCGGTGGTGGTAGCAGCGGTGGTGGTAGCAGCGGTGGTGGTAGCAGCGGTGGTGGTAGCAGCGGTGGTGGTCAGCAGCGGTGGTGGTAGCAAGCAGCGGGTGGTAGCAGCGGTGGTGGTAGCAGCGGTGGTGGTAGCAGCGGTGGTGGTAGCAGCGGTGGTGGTAGCAGCGGTGGTAGGTGAGCAGCGGGGATGGTAGCAGCGGTGGTGGTAGCAGCGGTGGTGGTAGCAGCGAGTGGTGGTAGCAGCGGTGGTGGTAGCAGCGGTGGTGGTAGCAGCGAGTGGTGGTAGCAGCGGTGGTGGTAGCAGCGGTGGTGGTAGCAGCGGGGATGGTAGCAGCGGTGGTGGTAGCAGCGGTGGTGGTAGCAGCGGTGGTGGTAGCAGCGGTGGTGGTAGCAGCGGTGGTGGTAGCAGCGGTGGTGGTAGCAGCGGTGGTGGTAGCAGCGGTGGTGGTAGCAGCGGTGGTGGTAGCAGCGGTGGTGGTAGCAGCGGTGGTGGTAGCAGCGGTGGTGGTAGCAGCGGTGGTGGTAGCAGCGGTGGTGGTAGCAGCGGTGGTGGTAGCAGCGGTGGTGGTAGCAGCGGTGGTGGTAGCAGCGGTGGTGGTAGCAGCGGTGGTGGTAGCAGCGTGGTGGTAGCAGCGGTGGTGGTAGCAGCGGTGGTGGTAGCAGCGGTGGTGGTAGCAGCGGTGGTGGTAGCAGCGGTGGTGGTAGCAGCGGTGGTGGTAGCAGCGGTGGTGGTAGCAGCGGTGGTGGTAGCAGCGGTGGTGGTAGCAGCGGTGGTGGTAGCAGCGGTGGTGGTAGCAGCGGTGGTGATAGCAGGCCCATGTGTTGGTGACAAGACTAAAGTACTACATATACCCTTTTACGGTTCTGGTAATAATTTGAGGCGCGGCGTGCGGAGAGGCAGGAGAGTGCTACACACCAGCTCGCCCTCATGGTCGCTCATCCCAGCCTAAACCTATTGTTAAATCGAACCTACTGGTTCTGCTTCCCAGGGTCGAATTGGATATTAGATTCTATGGTTACGTTTTATGAATGTAAATGTTGTAAATGTTTTGTGATTATTTACAGCTGTGCTTCGTTTAGGTGTGTGTGTGTGTTTTGTGTGTGACAGAGAGAGAGAGAGAGAGAGAGAGAGAGAGAGAGAGAGAGAGAGGGCAGGTGAGCAAGCTAGCGAGCACATATCTAAGATGCAACATACAATATACTGTTTCAGAGTGAGGAGTTCCTTGGGTCCCCTCCATTCGTTTTGGATGAGATGGCATAGTTTATAAACCTGTGAGCCGATATATATATATATATATATATATATATATATATATATATATATATATAAATATATATATATATATATATATATATATATATATATATATATATATATATATATATATATATATATATATATATATATATATATATATATATGGTATGAACAGTCGTGCAAATTGATATTACCGTCTGTAAAATCATTGATAGATCTTTTGAAACGAAAGAATTGATCTCTTCATAAAAAAAATATTATTGGTAGGAGGTGCTTGTGTCAGCGTCCTGGTGCCGGGGGAGCCCAGGAACTGTCATGGGAGCAACATCTTGGGGCCTTCTCACGCAACAGTGTTTGTACAGTTATTATTGTGATTTTAAACCTGAGTTACTACGAAGAAAGCCAGTATTCCCAGTCATAATGGCTAACTTGTAGGCAGGTCGTAATATAAAGATCAGTAGTCCACTTATTCTCTAAGTGGTAGCGTATAGATCGGAAGGTCTTGTGGTAGCGTGCATGTCTGGAGGTCTTGTGGTAGCGTGTATATCTGGTTGTCTTGTGGTAGCGTCTATGTCTGGAGATCTTGTGGTAGCGTGTACGTCTGGAGGTCTTGTGGTAGCGTGTGTCTGGAGGTCTTGTGGTAGCGTGTGTCTGGAGGTCTTGTGGTAGCGTGTACGTCAGGAGGTCTTGTGGTAGCGTGTACGTCAGGAGGTCTTGTGGTAGCGTGTACGTCTGGAGGTCTTGTGGTAGCGTGTACGTCTGGAGGTCTTGTGGTAGCGTGTACGTCTGGAGGTCTTGTGGTAGCGTGTACGTCTGGAGGTCTAGTGGTAGCGTGTACGTCTGGAGGTCTTGTGGTAGCGTGTACGTCTGGAGGTCTTGTGGTAGCGTGTACGTCTGGAGGTCTTGTGGTAGCGTGTACGTCTGGAGGTCTTGTGGTAGCGTGTACGTCTGGAGGTCTTGTGGTAGCGTGTACGTCTGGAGGTCTTGTGGTAGCGTGTACGTCTGGAGGTCTTGTGGTAGCGTGTACGTCTGGAGGTCTTGTGGTAGCGTGTACGTCTGGAGGTCTTGTGGTAGCGTGTACGTCTGGAGGTCTTGTGGTAGCGTGTACGTCTGGTTGTCTTGTGGTAGCGTGTACGTCTGGAGGTCTTGTGGTAGCGTGTACGTCTGGAGGTCTAGTGGTAGCGTGTACGTCTGGTTGTCTTGTGGTAGCGTGTACGTCTGGAGGTCTAGTGGTAGCGTGTACGTCTGGAGGTCTAGTGGTAGCGTGTACGTCTGGAGGTCTAGTGGTAGCGTGTACGTCTGGTTGTCTTGTGGTAGCGTGTACGTCTGGAGGTCTAGTGGTACCGTGTACGTCTGGAGGTCTAGTGGTAGCGTGTACGTCTGGAGGTCTAGTGGTAGCGTGTACGTCTGGAGGTCTAGTGGTAGCGTGTACGCCTGACAAGAAGCATGGTATAGCTTCGAATCCTTACCATTCCATTTCGCTTAACCTACGTTCACTGTTGCTGATCTGGCACTAGCCATGTGCCAAGAGCCAGATCAACCAGGTTGTGATGAATGTGTGGGCCAGTGGGCCACCGGCAATAACAGCAGGGTTAGTCAAGCACCAGACAAGCCTGGCCCAAGGCCGGGCTGAAAGAGTAGCAAAGCTCTCGAAACCCGTCAGAGAAATAGGGAAAAAAAGTGCTAGGAGAATGTGTAGGAGGGGGAGAGAAAGGTGAAAGGGAATAAATAGGGAAAAGGTGAAGAGGAGGTGAGGAAATATGAGGAAATTGATGGAAAAAGTAGGATGCTCATGGCTCGGTTAGTAGCATCTTCAGTTCACACACTAAGGGTCCGGAAGCGATCCCCGGCACGGGTGAGACGTTGGGCATGTTTCCTCACACGTCTCCGGTCAAGGACTGGTGCTGAGGCCCCCTCAGAACGACCTCCAGGTAGCTCACCTAGCAGTGTGTAGGTACCTGGGTGTAAGTCGACTGTTGTGGGTCGCATCCTGGGGAGATTACAATATCCCTCTGGATTAATAGAAATGAAAACAAAATCTTACCTTGCGCCAGTGGCTACCTGAGACAAGGTTTACCAAAATTCACCTCCGCTGCAGATGAGGGATGCTGCTGTGAGAGAGAGAGAGAGAGAGAGAGAGAGAGAGAGAGAGAGAGAGAGAGAGAGAGAGAGAGAGAGAGAGAGAGAGAGAGAGAGAGAGAGAGAGAGAGAGAGAGAGAGAGAGAGAGAGAGAGACAGACAGACAGACAGAGGAATAGGGATGGTCAAGCACATTGCAAGAACTGTATCGAGACATTGTGAAAGAACGAGAAGTGCTGAAGAGGGGAGGGGGAGAAGGGATGTTGGGGATTGGGTTGGGGCGGTGGTGGGAGGGACGTTGGAGGAAGGGAAGTCGTAGAAGAGGAACGGGAAAAGAAGGGGTGTCAGGGGGAGGAGTAGGGACTGTGAAGGGAGGGGTGTCGGGGGGAAAGGGGTAGTAATGGTAAAGGGAGGGGTATTAGGGGTAGTAATGGTGAAGGAACGGGGTGTCGGGGGGTAGTAACGGAGAAGGGAGGGGTGTCGGGGGGTAGTAACGGAGAAGGGATGGGGTGTCGGGGGTAGTAACGGAGAAGGGAGGGGTGTCGGGGGGTAGTAACGGAGAAGGGAGGGGTGTCGGGGGGTAGTAACGGAGAAGGGAGGGGTGTCGGGGGAAGAGATACCACGGAGTCAAGGTTAATATCCTGCCGTGAAGCAATTGATTTCTTACCAAGGTGTATACTGTGCACTGTTGTTACACCAGTGTGCACTGAGCACTGTTACACCAGTGTATACTGTGCACTGTTGTTACACCAGTGTGTACTGAGCACTGCTGTTAACCAGTGTGTACTGAGCACTGTTGTTACACCAGTATATACTGAGCACTGTTGTTACACCAGTGTGTACTGAGCACTGTTACACCAGTGTGTACTGTGCACTGTTGTTACAGTGTGTACTGAGCACTGTTGTTACACCAGTGTGCACTGAGCACTGCTGTTACACCAGTGTGCACTGAGCACTGTTACACCAGTGTGTACTGAGCACTGTTGTTACACCAGTATATACTGAGCACACATGTTGTTTCGAGTCTTCACACTTGAGAAGCACCCACACGAGAAGAAATACTCCAGAGCTTCTTCCTTCATATCAGTATTCAAAGAATTTATGTCACACAGGGGTCGGGTAGGTGATAAAATATCGGCGTTCGTTAGGTCAAAGTCTTTGTTAGTTTACTTCCTGCTCATTTGTGAAGCGACAAACTGGTTGACAAACTTGTCGCCAGGGTAAGTTAGGTCTGAGGCGAGTCTCAGGCAGAAGCAACAGCGAAACTCCGGATCTTTCGAGAGTTGTCATAATACTGATCGGGCCTCCGGGGTGATGACCCTCCAGGTGTACTCCAGGTATACCAAGGTAAATATGAATAACACGAGAGATATAATGGAAGGACAGCAAACAAGTATATTAGCTAAATGAAGGTCTTCTCTAAGTTAGGAACCATCTGAGTGAGCGCATCATTCTACGCATAACAGCACCATCACTCCTAATACCTTCGACGTTTACCTGTTGACTGAATACCTCCACTCTATACGTGTATCAGTAATAATGGAGGAAAACTGAACATGTTCTGAGAATAAAAGCTTGTGTTATTGCCATTCTTCCACTTCCCTTTTTAGTTCCAGACGAATGTGACTTCCCCAGACTCTTTATCATTAGAGTCAGGGACAATCACTAACCCAGGGCTCACACAGAGCTGCTACGCCATGAAGATAGGACGAGCTAGGGAGACGCTTGGCCAGCCATGGCCAAACCCACACACACACACACACACACACACACACACACCACACACATACACACACACACACACACACACACACACACACACACATTTTTTACTCGTAAATCATGAGGTTGTCTCGTCTTCTCGTAAATCGTAACATCTTGTTTTATTATTGTGTATATTTCTCTTTTTTCTCTCGTAAAAAGGGCAATATCGTCCTGTTTTGTTGACAGTCTCACTATCATCTCCTGTGTTTTATGCTATATTTCAGCACCGTTGTATATCCCAGCACCGTTGTATATCCCTGCACAGTTGTATATCCCAGCACAGTTGTATATCCCAGCACCGTTGTATATCCCTGCACAGTTGTATATCCCAGCACCGTTGTATATCCCTGCACAGTTGTATATCCCAGCACCGTTGTATATCCCTGCACAGTTGTATATCCCTGCACCGTTGTATATCCCTGCAAAATATTTTTATTCATATGTAAAAATCCAAGCTAAGAAGTATCTATAGAATGAATAAAGACGATGAAGAGGAAATGGGTGAATTTCTAAAAGTGTTCAGCAGTCCACGAAATGAAAGCAAGGTCGCGCAGACCAACTAACTGATATTAGTACTAATCCCATAGATTTGGAAAAAGAAATTGAAATCATGCCCACTCAGCAGTTGAACCAGATTCATGGAATGCCTTATTTATAAAAATGTAGGTGACAGATCAACCAGGTTGTGATGGATATGTGGGGCAGAGGTCCTCCAGCAGCAGCAGCAGCCTAATTAACCAGGTAAGCACCAGACGAGCCGGGTCCATGGCCGGGCTCCAGGAGTAGAAAGACTCTCGAAACTCATCAAAGGTTTATCATAGGTAAATAAATCGCTATATATGCTAGCACCGTTGTATATATCAGCACTATTGTATATCCCATCTCCGTTGTGTATCCCGCCAAGCAGCTGTGTTGTTACCACAGCTGCTACAACACAGCTGCTTGGTGAGGCCAGACGCCATCTAGTTGACGTAAGGGAGTTTGCAACTTGGCGTCACAGAGTGAGCGTCCACCGCATAGGTAGGTGAAGTCCGTGTGTGTGAGACAGTGTGAGTGTCGGTGACAGTAGTGTTTACTCATCACGAATCGCCACAGAGCAGTGTATATCCGACGGATTTTGAGTGTCCTGGGATGTTGCTGTGTTGTGTGTTGTTCAAACAGGAGGAGGCAGGAGGAGGGAGTGTTATTGAATGGCTTCCCCGTCTAGGAAGATCGTTTGGGGGAAAGTGTGAATTGGCAGGCAGGAGACAAAAGGTATTAATATACTACACAAATTTGTGAGCCAAAACATTTCGACCCAAGTAAATTGCCGTTATTCATTCATGTTTTACCATACATTAAATGGTGCCCCAACCAATGCAACATTTATAATAAGGATACTAAAAATAATACAGGTAATGTAATTTGCATGTAATAAAATATTACTAGGCACAAAAGAAAGCCATTACTATATGGTGAGCCGAGACTTGTTAATAGCTGGGACAGATTCAGCTGAACCCTTCATTTTTATTTTTTTTATTAACACATCGGCCGATTCCCACCAAGGCAGGGTGGCCCGAAAAAGAAAAACTTTCATCATCATTCACTCCATCACTGTCTTGCCAGAAGGGTGCTTTACACTACAGTTATAAAACTGCAACATTAACACCCCTCTTTCAGAGTGCCGGCACTGTACTTCCCATCTCCAGAACTCAAGTCCGGCCTGCCGGTTTCCCTGAATCCCTTCATAAATGTTACTTTGCTCACACTCCAACAGCACGTCAAGTATTAAAAACCATATGCCTCCATTCACTCCTATCAAATACGCTCACACATGCTTGCTGGAAGTCCAAGCCCCTCGCACACAAAACTTCCTTTACCCCCTCCCTCCAACCTTTCCTAGGCCGACCCCTACCCCGCCTTCCCTCCACTACAGATTTATACACTCTCGAAGTCACTCTGTCTCGTTCCATTCTCTCTACATGTCCAAACCACCTCAACAACCCCTCCTCAGCTCTCTGGACAATCGTTTTGGTAATCCCGCACCTCCTCCTAATTTCCAAACTCCGAATTCTCTGCATTATATTCACACCACACATTGACCTCAGACATGACATCTCCACTGCCTCCAGCCTTCTCCTCGTTGCAACATTCATCACCCATGCTTCACACCCATATAAGAGCGTTGGTATAACTATACTCTCATACATTCCCTCTTTACTTCCATAGACAAGGTTCTTTGTCTCCACAGACTCCAAGTGCTCCACTCACCCTTTTCCCCTCATCAATTCTATGATTCACCTCATCCTTCATAGACCCATCCGCCGACATGTCCACTCCCAAATATCTGAATACATTCACCTCCTCCATACTCTCTCCCTCCAATCTGATATCCAATCTTTCGTCACCTATTCTTTTTGTTATCCTCATCACCTTACTCTTTCCTATATTCACTTTCAATTTTCTTCTTTTACACACCCTACCAAATTCATCCACCAACCTCTGCAGCTTCTCTTCAGAATCTCCCAAAAGCACAGTGTCATCAGCAAAAAGCAACTGTGACAACTCCCACTTTGTATTTGCTTCTTTATCTTTTAGCCCAACACCTCTTGCCAAGACCCTCACATTCACTTCTTACAGAATACTTATCAGCATGACCAGCAGTTACCCCAGAGAATCTCCTTTCCCCTCCTTAACCCCTCCCTCTCTCCTCCCCCTCCCTCCCTCTCTCCTCCCCTTCCCTCCCTCTCTCCTCCCCTTCCCTCCCTCTCTCCTCCCCTTCCCTCACTCTCTCCTCCCCTCCTTCTCTCCTCCCACTCCCTCTCTCCTTCCCCTCCCTCCCCGACCAGGAAGGTTCTTGGACGCTGGTGATTAAGTTATTGCAAATGACTTTCCCCTTCCTTAAACATGATTACCCCTACACCTTCCAGGCGGTGCATGACCCCTACGGTTTTAGCGTTCCCTCCCATGAATGTATTAATATGGCAAGAGGATTGTATTTCTCTATCTCACTTACCTGAGACATTAAGAAAAGTTTCCGACATTTCCTCATCTATAAGGGAAGAAGCAGTGGGAGTTACAGCTTCAGGTGATGCCTGAAGTCAGTGCCACTCTCCTGACTGGTGCTTGGCTAGAGTCATCCCATGAACCTGGATCTTCTGCACAACACATCGAAGTGTCGCAGCAACATCGACTACAAACAGTGCTGCCCCTCCGTGTGGGCATACCTTCCCAAGGAGAGTCATGCATGGAGTGTGAGGATCATCCTGAATCATCACCCATGGACATGTGGGAGTGTCCCTCATGATGTGTGGGAGTGTCCCTCATGATGTGTGGGAGTGTCACACAGGATGTGTGGGAGTGTCACTCATGATGTGTGGGAGTGTCACTCATGATGTGTGGGAGTGTCACTCATGATGTGTGGGAGTGTCACTCAGGATGTGTGGGAGTGTCACTCAGGATGTGTGGGAGTGTTACTCATGTGTGGGAGTGTCATTCATGATGTGTGGGAGTGTTACTCATGATGTGTGGGAGTGTCACTCATGATGTGTGGGAGTGTCACTCATGATGTGTGGGAGTGTCACACAGGATGTGTGGGAGTGTCACACAGGATGTGTGGGAGTGTCACTCAGGATGTGTGGGGGTATCTACCTGGAGTCTACCTGGAGGGCATTCCTGGGATCAACGCCCCCGCGGCTCGGTCCACGACCAGGCCTTTCGGTGGATCAGGGCCTGATCAACTAGGCTGTTAATGCTGGCCGCACGTAGTCCAACGTATGAACCACAGCCCGGTTGATCCGGTACTGACTTTAGGTATCTGTCCAGCTCCCTCTTGAAGACAACCAGGGGTCTTTTGGTAATTCCCCTTACGGCTGGTGGAAGGCTGTTGAACAGTCTTGGGCTCCGGACACTTATGGTGTTTTCTCTTAATGTAATAATGGCGTCCCTACTCTGAAACCATGTTGCCTTGAATTGTGCAATTCCTGGGAGCCCAAGTGATTTGTATGAAATATGTGACATTAAAAGTGTTTTTTTTGGTCATATGTTTAAAGATCTTGATCCTCTTTTCGTTTCTGTAATTTTTTTTAATTAGACCCTGTTTTTACACGTTTATATATTAAATACGATCTTATCAATGTATCTGTGTAGCTTATTTAATATAAATTATTTAAATTCATAAATATTTCCACATTTAAAGAATATGCATATGAGGCCTGGTCACAGACAGGGCCGCGGGGGCGTTGACCCCGGAACTCTCTCCAGGTATACTTCAGGTAAATAATTTAGATTTATAATTCCTGATGTTTACTGAATGATGCCTGTTTGACCGGCAAAATGGCGGCGACTTTCCGGAGTCACGTTGAATGCAAAAATCTCTGTACCCCGGACACTGCTAGCAAGGCTAGTATGTACCCCGGACACTGCTAGCAAGGCTAGTATGTACCCGGACACTGCTAGCAAGGCTAGTATGTACCCGAACTGAGCAAGGCTAGTATGTCCCGGACACTGCTAGCAAGGCTAGTATGTACCCCGGACACTGCTAGCAAGGCTAGTATGTACCCGGACACTGCTAGCAAGGCTAGTATGTACCGACCGCAGAACTAGTATCCACACTGCTAGCAAGGCTAGTATGTACCCGGACACTGCTAGCAGGGCTAGTATGTACCCCGGACACTGGTAGCAGGGCTAGTATGTACCCCGGACACTGCTAGCAAGGCTAGTATGTACCCCGGACACTGCTAGCAAGGCTAGTATGTACCCCGGACACTGCTAGCAAGGCTAGTATGTACCCCGGACACTGCTAGCAAGGCTAGTATGTACCCGGACACTGCTAGCAAGGCTAGTATGTACCCCGGACACTGCTAGCAAGGCTAGTATGTACCCCGGTCACTGCTAGCAGGGCTAGTATGTACCCCGGACACTGCTAGCAAGGCTAGTATGTACCCCGGACACTGCTAGCAAGGCTAGTATGTACCCCGGACTCTGCTAGCAGGGCTAGTAGCCCTTCAAAAATAGTGAAGAGGCTCGTATATAGGAGACTGTGTCTTCCTATGTGAAGGAAGACGCTGCTTGATGTATATAACAGTAAGGACGAGAAGGAGGAAGTGTGGAGATGAAGGAGGTGGGAAAAGGACGGAGAAGTAAGATAAATGGGATTATATGAAAGTGAGTGAAGGCGGAGGAGGTTGAACAGAGGAGTGAAGGAAGAAAAGGGGTAATAATAGAAAATATGGAAGAGAGAAGGGGAGCTATGGAAATGGTGATAGTTTGCTGTTGGCGAGAAGAGTCACTAAAGCAGACAAGGTCTGCTTTATGAAATATATAAAGAAAACGTAGGACAATTTACCGAAAAAAAATTACTAAATTGCTTAAAAAACGTGAATGCCACAAGAGGGATAATCTTAGCCGAGAGATCACATAGAACAAGAAAGTTAACCTGTTGTACCAAACAGATGACGCACAAGGAAAACAGCGGGCCGCCAGCAGCAACAGCCTGATTGACTAGGCAAGCACCAGACGAACCTGGCGCATAGCCGGACTCGGAGTAGGAAAACTCTCGAAACTCATCTAAGGTATCAAAGCTTTGAATGGTGGAATTGCTGAAAAGAATTGTGGAGTTGTTGGTGAGGAGAATGGTGGAGTTGTTGGTGAGGAGAATGGTGGAGATGTTGGTGAGGAGAATGGTGGAGATGTTTGGGAAGAGACGTGGAAGGAGAAGCACGATAGTTGAGAAAGAAGAGAGATGAAAAGGGCAGGAATAGAGAGGTAAGTGAGAATGAAGATAGAAATTGAATTGAGGAGTGGGGTTGGTAGAGAGAGATGGAATGGCATGAATGAGAGGAGGAATGGGGAGAGAAGAGAGAGAAAGGAATGGGCCATGGTGAGAGAGAGATGGAAGGGCCTGGGATGGAGAAGCTGAGAGAGAGAGAGATGGAATGGGCCGGGATGGAGAAGCTGAGAGAGAGAGAGATGGAATGGGCCGGGATGGAGAAGCTGAGAGAGAGAGAGATGGAATGGGCCGGGATGGAGAGGTCGCCTTCATCTTGCTCGCGTGACACAAAGTGCTCAATAAAAGGGGTCGAAATGGCCAGGATTACTCAAGCACAGCGTTAACTTCCGTCACCAGGTGAAGGATGGAGAGGGGGGGGGAGTTAAGGGCATATGGGAGGGGATGTGGGGACGGAAAGAAGGGGATGGGAGAGTGTAGGAGAGGGGGAGAATGAAAAGGGAGAAGTAAGCAGATAACAAGACAGATGGATTAAGGGAGGATATCAGGGGTGGATGGATCCTTTTGTCTGTCATCGTAGCTAAGTTTGCAAGGTGGAAGACCTATGAGGAGATACTAAAGTAGTTACCCTTATATTCCTTTGATGAGTTTCGAGAGTCTACTCCCGGAGCCCGGCCATTGGCCAGGCTCGATTGGTGCTAGCCTGACATTAGAGAACCAGCATCAGTAGCAGCCTGTAGGTTGACCAGGTAAGCACCAGAGCCTGGCTCATAGCATGGCTCCGGGAGTAAAAAAACCCACTAAGAACTCATCAAAGGTATATCGAAGGTAAAGGTAAGAGGTGATATAATAACGACACAAAATATTCAGAGGAACATACGGGAAGGTCTTTTATAGGCCGCTCGAAAGGCGGGAAACAGGTACACGAGGGCACACCTGAAATTAAGAAGAAACCATGATGCACAGGGATATCAAGAAGAATGACCTGGTCGAAATGATAGAAATGATAAGAGCTCAGATAATCGGAATGAAAGATCTCAATCACCACGATAGAGCTCAAACAATCAACATGATAAGGCTCAAATAATCGGCATGACAGAGCCCATAAAACCATGAGAGAGTGAGCCCAGTAAAAGCCAGTTGGAGAAGCCGGGCCAGGAGCCGAGATTCGACACAACTGCAGCTCACACATCTTTTTACTCGCTGTTATTCTCTTTCTCAAGAAGGAGAGGGAGAGAGAGGGAAAGGGGGCTAATATTTTTATTAACCGATGTCTTCTAATTTGTTTGTGGGAGCAGAGGTAACTGAAGAAATTACTAAAAGTAAGTTTCGTAGTGCAGGGTGGACGGAGAAGTAAAGCTTCCTCCTGCTACAGCTTTGCTCTACAGATGCCTGAGGGAAGACGCTACATGTAGCCTGGCCTTCAAACAGGACGTGCGTTTCTACACGCACAACAGCTCTTGTGCTTCTGCACGCTCTATGTAATGTCGAATCTTGAATATTTCCTGAAGTCTTCCTGAAGACGATCTCGGGGGTCACCGCCCCCCGTGCTCCGTGATTACCAGAGCCATTGCTGCTAGCCACACGCAAACCTACACATCTGTGGATATCTTATATTTGATATTTTTGATGAGTTCCAAGAGTTTCTCTTTTTCCGGAGCCCGGCCATAGGCCAGTCTCGTCTGATGCTTGCCTGGTCAGCCAGGCTGTTTCTGGTGGTGGTCCGCTGATCCACATATCCATCACAGCCCATAGGTTCCCTAGTCTGGCTGATTAGAGACTAACTTGACGAACTTACCAAGTTAACATTTTTAAGACAGCTAGGCAGACGTCTGTTGACAATTCCGCTTATGTGTGAAGGAAGGTGTTGACGCATCTTGCTTCCTATATACATAGTGAGTTACGTCATGGACACCCAGTTTTTCATTAGAGTCTACGTGAGCTTAACGTAATTTTATCCTGTGTCCTGATATATGAACCACCAAAATCACATTAACCGGCGGCTTATCTGCAGCAGCGAGGAACATATCCTAGAACGTTGATAACTGGTATCTCTTAGTGAATCTGGGGATTATCTTCCCCATGGCTCACTCTCAGACTAGGCCTCCTTGTGGTTTAGCGCTTCTTTTGATTATAATAATAATCAGACTAGGCCTCCTACGATGACGAGGAAATATTACAGGATTAAGAACTACCAAGAAGCATAACAAGAAAGAAGTGCAGGAAAAAAAGGATTAACAGGTTTCTATTTCACACTCATTTGCAGGACTCGTTTGTTACCGGTGTCAGACGGCAGAACTCTGAGAACCACTGCCACCTATAAGTGCCAGATCATCCAGATTGTAATGAAGCCTACGGGCTGCTAATTCCAACAGTCTGGTTAACCAGGCAGTCAACAGGGAAGCTCGGCCTCAGGTCGGGCTGTGAGGGGAACAAGTACCCACAAAATCAATCACCAGCGCTGCTCCGAAGGCCAACAACAGCACAGGGCGAAACGAACAAAAAAAGGTCTATAGGGCAACCTTTGTGTGTCAGTTCATCACAATCATTACAGGGAGGAACAAAGGGGTGGTAACCCTTGAAACAAAGGGGTGGTAACCCTTGAAACAAAGGGGTGCTAACCCTTGAAACAAAGGGGTGCTAACCCTTGAAATAAAAGGCTGGCAACCCTTGAAACACAAGACGGGCAACCCTTGAAAGAAAGGAGCGGCAACCCTTGAAACACAAGGGAGACAACCCTTGAAACAACACCTGAAACAAAGGGGCGGCAACCCTTGAAGCAAAGGGGCGGCAACCCTTGAAACAACTGAGCTACAAGCCTTGGCCCATAATCAAGTCACAAGTGAGACAGAAAATAGGAAGACAAACAGCAGACAGGCGAAGCAAAACACCGGAGCGCAGGCCAGAAGAGGACAAGATTATATTATTTTGATTTAATTCACGTTAAGCGCTAGAACCGTGTGGGTCATTCAGCGCAAGACGTGGTGGAGGAAGCTTGATGCTCCGCCTGCTGAGCTCAAGACAGACGGCACTTTCTATTATTGGCACTCGCCTAGAGGCGAAGAGAAAGTTAAGAGAGAGCATCAGTGTTATAATACAAGAAATAGAAATCACCACTATAATATACACTGTCCTGCATTCCACATGAGGGGGAACAAGGCGAGTTAAACCGCGTGTCAAATTAAACATGGCAGTTGCAACCGAATATATTCCTTTGATGAGTTCCGAGAGTTTTTTCTACTACCAGAGCCCGCCCTTGGGCCAGGCTCATCTGGTGCTTGCATGGCCAAATAAGCTTTTGTTGCTGGCGGCCCACTGGCCCACATCACAGCCTGGTTGATCAGGCAGTTGGTGAAGATACTTGTCCAGTTTCTTCCTGAAGACATCTTTCTAGACTTATCTGAGCGTCAGAAGCTAAACCACGAACTGTTTTGCAAGTTATCCCAGCGCTTTTACGACCCTGGTGGGTGTAGTGCTTAGTTTTAAATATAATAATAATTTGGAAGTAATCCGAGCCATTCCAGGATGCTGGCAATGGGTTAAACAACTCTGATCACAGGGCACGTGAGCATGCCATTTGATCCAAGAATCTGGTCCTGGTTACCGTACACAAGTGTTGAAAATTTGAAGTCGATTGGATGAGGCGTTCTCGAGTTATGAGCGAAATAAAATCGAAAAGTTGGAGAAAGAGGAAAAAATCAGATAACCTCTTCAAATGTCTTCCCTTTCGGTTATACAAAACAAAGCCACAACAATGAAAAGAGAAGACAATTCAACAATCGGGTGGAAATAAGTTGGCTATCATCTTCTTCCCTCCTCTCACTGTTCCTTGTTTCTCGCCTCAGTAGACACAGTATTGCTACTTCCTCTCCCTTTTCTCCTTTCACCCTCTTCCTCCTTCACTCCGATTACACCCCATTCTGTGTGACACATGACAGGGAAATTTAGCTATTTTTTTCCCTACAATGTAACTAGCATACAGAACAGTAGTACACTAGGGGTGACCCCACAATGTAACTATTATATACAAAAGTAGTACACTAGGGGTGACCCCACAATGTAAATATCCCTGCGGAGATATCCAGGCTTCTTCAATTAAACGAACAAAAAAAAATCACTTGTTTCTTTACTTTTGCTTTTCCTTCTTGTTGTATTTATTCATCGTGTGTGTATTTGTTAGAGGAGGTTTGAACTTGTGTATGTGCTAGACTTGCGTATACTTTTCCTACGTATATTAAGCTCTTGTATACGCAGTTCGTGTATATTTTACCCATGTGTACAAAATCCATGTACACTTTACTCCTGCATAATTCACTTATGTAAGTTGCACTAACATATACTTTCCTTATGTATATCAGCCTCGTGTCAAAGTAATTAATGTTTTAGCCATGAATGAAGACTTTAGAAGTCGCTGTACCGTGACTTGAACAATCCACCAAAAACCCCGTACTTAGGAGAGGGACGTTTCGCTCCTTCCTGGACCAGTGCCAAGATGTAATGGTCCAAGACGGATCGAAACGTCTCGGCATAAGAAATAAATGTATATTTCACTCGCAAAGAAAAAAATCTATGATTTTTTTTGGTCGGATGTTTTTAATGATCGACATGTTCCATATAATGAAACTATTTTAAAAAACTCTACCTATAAAGAAAATAATATATCTTATGAAACGAAAGTTAATAGCTTGTAATGAAATTTACCAGCCTTCTTTTTTTTTTTTTTACGTATTTAAGTGTGGTATTGTTTCTATGGTTTTATCGACTCAGGGGTGTGTTTGTGTGTGTGTGTGTGTGTGTGTGTTATGTGTGAGTGTGTGTGTTTCTGTGTGTGTTTCTGTGTGTTTGTGTGTGTGTGTGTGTGTGTTTGTGTGTGTGTGTGTGTGTGTTTCTGTGTGTGTGTGTGTTATGTTAGTGTGTGTGTGTGTGTTATGTGTGAGTGTGTGTATGTGTGTGTGTGTGTGTATGTGTGTGAGTGTGTGTGTGTTATGTGTGTGTGTGTGTTATGTATGTGTATGTGGTTGTGTGTGTTGTGTGAGTGTGGGTGAAAGGGGGGCGGGGTGTACGCTTGCCTAGTTGTATTTATCTCGCTGAGGTCGTGTAGGTTGAATTCCATCTCCTGGCCCCATCTCTCCATTATCCGCCCTGTCATACCTACACCCACCACTGTGCATGGCATCTGCATCCACTAGTTCCCAGCCACTCGCATTCTGAACTTTCTGTTAGTTTAAATAATATATATATATATATATATATATATATATATATATATATATATATATATATATATATATATATATATATATATATATATATATATATATATATATATATATGCAAGACAACCACTATGAAAAATAGAGGAATTCCAAGCGCTTTCATGACTACTCACTTGATAATGTATATATATATATATATATATATATATATATATATATATATATATATATATGATCTTCAACATGTCCCACTAGGGAAGGGAGGGGTGCTACCTATGTGGCTAAAATGCAGTCCCAGGCGAGGTCTGGCACGGGCCCACTGTAGCAAAATTTAGAAGAAGACGACGGTACTGGCCGGAAATGAATCTTGGTAAGGACATCAGACCAGCCTGGCAGGCGGTCGGACGGTCGAACATACGGACGAGAGGACACAAGTAAAGCTACATAGCTTTCACTTGTAGTTGTACAAGGGGAAACAAAGTTGTATCTACAGAGCTTAGATTCTACTACAGTATGTATCAAGACACCAGTGCCCTTGTACCCACTGTCTTACGTGGAGAGCTGCTTCTTCTTCCTTCATCTTCCGCGATCAAGAATTTCCACTGTTATTTACCTGAAATAAAAACAAAAAAAATTAGAATTATCCAGTATCAGATAATGAAAACTTAATCTATTTAATTTTGAATCTTCATCTAAGAGATTAATAGCTACATTTAAGAGAACATATATCACTTGCAGGTTTTATAATCATAAGTAGAGAGAGATAGACAGAGACATTGATTAATTGAGTCCCTAACCGGTAAGATTCGCCAAAATTTTGTGATATTGTTTACCGAATATATATTTAGATTCCTTGTTGTACGCATGTATATAAAAGTTACCTTTTATATACCTGTGATCCATTTCGAGTGCTTTGCTATCCCGCCAGCCCGGCCCTTCAGCCAACCTTCCTTGTTGAGAGCCCCTTCAACCAGGCTGTTGCTGTTCTGTTTGTTAGAAATCCGAATATTGATTTCCCTTATCCTCCAGTTGTACCGACTTGATTTCATTTTATGGTACAATTACTCCATAAAAGTACTTGGCAGATGACTTTGCAAAATCTACGTTTCGTTCACCTTCTAAATGTTCAATGATTCTGTCATAATGAGAAAATGACTAGATGATAAACTTGACCTTTCCGCTGTCGATCCACGTTGCCTGATACTGTGTAGTTCACGTTTTTTCCATAAAATCAATAAGATCTTTCTAGGCGACCTTTCAAAGGCTTTTATGGTGAGTGATGTTACCGCTATTGTTATGTAATTTTTTTTAGGGGAAGCCTTTAGTTCGCTGCCTCCTTTGTGAACCAGGCTTATGTCTGTATGTTGATAAAGGAGATACTTGTTCAACACTTGGGTGTATGTACCGTGGAAACGTTTCGCCAGCAAGTGGCTTTCTCTGTCCAGTACAGAGATGAATGGTAGAAAATGAGTAGTTTGAGGTAATCAGTCCCTCAACCTGAAGTCGACATATTCGGGACCGAACACATTAACTTCAGGCTGAGGGTCTGACTACCTCAAACTCTTTCTGATCTTCAATCGTGCTAGAACTATTTCCTATTTCTTTATAAATATAGAATTTCAGGAATCCAGCTCAGGTTCTTCAGGAGATTTTTCTTTTTCTTAAAATCTGAAGCACTTGTGCTAAAATTAAATGCTCATTCTGAAGGCTGGGCGGACTTAATTAAGAAACTAAACGGGGCTTCAACTCTCATGATGTGTATTGGAATATTAATTCATTCTGTTAGTTCAGGATATTGCTCATTTCTTTCTCGTTATAGGCTTATGAACCTCTGCAGAGTAGAGGACAAATATTGAAAGTTTTTTTTTTTTACTTGGATTGTGCGTATGTAAAAAATATTTAGGATATCTTCCAGTTTCTTGACTCCTACGTTCGCTTTGCAACAGATAAGACAATTGTAGATATAAATCTTCATGTACTCCTGTTAACCATTTTGTGGCCTAGTTTCTAGGCTTTTTGTGTATCCATACGCTCTTGGGCTACCCTAAATGGGATACCTGGAGTATACCCGCGGCCCGGTCCGTGACCAGGCCTCCTGGTTGGTGGACCAAGGTCTGATTAACCAGGCTGTTACTTAAAACTAGCGCCCCCGGGTGGGATGCCCAATAAATTAGCCACTTCGGTGGCAAAATCTAATCTTCGGGGATGTCTTTTTCTCTCTTCTTTCTTTTGTGTTTCTTCTGTCTTGTCTGCATGCTTCACCTTACCTTCTATATCGTTAACTCCTCCGTGTGAATTTTCCCGTGACATTGGTGCTCTTAGCAGTTCAAAAACTTCTTCTTCTTCTTCTTCTTCTTCTTCTTCTTCTTCTTCTTCTTCTTCTTCTTCTTCTTCTTCTTCTTCTTCTTCTTCTTCTTCTTCTTTCTTCCTATTCTTCCTATTCTTCCTATTCTTCCTATTCTTCTTCGTCTTCTTCTTCCTCTTCTTCAAAATCTTCTACGATCTCCACGTTTCCTCAGGCTTTCACAGAGGGGTATATTTTATACAAACCTTGTATGCTTCTGTATTCAGCTTTTCCAAGAGCGTGTATTTTTTTTTTTTTTTGGCCACAGACTCGCGAATACACAAAGAAACCAGCCATTCATTATATATATACACACATTAACATATTCTTGGCGCATACCAGCGAACCCTAAACAGCTCCGAGCATACGGTCAAAATACACACAATACAACCCTGAAACATACAAGCAGCAGTTTACAGGCAGATTAATTATTATTATTATTATTATTATTATTATTATTATTATTATTATTATTATTACAACTAAGCGCTAAAAGCATAAGGGTCAGAGAGCAGCTGACAAACAGCATACAAAATACTGCAAGCATACACAATACAAACAGCAGAATACACAATACAAACAGCAGCATACACAATACAAACAACAGCATACACAATACAAACAACAGCATACACAATACAAACAACAGCATAAACAATACAAACAACAGCATACACAATACAAACAACAGCATAAACAATACAAACAACAGCATACACAATACAAACAGCAGCATACACAATACAAACAACAGCATACACAATACAAACAACAGCATACACAATACAAACAACAGCATAAACAATACAAACAACAGCATAACAATACAAACAACAGCATAACAATACAAACACAGCATACACAATACAAACAACAGCATAAACAATACAAACAACAGCATACACAATACAAACAACAGCATAAACAATACAAACAACAGCATACACAATACAAACAACAGCATACACAATACAAACAACAGCATAAACAATACAAACAGCAGCATACACAATACAAACAGCAGCAAACACAATACAAACAGCAGCATACACAATACAAACAACAGCATACACAATACAAACAGCAGCATACCCAATACAAACAACAGCATACACAATACAAACAACAGCATACACAATACAAACAGCAGCATACACAATACAAACAGCAGCATACACAATACAAACAGCATAAACAATACAAACAGCAGCATAAACAATACAAACAGCAGCATACACAATACAAACAACAGCATACACAATACAAACAGCAGCATACACAATACAAACAACAGCATACACAATACAAACAACAGCATACACAATACAAACAGCAGCATACACAATACAAACAGCAGCATACACAATACAAACAGCATAAACAATACAAACAGCAGCATACACAATACAAACAGCAGCATACACAATACAAACAGCAGCATACACAATACAAACAGCAGCATACACAATACAAACAACAGCATACACAATACAAACAGCAGCATACACAATACAAACAACAGCATACACAATACAAACAACAGCATAAACAATACAAACAGCAGCATACACAATACAAACAGCAGCATACACAATACAAACAGCAGCATACACAATACAAACAGCAGCATACACAATACAAACAGCAGCATACACAATACAAACAACAGCATACACAATACAAACAGCAGCATACACAATACAAACAGCAGCATACACAATACAAACAACAGCATACACAATACAAACAGCAGCATACAAGCAGCATACACCATCCATAAAGCATACAATACATCTCAATTAAGAGCCAATTTATCGTCAATTTTTCTGCTCTCTCCGTCGTTATATTCGATAATTGAAGTCTCGCCAAATTATTGAGAAATTTGGCGCAGCTCGACTGTTATTATTTGCGATTTTGCGCATCGATTAGCACAAATGAGCGCGAGTGACGATTGTTTTTTGGTGGTAGTGGTAGTGGCGGCGGCGGCGGCGGCGGCGGCGGCGGCGGCAGCGGCGGCGGCGGCGGCGGCGGCAGCGGCGGCAGCGGTGGCAGCGGCGGCAGCGGTGGCAGCGGCAGCGGTGGCGGCCGCAGTTACTACCACTAGTGGAGGAGGAAGAGGTGATTGTTGTTGTTGTTGTAGGTGGTTGTTTGTGATGGTGGTGATTGTGGTGGGTGGTGGCGGCGACGGAGGCAGTAGTGGTAGCGGTAGCGGCGGCAGGAGCCGTAGAAGCGGTAGTGGAGGGAGGGGGCTCGGAGGGGGGGTTATTGGTGGTAGGAGGTTGGTGGTGGTGGTGATGATTGGGGTGGTGATGATTGTGGTGGTGATGATTGTGGTGGTGATGATTGTGGTGGTGATGATTGTGGTGGTGATGATGATAATGGTGGTGGTGGTGGCGGTACTACTGCTACGACTGCTGCTTTTGTTACTTGCTACTGTTGTTACCGCTGCTACTATTGTTCTTGCTGCTGCTACTATTATTGTTGTTGCTGCTGTTGCAATGGTTGCTGTTGCAGTGGTTGCTGCTGTTGCTGTCGTTGATGATATTGCTGCTGTGTCAACCGAAACAGCCAAGTTTTTAATTAGCTTCATTAGACACTGGGATACCTGGTATCCAACACTGGGATACCTGGTACCCAACACTGGGATACCTGGTACCCAACACTGGGATATCTGGTACCCAACACTGGGATACCTGGTACCCAACACTGGGATACATGGTACCCAACACTGGGATACATGGTACCCAACACTGGGATACCTGGTACCCAACACTGGGATACCTGGTACCCAACACTGGGATACCTGGTACCCAACATTGATACCTGGTACCCAACACTGGGATACCTGGTACCCAACACTTGAATTTCTCCAGACGTGTTTTACACAGGATATATCACTCCTGGACGCGACCCACAACAGTCTGATGGTACAAAAGATGCCTATTTTAACTGCTAGGTGGGTAGGGGCAGCGGGGTTGTGAGGAAATTGGCCCAAATGTTCCTCCGTGCCAGGAAATCGTACCCAGGACCATGTGATTGTGACCCGAAAGCTCTCACCAGTGAGCTACGCGGCTCCCCACAGCCAAAAAACAGAAAAATGGTGACTGGGAAGGGGAGGAGAATAAGTATGAAGCAATGGGGATTAGCGAAAAATAGGGAGATTAGATGGGGTGGAGAGAGGGATGGAGAGGGTAGATGGGCGGTCACATGAATGGGGAGGTTAGTTGGGTTATCACAAGGGATGGGGAGAAGGATGGAAAGGGTTGATGGGTGGGTGGTTACAAGAATGAGGAGGTTTGATGCCACAAGAAATGGGGAGAAGGGTGGAGAAGGAAGATGGGTGGTCACAAAAATGGGAAGAAGGTAGATGGGTTATTTTTTTCTTATATTTTATTAAAACTTCACATACACAAAACATACATACGTATGAACACAAGTAAAACATGACAATATTATTGCTAACCAACAAAAAACAATCACTCAATATGCGACTTACCACAAAATATATTCAGGTCTAAACGTTTCCTTACAATTTTATAAACATTAGACTAACAAAAAATACAGTTAATTACGCATTAGAGTACACTTTCTCAAAGATATGTACGACCCTATAATCAAGTACTTTAGATAACCTTTGATATACCTTTACCTTTGAAGAGTTTCGAGAGTTTATCTACTCTCTGAGCCCGGCCATGGGCCAGGCTCGTCTGGTGCTTGCCTGGTCAACCAGGCTGTTGCTGCTGGAGGCCCGCGATGGGGATGGGTGATGGGTAGAAAAAGGATGGGGTGAGGAGCCTAGTATATGTTAAGGGTCTCAGGATCATCGCCCCCGCGGCCCTGTCTTAGACCAGGCGTCTTAAATTAGAACGGAAATACTACTGAACTGAGGCCTATTAAGAAAACACTAAGGAAAGTAAAGACAAGTGTAAGTAGAAGTTTACAATATTTACCCGATTTACAAATTTATAAGATAGACAAGACGAGCAAGCCACCCAGAGTGCAAAAAGTTTAACAAGCTTCAAATTTCAGGCATCCTCCCAGCAAAAATAACAAATATGAGCAACAATTGTTGCAAACAGTAACATAACATTTATTAGTGGACTGACACAGTCCGATGCAATGTTTGCAGCTTTCACAGAAACCCATATTAAAGATTACCTTGGAGTCCTGGGAACAATTTACTTAGATGTGACTGAAAAAGCCGTCTATAAGAAGAGGTAGCAGGTAGAGTAGGTGTGTATGTTACAGAGCCGCTAATCTGAGCTGAGCTACTAAACAACACTTTATATCAAGGAAAGTGATAGACTGGATAACAAGAACCTTTAAAACAAGAAATCTCATACCCGGAAAATGTAGAGAACCTTCACTGCTCGTATAAATTTAGTAAAGCACCTAAGTTATTGAGAATGCCTGAAGTCCCTTGGAATGTAATCCTTGAATTGTGAGAGAAAAATGTGTCATTATTTACACCTCCAATGAAAAGCAGTGAGAATCCAACTAAATATATTTTAGATAAGTTTACAATAATTGAATAATAAATAAACACAATGAAATATATTTTTTTTCGTTAGGTTCAGAATGATTTTTGCGAAATTATTGCATACGCAATTTTTCGCTTGCCTTATTTGGCAAGAAGAGGGTTGCTATTTAAGCCAAAATCGCAAGTTTTACCTATTCAACCCCCCACACACAGCAGCCATTGAAGAGGCGGGGCCATGAGCAGTGAATCGAACCCTGCAACCACAACTAGGTGAGTACACACACACACACACACACACACACACACACACACACACACATGGGACACAACAACAAGGGGACACAGTTGGAAGTTGAAGACTCAGATGAATCACAGGGATGTTAGGAAGTATTTCTTCAGTCACAGAGTGGTCAGGAAGTGGAATAGTTTGGGAAGCGATGTAGTGGAGGCAGGATCCATTCATAGCTTTAAGAAGAGGTATGATAAAGCTCATGATGCGGGGAGAGTGACCCAGTAGAGGCCAGTGAAGAGGCGGGGCCAGGAGCTATGAATCGACCCCTGCAACCATAACTAGGTGAGAACACACACACACACATGGTAACTAACACACACACACACACATGGTAACTAATACACACACACACACACACACACACACACACACACACACACACACATATATATATATAAATGTGTGCGTGTGTGTGTGTATAAGAGGAAGGTAGCATCTTCCTAGGTGGTTGTTGCCTCCCAACCTGCTGGATGAGAGGCTGGGGCGATGGGAAAAGAAATGTGGATAAGTGTGGAACAGTGAAGAGGCATAAGGAGAGAGAATGGAGTTGGGGAGGGGAGAGGTAGAAGGGGAGGGGAGAGGGAGATGGGGAATTATGATTAAGGTTTTATGGACACTCATCGAGTTTATTCTCTATTGTTACAGCGAATATTTATGACTCTCCTTCCTCCCCCTTCCTTTCCTCCTCCCCCCCCCCACCCCTAACTAATCTCCCTTCCCTGCCTCCTCCTCCCTCCCTTAGCCTGCTCCCTCTCTACCTGTTCCTTCTTCATGATTCCCTCTACATACTCAGTCTTCCTACTTCCTATCCTTCTCTTATCTCCTCTTCTCTCTCTCTCTCTCTCTCTCTCTCTCTCTCTCTCTCTCTCTCTCTCTCTCTCTCTCTCTCTCTCTCTCTACCTGTAATAACCTGTAAACATTGCTGGAGGGGGGTAACTGACTAGGCGGCCCAGTTCTGAACAAGGCCTGACGATTGACAGCCTGATCAATCAGGCTGTTGATGCTAGTCACACTTTGTTCATTGTAGGCACCAGTCTGGCTCGTCAGAAAAATGACTAAAGGAAATTTTCAAGTTCCCTTTTGAAGGGAGGATGTTGATCAGGCTTGGTCCCTTCACGCTTAGTTATCTTACGGTTCTCGTTGACTCCTGCTTTTCACTGAAGATATTTTGGGCCGTCGACACGGCCTTTTGATTTCTTAGGGAGTGATTTCGGAATGCAGATTTTGGACTAGTGCCTCCCGAATTTTCCAGGTGTAAATTATTATGAATATTTATCGCCTACGTTCCAGAGAATATAGTTTGAGGAATTTCAAGGCTTCTACTTACCTGGAGGGTGTTCCGGTGGTCAACGCCCCCGCGACCTGGTCCTTGACCAGGCCTCCCGGTGGATCAGGGCCTGAACAACCAGGCTGTTACTGCTGGCCGCACGCAATCCAACGTACGAGCCACAGCCCGGCTGGTCAAGCACTGACTTTAGGTATCTGTCTGGTTCCCTCTTGAAGACAGCTTAGCAGCAATTTAGGTGTTTGATTTAATTTATATAGTCAGTGAAGATTCTCTCTACATTTTTTTTTCAGTTCTGCGAGTTCCCCTGCCTTAACATAGACTGTTTTTGGTGCCTTAACATAGACTGCTTTTGGTGCAGCAATACTCCTGTCCAGAGAAAATTAGTGATTTAAGAGTATCATCATTAGCCTGACATATTTTACACTATCAATTATCTTGCTAATACTCTCTCTCTCTTTCTCTCTCTCTCTCTCTCTCTCTCTCTCTCTCTCTCTCTCTCTCTCTCTATCTCTCTCTCTCTTTACTCAAGGATTTTACAGGGTTAGGTTAAGGGTTTGCATCTTCATTTACAAGCCAAGAGCTGTTACCTACAACAGCTCATTTGAAAGCCTTTTTATTACGAGATCTAAAATTAGAGAAGAGGATGAAGTTGGAGCTATCATTATGCCAGCGATTTCATTTGGTCAAATTGACTTTATTTAATCGATGTCATTATGGTGTACAAACATACTCCAGACTCGAGTCATTCTTCCCCCGTAACTCTTGCGTGTCGTAAGAGGCGACTATATACTTTACTAAAGTTAAAAAGATAAACAAAAGTTTCTCTTTGCTAAAATAAATAAATAAGTATATATATATATATATATATATATATATATATATATATATATCGTGCCGAATGTGTAAAACTTGCAATTTTGGCTTAAATAGCAATGTTCTTCTTGCCGAATAAGGCAAGCGAAAACTTGTGTATGCAATAATTTCCCAAAAATCATTCTAAACCTAACGAAAAAAAAATATATTTTACTGTGTTTGTTTATTAAATTATTGAAAGCTTATCTAAAATATATTTAGTTGGATTAGGCTAAATTAAATGGCGCATGCTATAATAAAGTTAGATAAGTTTTCTAAGGTTCTTTTGGTACGAAATTATTAATTTTTACATTAACATAAATGAAAAACTGTATCTTTAAAAGCATAAGAGAAAATTTTAGATATACACATAAAGAAATGAAGAATCAAGAAGAATCAAGAAGAGATGAAGAATCAAGTCCTCTGTACTCTACCTCCCTCATGTTCTTTTTCTCCTTTTCTCCATCCACCTCACTTCCTCTCTCCATCTTTGCTTCCTCTGTCCCTCTCTCTTCTCCCCTCCAGCATAAAACTCCCTCCCCCGGAAACTTCCTTCACCCACACCAATTACTCCCACAAAAGGAGGGGCGGATGTAAGGGAGGGGAGACATAGCAATGATAAAGGAGGACCACAGAGGACAAGAAGAGAGATAATGGAATAAATGACAAGAGGACAAAACCCTCTCAGACGGAATGGGAAGACCAAAGGAGAGAGAGAAGAGAGAGAGAGAGAGAGAGAGAGAGAGAGAGAGAGAGAGAGAGAGAGAATGACTTGTAATATGTATAAAAAGAGCTTCAAAATAATGTGTTACTCATAATCCAAAAAAAATAATGCCCCACAAGGAGCGCCGCCCCCATAAATAAAAACTTTGCAACGCCGTAAATAACGATGAAATCAATATAAAAAGAACTTTTATAAAATTTGCTACACAACAAACTGGAACACACACACACACACACGCACACACAAAATAACAAGTCTATACGGCGTTCGGAAATTAACATTTTCGAAGGCCGTTCAGCCAAAAATCTGCCCGTGACAAAGTTTTGCAACTTTGGCTTTCCTGGGAACCACGTTACGACAACAGACAAACACACGCAAATATACAATGAACAAGGAGCAGTTACAGCATCACTGGTACACGGAGATGACAGAGATGGGATCATAAGAGAAGCGACAACACAAACTTCAAATGAAAACATTGGGAAGGGGGGGGGGGGGAATGCATGTGTAGCACACAACGTTGAAGTGGAAAGATTGATGCTTCTCTTGCATGATGTGATGCTTCTCTTGCATGATGTGATGCTTCTCTTGCATGATGTGATGCTTCTCTTGCATGATGTGATGCTTCTCTTGCATGATGTGATGCTTCTCTTGCATGATGTGATGCTTCTCTTGCATGATGTGATGCTTCTCTTGCATGATGTGATGCTTCTCTTGCATGATGTGATGCTTTTTGCTCTTGCATGATGTGATGCTTCTCTTGCATGATGTGATGCTTATCTTGCATGATGTGATGCTTATCTTGCATGATGTGATGCTTTCTTGCATGATGTGATGCTTCTCTTGCATGATGTGATGCTTATCTTGCATGATGTGATGCTTCTCTTGCATGATGTGATGCTTCTCTTGCATGATGTGATGCTTCTTGCATGATGTGATGCTTCTCTTGCATGATGTGATGCTTATCTTGCATGATGTGATGCTTCTCTTGCATGATGTGATGCTTCTCTTGCATGATGTGATGCTTATCTTGCATGATGTGATGCTTCTCTTGCATGATGTGATGCTTATCTTGCATGATGTGATGCTTCTCTTGCATGATGTGATGCTTATTTCATGATGTGATCTTCTCTTGCATGATGTGATGCTTATCTTGCATGATGTGATGCTTATCTTGCATGATGTGATGCTTATCTTGCATGATGTGATGCTTATCTTGCAATTTATGCTGATTGCTTTCTTGCATGATGTGATGCTATCTTGCATGATTGATGCTTTCTTGCATGATGTGATGCTTTCTTGCATGATGTGATGCTTCTATTGCTTATCTTGCATGATATGACTTATCTTGCATGATGTGATGCTTATCTTGCATGATGTGATGCTTATCTTGCATGATGATGCTTCTTGCATGATGATGCTTATCTTGCATGATGTGATGCTTCTCTTGCATGATGTGATGCTTCTCTTGCATGATGTGATGCTTATCTTGCATGATGTGATGCTTCTCTTGCATGATGTGATGCTTATCTTGCATGATGTGATGCTTATCTTGCATGATGTGATGCTTATCTTGCATGATGTGATGCTTATCTTGCATGATGTGATGCTTATCTTGCATGCTGTGATGCTTATCTTGCATGATGTGATGCTTATCTTGCATGATGTGATGCTTCTCTTGCATGATGTGATGCTTATCTTGCATGATGTGATGCTTATCTTGCATGATGTGATGCTTCTCTTGCATGATGTGATGCTTCTCTTCCATGATGTGATGCTTATCTTGCATGATGTGATGCATATCTTGCATGATGTGATGCTTCTCTTGCATGATGTGATGCTTCTCTTGCATGATGTGATGCTTCTCTTGCATGATGTGATGCTTATCCTGCTGAGAATGAAATCTTTTCAGATGCTTGTATTGAGGATGAAACGTTTCTAAATGCTTATGTTAGGATAATACTGTTGTACTCTTGGAACATCATTATCACTCCCAAGTTTCTCACATTAGACTTAGGCTCTACTGAGCGGTTAGGGTTTGACTTGTTCTCTGGCCCTGTCATCATTTCCTCAATCCTTCTATAAAATGGTAACTGAAATTTGTTCTAACTGAACATCATATCAGTAGCTCACCAGAAGACTGTGTTGATATGGCTGTTTCTCTCATACGAACTCTAGTGTCGTCTGCGATGAATAACAGAGAAAGAGAAGTGGGGAGAGTACTGTGCCTTGGGGAACAAAGCTCTTCACTTTAGCCGCCTCTTATTTCAATTCGTTTACTATTAGTTTTTGGATTCTGTTGATTAGGAAGTTATCCATCTACGCATTACCCCATGGTCGCACTTGTCAAAGCCTTTTGTAAAGTGGGGAGGTCGTAAAGACAAACACAACGAGAGGTCGTAAAGACAAATGCAAACCCTGAGAAATCAGTTTCAAAATATCTAAGAAAAACAAGGGCAAAATAGCGGACAGAGTCAGACAAGAAAAACAAACCAGGGAAAATGAGTTAGTCTGGTGACCTGCAGGCCAATGGGAGGGAGGGAAGGAGGGAAGGAGGGAGCGAGTGAAGGGAGTGAAGGAGGAACGGAAGGAGGGGAGGGTGAGGGAGGGAAAAAGAAGGATGGAAGGAGGGAGGGAAAAGGTTCAATTGAAGGATCAAGATTTAGCAGGCTGCAAAGGAAGAGAGAACTGGAGGGGAGAGAGAGAGAGGATGGGAGATGGAAGAATGAGTGAACAATCAGGGGAAAGAAGACTAAATGAAGCAGATGGGTAAGGGAAGAACCAGTAAAGGAGACAAGAGGGAGTGAACAACTAGAGAAAAGATTTATTAAACAAAACTGGATACATCAGCAGTGTGCTGCTACTCAGTTACACAGTGGTAACAACAACAGCTGTTTAACCCGTCATATTCCATCAGGCAGGACACATACAAGGAATACTTGACGATAGTCAAGTATTCCAGTAAAGGTTCATCAGGTACAAGGGCTACAAAGGTTTCGTTCCAGCATATCTGGAGTTACTATCACTTGGGAACTGCCATCTCAGGATAGCCAATCCCATACATAGGAGAAAGTAAAGCCAAGAAAAATTACATAAACAGGAGACAGAGAAAGGAGATGGGGGAGAGAAATTTGGATGACACATATCTATATACATATATTAATAGATAATACAGAGTCATTATAATTGCACACACATACATGTCTGTTCACACATAACGCACGCAGTACCACCTGCACATGTGAAGTGGTATATGGGAGTAGATATTACTAATCTCTGTTTAGGCATGATAATATGTCCAACACATTAGGCACATGTAAGAGAGACAGATGTGTTATTGTTATAATTAACATATAAGTGGTGTTATATAGTGACAGAACATGCATATACATATATACATGTACACATACTGTACACACACACACACACACACACACACACACACACACACACACCACACACATACACACACGCATGGAAAAATAACATTAAAGCGATACAAGATGCAAACCAACCATAAGTAGAGTTGAATCATAGCTCTAGGCCTTTCGTGTTGCAATAAACACATCAGGAGATTGTAATGGTGCAAAAATGAGTAGGAGGTCCCAGCAGATTCGTTCCTCAGAACGTTCTTGCAAGAACGTTCCTCAGAACGATTCTGCTGGAATCTCCTACTTATTTCTGCAACATTGCAAACTCCTGGTGATGTACTGATTACAACACGAAAACGTCGTATGCCTTCTCTCTCTCTCTCTCTCTCTCTCTCTCTCTCTCTCTCTCTCTCTCTCTCTCCCAGAGCTTACATGTGGAATAAGCAGGTACCTGAGGCTCACCTGTGATATCTGCCACAGTTGACGATATCCCAGTGTGATTGTGGTAGGCACCGAGTCACACAATTTAGAGGCCCTTGTATGTTTCCCATACTCATAACTTTCTCGTGGGAACTGATCATAGTGCCTGATAGTGGAAAAGAAACTAAAGGAATGGAAGGGGTGAGTCAACAATCAGTGGAAGGAGACTAATGGTAGGGGGAAACAGAGAAGAGAGTAGGCAACTCTTTCTGGCACCACCAGTGATAATCGTACAGATCTAAACGTTTCCTGGTTACTCCTTAACATCGTTTCTAAATGCTTCACGGGGTTTATTTTGCTTTGTTTATTTGTAGTTAAACAACATATTTATTTTCAGGTTTATATAACCTCTTGTTCTTATTTCCTCTTATCTCCATGGGGAAGTGGAATAGAATTCTTCCTCCGTAACCCATGCGTGTCGTAAGAGGCGACTAAAATGCCGGGAGCAAGGGGCTAGTAACCCCTTCTCCTGTATATATTACTAAATGTAAAAGGAGAAACTTTCGTTTTTCCTTTCGGGCCACCCTGCCTCGGTGGGAAACGGCCGACGTGTTGAAAGAATAACCTCATCTATTTCAGTCTGATCTAACCTAGCCTAACTTTACATAACCAAGCCAAGCCTAGCCTAACCTAGAAGTACCTGACCTATCGTAACCTAACCCAATCAAGCGTAGCCTAACCTGACTTCAAATAAAGGATGTAATGTTTACAGAAAGTGTTAAGAAACTGAAGTACGTACAGAACCTGTGTAAGAAAACCACCAACCTGATCCTGAAAGGCGTCAGGTGTTGAGTACAAGACTTCAGAAGCCTGTCTAGTTACGCTGTATGTTATTTTACATTAACTACTCTAGAATTTTTGTTCTGCCAGCCCCTGAAGAGAGAGAGAGAGAGAGAGAGAGAGAGAGAGAGAGAGAGAGAGAGAGAGAGAGCACTACTGAGACAGGATGGAAAGAGCCGAAGAACACAAAGGGTTGCCGAACAAATAAATGTGAGGATAAAAACGCAGGGAGCGACAGTTCACACAAACACAAGCATGTACACTTTGAAAACATCACACACACACACACACACACACACACACACACACACACACACACACACACACACACTCACACACACCTTCATATACATACGTCTGACATAAGTAATGTGCACATACCTGGAGTCGACCTGGAGGCATTCCGTGGATCGACGTCCCCGCGGCCCGGTCTATGACCAGGCCTCCCGGTGAATCAGGGCCTGATCAACGAGGCTGTTAGTGCTGGCCGCACGTAGTCCAACGTACGAACCACAGCCCGGCAGATCAGGCACTGACTTTAGGTATCTGTCCAGCTCCCTCTTGAAGGATAGGGAAAATGAATAGTTGATGGACCAAGTCGAACCGAAACGTCACTGTACTGTGCACTGGTATTCTTTATATATACACCTAAAATACATACCTAATCAAGCGCGTCAGGAAATCGGAAAAAGTGCAGAGGTTTGCAACGGGACTAGTCCCAGAGGTAAGAGGTATGAGCTACGAGGAGACACCAAGGAAGCTAAACCTGGAGACGTTAGAGGGTTGAAAGACCAAAGGAAACGAGACAACGACATGCAAAATACCACGAGGAAATAAAAGGATGAATAAGGACAGGCTGCTCAAGAGGCGAGAAACAAGTACTCAAGAGCACAGTTGGAAGTTGAAAAATACAGACGAATTACAGGGATGTTAGGAAATATTTCTTCAGTCTCAGAGAGGTCAGAATGTGGAACGAGCCGGAGAGTGGAATGAAATAAGCAAGATCCATACACCGCTTTATGGTTCTCGAAGGAACACAAAGGCGTGCCAAGAGCCAGGACTTGACCCTTACGAACACAAATCGGCGAGTACAGAGGGAGCGCCAACAGTTAGACTCACACGAAACACACTGGAAAAAAAGGGTGAAACAGAGGAGCCTCTAGTTGAAGGAGGAATATTGTGCAGCAAACAGGAAATGTAAGATAACGTGGGGGAAAAATACAGACCCCGGGATACATCAGTAAGCAGGAAGGTCAGAGATGATTACATGGGAATGATAGTGAAAATGTTAAACTGGAGAGAGAGAGAGAGAGAGAGAGAGAGAGAGAGAGAGAGAGAGAGAGAGAGAGAGAAAGGGACAGAGACACACACAGACTACTTATCCGTTCATCATGGATATAATGAATTTATATGTAGGATTTCTTCATGCTAGCCATAGGAAAAACTAGAGGCCTTAACTTTAGACAAAGTAAGATGCAATGTAGACGAGATAGCAGAAATTATTTCCACTCAGGTTGCAATTCTTGTAGAACAAAAACTATCAAAAATATTGTGATGTATTTCATAATTTTTATGAGGTTTAGATTAAATCTTGCTTCCGAAGCGGCTATTTTTTTTCTCCTTTTTGAGCACCCCCATATCCAACCTGTGGGCGGTAGCACAGCTTTCCCACCCCCAAAAAAAGTGCAGTAGTTCAATATTTGAGAAACGGTGATTCAACAAAAGTTGACCAGTATCCCCCATGATGGGAACGATGCGAGTTAAACGTCACTCAGAATATGACAATTACAACCATTCATACACCACAGATTTATTATGGCCAGGAAGTGAAGCAAAGAATGGCAAGAAATGATAGGAATGTATCACCACCTGGGAGCCATGTTGGACTGGTAACAAAGGCAGTGGCTGGCTCATCAGAGCCACAGATACTAATGACAAAAAAAAAAAACGCACAACAACAACAAGTAATAACATCAGTTGTGTTAACAAACACTCAAGGTCTCAAACCAAGACACAGGAACAAGATGGCGTTCATTAGCGGCCTCCTCACTGAGTCAAATGTCATGCTTGCGACCTTTAAAACAGAGGTCCACACTAGAGACTTCCTTAACGACGAAATGCGAATACCTGGGTTCATCCTACTTGGATGCTACAAGAAACATAGGAAACAAACTGGGTGCGGATGCAGTAGACGTTTTGACAGTCAAAACTGAAAGCGCAGAATCTAGTTATCATATGTGTATATAAACCAACAGCTGCAGCTTCCCAGCAGTTTAAATACCAGCTTTTAGAAACTCTAGTACTGTCTAGAAAATCTCTCTCAAACCAGGAGTTTGTTTCTTTCTGATTTAGATTTAAGACATTTTGAAGAGAAAACGTAGCAGATAAACTATTAAGTCTCTGTAATAAATTCGCCTTAACCAGACGAATTTATTACACTTGTAATTCATCAGGATCTGATGAATTACACATGTGTGACACCTGGACTTTATCAATACAGTACATGGACATAAGAAGACTGTAGAAATGTATACAGAATACAGTGGAAGACGAGGTAATCAGTCCCTCAACCTAGGAGCAGGTGGTGACCACCGTAGTCTTGAAGAGTCTGAGGCACAGGTAAGAAGACTGGTGTTTATATACTGGAGTCAGATGAAGTGCAGAGTTAGCAAGTAGGGTGATCTTCAGACCTGCGTAAGCACTGTTCCTGGGCAGCAAATCACAGTTAGCTATGAAAGTGTTTTCAACAAATTCAGTTTCAACAATGAAAACATTAACTGGGATCGATTAGATCATGACCTTAATGAAATATACAGGAAGGATAGCATGAGTAACATGAAGGCCTAAGAACTAGGCCCCAAAAGCACATCAGGAAATATATCTACGATTTTAAGCAAATTTAAGATATTTGCTTAATATGTCTGGTGCCTTATTTTCATTAATAAGATGCGTTGACATATTATATAAGTTGTTATAGTATCTCCATATTCCTCAGCAATGGACAATCAAATAGCGTTCAAGAAAGCAAATCCAATACCACAATACATTTAGTTTGACCATCATCATTATGCAAGGCAAATTGCGTGAAGTACTTGCAACCAAGCTTGAGCCTGACTGCTGAAACATATCACTGTTTATGTTAAAGATCTATTCGGATTTCTAACTGTATTCTATAATATTCTATATTCCCCTAATTTTATTCCTAATGCTTGACATAGATATACGCAAGTCATTCTCCACATTTTCCTCCTGGCCACTTTCCTTGGCTAGTTCATCATCTTTGTCATGTAGCGGTAATAAGATTGTACACTGAAATCATAGGAGAATAGGTCTTAATATAGGTACAAACACACACACACACACGGTGGTCTAGTGGGTAAAGCTCTTGCTTCACGCACGGAGGGGCCGGGTTCAATTCCCGGCGGGGCAGAAACATTTCGAAGTGTTTCCTTACATACACATACACAGACACACATATATACAACAGGCCTAGTGTCTAATTGACATGTGCCTAGGACAAAATGGTAAATAACACACCTGGTCAAGCACATAAAGAAACTAGAGAAAGTGCAAAGGTTTGCGACAAGGTTAGTTCCACAACTCAGGGGTCTGTCCTATGAAGAAAGGCTGAGGGAAATAGGACTAACAACACTGGAGGAAAGAAGGGTCAGAGGAGACATGATAACGACATACAAAATACTGCGGGGAATCGACAAGGTAGACAGTGACAGGATGTTCCAGAGAGGGAACACAGAAACAAGGGGACACAACTGGAAGCTGAAGACTCAGATGAGTCAAAGGGATGTTAGGAAGCATTTCTTCAGCCACAGAGTAGTCAGGAAGTGGAATAGTCTAGAGAAAGACATAGTGGAGGCAGGAACCATACACAGTTTTAAGACGAGGTATGATAAAGCTCATGGAGCAGGGAGAGCAGATACCCAGTAGCGGGCAGCGCAGAGGCGGGGCCAGGAGCTGAGTCTCGACCCCTGCAACCACAATTAGGTGAGTACAATTAGGTGAGTACACACACACACACATACATACATACATACAACAGGCCATGTGTCTCTTTGACAGGAGCCTTTGATAGATGACGTTTAACAGGAGGCCTCAGCAGACAACAGATGCAGCCAAGCATGTGACTTCTCTATTCCAAGCTAAACGAGCAAGGTCATGCGAATTAGAGAAAGTGGAAGAAGACCAAACACAGGACAACACGGCCGGCGAGAAGCTGTAAATACTCGAGAGAGAGAGAGAAAAGGACCTGGCGGGGAATGTAACAACAAGCACATCGCCAGAAATCCTCGTAAACTATACAACGTCTGCGGTATATGGAAGATTATCAAACCTCAGAATAGCATTCAGAGTCCTTCAGAACCTTTAATACGACATTTGTTAAGCCAGTCATTGTGTATGCGGACCCAGCACGGAGCCCACACCTGCAGAAACTCGGATAGGACCAAAAGTTTGCAACCTGAACTGGAAGGGATGCACTATGACGAGAGGCTGAAGGAACTGAACCTGACGATGGTGAAGGAGAGAAAGGCGTCAGAGATGCTGATCAAAGTGGCAGGAGAAAAATCTTGACCCACGCGTACACGTATACACACACAAACGTATATACACACACACACACACACGTATATACACACACACACACACACACACACACACACACACACACACACACACACACACACACACACACACACACACAAAAGTTCAGTATAGAGGCGCAAACAAGTGCAACGAGAAAAACAGAAATGCTAGCACAGAATATAAACGGAGGAGAATATGAATAATGGAAAAGGATTAGTGCATGAATAAAGATGAAGGCAGGGAGCAGAGGATTAGAGCAAGGGCAAATAACAGAGGAGCAAGCCAATATGAAAAAAGTTAAGCAATGCAGAATAATGAATACGCAAAGCAAGTGGAAAAAAGGACACACACGTGAAGTCAAATAAAGAGAAATCACATTATAAATAAGAGAAGATGAAGGAAAAGATAATTAAAAATAATGAGGATGAGAAACGCCGCAGAGATAAGAAAAGATATATGATGGTACAGAAGTTGGGATGAACATTACCAGATAAAGAAGAATATAGGAGAGAGAAGAGAAATACTAGTAACTTGAGCTGAGGGGAGAAAGAGAGAGAGGGGATCATGGGAGTGTGCCGAGGGATGCCGGGGAGGTGAGGGAGGGCGGGCAGGGAATTGAGGGGACTGAAGAGAACCATGGGAGTGGACTCAGGGATGGAGGGTAGGGGAGGAACGGTGGGAGGGGATGTGAGGGTGGGGAGGAACGTGGGACTTTACCCAGAGATAGAGGGGAGGTCAGGGATAGAGAGAGAAGTGAGGTGAGGGGATAGAGGGAGGTCAGGGGAAGGAGTGAATCATGGGAGTGTGCCTAGGAACGGGGGAGGGGAAGTGGATCCAAGGATAGAGGGGAGATGAGTGGAAGGAGTGAAGGGAACATGGAAGTGGATGCACAAGGGAAGAGCGCATGGCCGAAGAAGGGAACGGAGAAGGGAGGGGAGGGAAATACGGAAATGTGGGAAGGAACATACTAAGAGGTGAAGGGTAAGCTTAGGGAGAAAGTGGAACGAGAAGTAGGACTCAATAAACAAGAAAAGGGATTTTTTCGACTGATCTATTCTCTCTCTCTCTCTCTCTCTCTCTCTCTCTCTCTCTCTCTCTCTCTCTCTCTCTCTCTCTCTCTCTCTCTCTCTCTCTCTCTCTCTAAATGACCCAAATCACTTCATGTAAATAAATCTACCTTATTGGACAGTAATGCTAAATTTAATGTATACACACAAACCTCAAGCCAGTGTAATCAACAATACAAATAACATTAAAGCAAAATACGAGAAAAAAGGTGTATAGGTGTGCACAAATGGCATACGAAAAGGTGTGCAAAAAAAAGGTATACAAAATTTGAACAAAAAGTGTAAGAAATTTGTACCGTGTGTAGAAAAGGTCAACATAAATTTTTACAGAAGACTCTTGTGTACCTGGAAATATAAAGGTGCGAATAATGTGACTGAAGGTGTCAGCTGTGACCCATGTAAAGCCAGAGTCCGTAACACAGCTGGTAAACGTCCATGTGAAAGGATTTCTTTAAGTTTCTGTGTAATAAATTGACCTGTCGTCCTAAAACATTCGTCTTTCGTGTTTTCAAGATTTAGGCAACTTGTCAACATGCAGTATTTAGATTTAGTTAGGTGACAATAGATCAGGTTCAGTTTACGTAAACTAGCCAAATCCAATAAGTTTTAGCACAAATTAAAATCAATAAATGTATATATATATATATATATATATATATATATATATATATATATATATATATATATATATATATATATATATATATATATATATATTCATATTTATCAAGACGTACTACCGATGCTCTTGTCGCTGAAACCACGACGTGAGTCTACGAGAAAGTTTACAATAAATACACTTTCACCCACCTGCCTTTTAACCTGACTCAGTAGAAACGATATGCAAATCAACTTTGCAAAAACAGTAAATGCATCGGAAAATTCTGCAACGAAATTTAGTTGTTCAATTAATTAAAACACTGAGATCTATAATTCATGTTAGTTACAACATCCAAAACTAAGACTGCTGAAATTTCCACCTCGGAATCCTGGTTGGATGACTCTTGTCAACTATACCAAAATAAATTCCGGATTTAGCCTCCGAAGCAACTAGTTCATTGTGCACTTTATGTCCGTCCTGCGGATGGTAGCGCAATAGCATATGGATGCACAAACGGCCTAGAAAATAGGTCCCTAGAGGGTTAACAGGAGTACATCTATTAAAATCTATACATAAATGTTTTATATATCACAAGCAAATTCAGGAAATTGGCTCAAAATGTCTGGTATTTTATTTTCGTTAATATTCTATAAGTTATGTTGTCTATAACTATATTCCTCAATAAGTGGACAATCAAGCACTTACTGATCAAGATAGTCAAGTTAGAATTCACACAATGTTCGACAGAAAGACAAGATGTGTGTGTCTAAGATTTAAAATTCTGTCAAACATGTACTCAACCTTTAGTAGATTCCGGTACCAGACTAGATCTCCTGATTGATGTTGTTGGTACTAGCTGCACGCATGGTATGTCATGTTAATGGTATGAAAGTAGTCCTTTCCCTTGTGTCACAGCCTAGGAATGTGACAGCTGAGTCTGAGTCGCTGACAGGTCAGTGACGTTGATGTCTGTGGGCATCCCCAGGCAGTTACAATGTGGGCACCAAGCTCATAGCTTATAGCTGGCTAACGTCACCACCATCTACCTTAATAAAACCTGGCAGAGCAATTCTGTATTACTGAAAGGCCTCCATTACGTTTCACAAACTCACAGGTCCAATAAAAACAACTCACTTTGTCAGACCAGGAACTAACTTGAGGAACTTATCAAGTTCCTTCAAGACAGATAGGGGGTCTGTTGGTAATATCCCTTTTATATAAGGGGAGGTTGTTGAAAAGTCGTGATCCCCTTACATTTATTGCATTATCTCTTAGTGTGATAATTACATCCCTTCTTTAAACTCTCTTACCCCTGGAGACATTATCGGCCGAACAAATGTTGTCTGATTATGGGTCAAACTGTGAAAACATAATACTAGACGGAAATTTCTATCATCAAGCTTTGGTTATCCAATATTTGAGGGAAGCAAGACAAAGAGCTTTCATGGGGAAAACTAAGACACTACCTGCTGAAAGTTGTAAGAGCTACGTAGCTATGCGGGCTGCTTCCAACAACAGTTTCTTTGAAGAGACAGCTAAGTCTAATTTCAGGCCGGGGCTTTGAGTGTCTTATAAGTATCGAAACCGATCACAGGTATATCACAGGTTTAGGGGAACAAGTTGGACAAATTATACTATAAAGAAAATAGAAATAATGAGAGACTCAAGGCGGTAGAAGGTAGGTAGACAACCAATCAGGAAGGTACTACAACTTGGAGATAAAACCTTCTTAAACGTTTTGCACTCTGGCAGGATTCCTGGTCATCACCTAAGACGACATAAATCTTACAAATGTCTACTTGCATTCAGTATACACTTATTTTAACTTTTCTGTGTTGTTCTTAATAGGTTTTGTCCTTGAATGAACACTTGTTCAGTTAGGGAGACACGGTCTGAGACCGGGGCCGCGGAGTCATTATCACTGGGAATAGTAACAGAGGCAGAATAAATTATATCACTAGACCTATTTACAAAACTACTAAAAAACTGTGGCGAAAATAAATGTGTTTACAACGCTTCCAACAAACACTGCTGAAACTAGATCTGTTTACAAAGCTACTAACAAACTGTGCTGAAACTAGATCTGTTTACAAAGTTACTAAAAATTATTAGACTAGATATATTTACAAGGTTACTGACAAAATGTGTGCAGACAATCTTGCCTATATAGGTTCGAGATGGATAAGCACCAAAATCAGCATCATACCATGAGTGAGTCAATAACCTGAGAGTAGCCACTGTATGCACAAAGACACCAAAGTCCTTATACTCATCTGTAACAAAGTGCAGCACGTTGCCCAGTCATGCCAAGGCCAGTAATAGCATCAATCAATGCATGACTCAAGCTAACGAGTGCCCAATTAACGAAGCCCCAGAGAAGAAGCATAATAGCATGTCGTATTTTTAACCTAATTCTGCATTAGGAGTAGACAATATGAGGCAAAAGACCATGACATATACATATATATATATATATATATATATATATATATATATATATATATATATATATATATATATATATATATATATATATATGCAAAAAGATCACAGTAAACAGGTGATATCAAATATGAAGACAACCACTATGAAAAATAGAGAATTCAAGGCTTGTGACTACTCACATTATCAAGTTCCTTGATAATGTGAGTAGTCACGAAATCGCTTGGAATTCCTCTATTTTTCATAGTGGTTGTCTTGCATATGCATATATATATATATATATATATATATATATATATATATATATATATATATATATATATATATATATATATATATATATATATATATATATATTTATTAACACATCGGCCGATTCCACCAAGGCAGGGTGGCCAGAAAAAAAAAAAACTTTCACCATCATTCACTCAATCACTGTCTTGCCAGAGGGGTGATTTACACTACAGTTATAAAACTGCAACATTAACACCCCTCATTCAGAGTGCAGACACTGTACTTCCCATCTCCAGGACTCAAGTCCGGCCTGCCGGTTTCCCTGAATCCCTTCATAAATGTTACTTTGCTCACACTCCAACAGCACGTCAAGTATTAAAAACCATTTGTCTCCATTCACTCCTATAAAATACGCTCACACATGCTTGCTGGAAGTCCAAGCCCCTCGCACACAAAACCTCCTTTACCCCTTCCCTCCAACCTTTCCTAGGCCGACCCCTACCCCGCCTTCCCTACACTACAGATTTATACACTCTCGAAGTCATTCTGTCTCGTTACATTCTCTCTACATGTCCGAACCACCTCAACAACCCCTCCTCAGCTCTCTGGATAATAGTTTTGGTAATCCCGCGCCTCCTCTTAATTTCCAAACTCCGAATTCTCTGCATTATATTCACACCACACATTGACCTCAGACATAACATCTCCACTGCCTCCAGCCTTCTCCTCGTTGCAATATTCATCACCCATGCTTCACACCCATATAAGAGTGTTGGTATAACTATACTCTCATACATTCCCCTCTTTACTTCCATGGACAAAGTTCTTTGTCTCCACAGACTCCAAAGTGCTCCACTCACCCTTTTCCCCTCATCATTTCTATGATTCACCTCATCCTTCATAGACCCATCTGCTGACATGTCCACTCCCAAATATCTGAATACATTCACCTCCTCCATACTCTCTCCCTCCAATCTGATATCCAATCTTTCGTCACCTAATCTTTTTGTTATCCTCATCACCTTACTCTTTCCTATATTCACTTTCAATTTTCTTCTTTTACACACCCTACCAAATTCATCCACCACACACAATTCTCTTTTCTTCTTCTTCTCCTTTGTATTATTATTATTATTACTTTATTAATATCATCATTATTATTATTATTATTATTATTATTAATTTTGCTATATAAAAAGCCATTAGACACAAATAACCCGCACACAGGAGACTGAAACTTATAAGACGACGTTTCGGTCCTACTAGCACCATGAACTAGTCGGACATTCTGAGCGTGTGCTCATAAACACAATAAATAACGCACAACCCCCAGCGGAAATAAA